>JALMQS010000025.1:1264870-1662681 GCA_024734495.1 Forficula auricularia | reverse complement strand
TGGTTTTGAAGGTTTGAAGATCATAGGTGCTGGGAAAGATAGAGGCTGGGAGAGAGTTCCAGTTCCTTGAAGTCATGGGGATATATGAATTCGCGAATGAAGTGGTCCGGCACTTTTCTAATTTGACCGCGAAAGAGTGTTGGGAGTCGGCAAAACGTGTGCTGCGTGCAAAGCATGCTTTGGGGGGAATTATTGATTTTATCTCATCAGAGCACCTGCCGTGATAGTATCTATAGAAAAGGGAAAGGGCGGAGACATCTCTTCGATGAGCCAGCGAGTCGAGGGAGTCGGTGAGGGTAGAATCGTCAATTAGCCTGACGGCTCGTTTCTGAATTGCATCAAGGGTAGCAAGAGAATATTTTGAGGCTCCTCTCCACAGATGAGAGCCGTATTCGAGACAGGGGCGGATTTGGGCCTTGTAGATGGTGAGAAGTTGTGGGGGTTTGTAAAATCGCTTGGACCTGAATAAGAAGCCAATCTTCCTTGCTGCAGATTTCGCCACAGAGGAGATGTGTTCATTCCAAGACAGGTCAGATGCGACAGAGACGCCCAACATGGATAGGCTGTCACACATTTTCAGGGTATTCGAATCGAAGTGAATATCAGGGAAATCTCTATTTTCGCGCCTAGAAATTAGACAACATTGAGTCTTATTTGAATTAAAGTTAACTAAATTTTGAGAGCCCCATTTATTCAGTTTGTCTAGGTCGAGAGTAATTGAGGAGGCAATATTGATTCGATTATTCGGGAGAGAGGGTTTGCCGTGTAGAGTGCTATCGTCGGCGTAACAATGAGTGGGGTTTGCCGTTTGATCAATAAGGTCGTTTATATAAATAAGGAAGAGTGTGGAGGAGATTACAGAGCCTTGGGGAACACCAGAGTTTGTGGAGAACGATTCAGAAGATGTTCCATCCACCACAACTTTTATACTTCGGTTTGTCAGAAAGCTTTCAATCCATTTGCGAAGTGTTGGTGTGAATCCAAAGGCTGGTAGTTTGGCAAGAAGATTTTTGTGCCAAACCTGGTCAAAAGCTTTGGAGATATCAAGGGCTACAGCGAGGGTTTCTTTTCCGGCCTCTAGAGTATTGTTCAAGGTGTGGGTGACATAGGTTAAGATGTCGCCTGTGGAACGATTTTGTCTGAATCCATATTGCCTATCGTGAATTAATTTATTGTTTTCTAAGTGATGAAGGACGTGTTGGTTTATGACTAATTCCATTAATTTGGAAAGAACAGAGGTGATCGAGATAGGCCTGTAATTAGAGATTTGTGATGTGTCTCCTTTTTTAGGAATAGGTGTTACTCTGGCTATTTTCCAGCTTTTGGGGAATATGCCCGACTCGTAAGAGAGTTGGAATAGCTTGGATAAGATAGGGGCAAGTTCAGGGGCGCATTTTTTAATGAGAATTGGTGGGATGTTATCCGGGCCTGCGGCGGATTTGGAATTTAATTTATTAATGGCTTTTATGATTATTTGGGGCCTGAAAATTATTTTGCCCATGAGGTTGGTTTGGGGGTATAAGTGGGCGGGTTAAGCCCTTTGTCATCTAAAGTGGAGTTAGTTGCGAAATAGGATGCTAGTGATTCGGCTTTTTCAGCGGGGGTCGTGGCTACTGAACCATTTGGGTGAAAGAGGGGCGGAAGTGAGGGGGACGCGAAATTTCTATTTATTGCCTTGTGTAACGAGAAAAAGGCCCGTTTTCCATTGGGGCAAGATGCGAGACGGTCAGCTATCCTCTGGTCGAATGATTTCTTTGCCTCAGAGATGATTTTTTTGCATGAGCTTCGCGACTTGGTAAATGCAACTCGGTCACATTCTAGCTGTGAAAGTTGCCATTTCTGAAAAGATTTGTTTTTTTCACGGACGGAATCTGCGCATTGTCTACCAAACCAAGGCTTAGAATCCTTGTTCCCTTTAATCAATTTTGAGGGGATATAGGTTTCTAAGCCTATTTGAATTGCCTCGTTAAGGGCGTCTGCGAATTCTGAAGCGTTTTTATCTCTGATGCAGAGTTCATTCCACTGGTAAGCGGCAAAAAAGTTACGCATGTCATTCCAATTAATGTTATCGTTATCGACTAGCCATATTTTTCTGGGGTTGGAGTGGGGTGACGGGGGTTTTGGTAAATTGGCGGAGGTTTTAATTTTTATCAGATTGTGGTCAGATTTACCTAAAGGGGCCGAAATTTTTGCTTCATAGGACGAAGGGTGGGAAGTGATGAAAAGATCGAGAAGATTGGATTTTTCATTGGCTTTGTCTGGGATTCTTGTGGGGCCGTTAATAATTTGTGTGAGGCCACATGCCGTTGAGAAGATTTCAGCGTCGGAGCCTGCAGGGGAATTATGGCTAGAAAATTTTAGCCAATTTTTGTTGTGGACGTTAAAGT
Source organism: Forficula auricularia (assembly GCA_024734495.1). Classification (NCBI taxonomy): domain Eukaryota; kingdom Metazoa; phylum Arthropoda; class Insecta; order Dermaptera; family Forficulidae; genus Forficula; species Forficula auricularia. The sequence continues at coordinate 1,660,294 of JALMQS010000025.1, read as the reverse complement.
CACCTAGGAAAGATATTTCAGAAGTTATTGAAAGAAAAGGAAAAATCAGAAGCCTTCTATTCTAGATCAAAGTAAAAAAACTCAAATTCCTTCGAAGCTTTCATTTTTTATAAAATATCCATCATTGCCTAGATTTTAAAATTCAAGAACGTGGAAAGAAAAATACCGGAAGCCAAATCATAGCTGGAAAAAAACTCATCGAAAACGAGCTGAACTAATAAGATATAAATTTTCTAGCTCCAGACCAGAAAAAGTGGTGTATAAAAGCTTGTAAATGGACGATACTGACAATTAGTAAGAATATTCGATGCTTTTGTAGAGTAACTAATAAAAAAGATAAAGAAAAATCCTATCACGAAAGTATTAATACTTCATTTTGAAAATAGAAAAAATTGTGGCTCTAGAACGAAAAAAAAATCATACTGTTATATGGTATCTAGAGTTCTTGAATAACTCTATTTAATGAGCTGAAATTGTCAGAGAAATGCCAAGTTGGATCTTTTTTAACTCAAACTATTTTCTAAATCACCCAACCGCAAAAAAGCATTATAGTTATAAATTTCTTTTCACTTTAGAAAATTGTATAAAAAAATAGCTCGCAAATTTAACTCAGAACCTTTGTTAACCTCCTTTTTATTAATTTAATCTGAAGATTGTATTAGATAAAATTGCTTGTGTGCATTTTTATCCAATTAATTATATGGGTGAATTCTGCAATAGGTCTTCTTAATTAAGGATTATAGCTATTGACTTTTCTTATAATCATTTTCTTGAGCTTTCCTAAACAATAGGATGCACCATGCACGCAACACGATTTGGATCGTAAAGCTTTTAAAAAAGCTAAAAAACACATAAAGATAGTCATCTTTCTTAGAACAAACCTAGCTAGTATATTGTTTTTAAAATTTTCGTAAGCAACAAAAGAACTATGTCTATTGAACTTTTCTTTTAGGCTTCGGTGTTTTTATAAAAAAAACATTAAAATCCGCCTACTGCAGAAGATTTTATTAAAGATCGAAAGCTTTACATAGCTTTTAATTTTTTTCTTTGACCATCAAGGCCTCGACTACTGATTTTTAAATTTCTTATCATTGGATTTTAAATTTAATTATTCTGAAAAATTCATACAATACTCAAAGTTTCGATAACCAATTCTTTGATCGAATGGTCATTCCCAAAATATTACAAAATATTTCAGTCATGATATTTCAAAAAACTTTTTTGTTTTTTAATTAAATTATACCTCCTCTGTTTCTCGTCGTGCTGCTGCAGCCTCTGTTTCAGCTATTTTTGCTCGACGTTCAGAATCGCGCAATTTTATTGCAAATTCATTGTCCTTCGATTTAAGAGAGGCTTGTTGTTCATTTAATGTACGAATTGAAGCTAAAATTATAAATGCAGGCAAATATTTATCAAAATCTCATTTTCATTTTTTTTATTTAGTAAAAATATAATATAAAAAACATAGTTATTACAGCTTACCTTGAATTCTTCGTAATTCTATTTGAGCTTGTTGTTCTTTGGTTTTTGCTTGAGTCGATTCTTTTGTTGTTTCGTCTGAGGATTCCTTTAATCTGGTGATTTGAACCTGAAAAATTAATAAGTATTTGTAGCGGCCCGCGGTTATTTTATTTTTTGATACATTTACAAGAAGAATTAGCTTTATTCTTACCTCAAGGCGGCTTCGTGTCGTCTTTTCTAAATCAAGTTTGGATTCTAATTCCCGGATTTTCATGTCTTGTCTTGTTCCTTCGACAGGCGTTGAACCCGAAGCGCCGGAGGCAGAAGCCACAGAGCCAGCCGAAGACGAACGTAGCATATTTAATGCATGGTCTAATTTAGTTTGAAGCTCATGAATTTGATCTTTTAATGTTTGTCGTTCGGATTCGAGTTCACTTACTAATTGTATTTGTTCATGAACATGCTTTTGTTCCGTACTGAGTTGATTTACAGCTGCTTTGTATTTTTTTAATATCTGGAAAAAGGTAAATATGAAAAATAAATGATCTAATTATAATATCTCTCTTTATTGGGTACTAGCAAGCTACGGCGACATAAATCCGCGGCGTAAATGCGACATAAATCCGCGACATAAATCAGGATTCTATTTATTTCAACAGTGGACACGTTACTCTAGAAATGTTTCTAGGAAGATCTTATTATATTCATTCATCTACGTAAAATACTATATACTTATTCTTCAATTATTAAACTAATTATTGTTTTTAAACACGTCTATTAATATTTTAAGATACTATCCATTTCATTATTTATAAAAAAAACCCACAATTTTCGGACTCTCAAAAAGCCCTTCGCTGTCATAATTGGATATGAAACAAACCAGTGGATTCGTCATTCATTATACCTATGACCTCTAGAGAGTGAAAAGCAATTCCTGCCACCGTCTTTTCAGCGACCTACAATCTTCAAGTGTTCAAAACCCGCGTCTACATATAGCTTCGATTCCAGTCCCTAAAATTTATTTTTCTCCTCATTTTCCCGACCCAGTCAATCTAATCCTATTCCTATAGGACTTATTCCTTGATTATAGCTTATACTCCAGATTTTCCGAAGAAAATATACAAAAGATTCTAAGCACAAATTATAATCAATTTTAAGATTTCCAATTTTTAATAAATTTTGAATGTGATCGGTAAAACTGGAAGAGAAAAGTTAACATTTAAAAACGTGTCACTCAATGGTAATGCATTATTTTAAATTAATTTCAGTAAGGCATGAGTCTTTATTATGGTCTTTTATTCATGTAAATTTTTATTTAGTCTAAACGAACCGTTGTTTAAAATAATTACTATTTTACTAAAAATTAGCTTATATCCTACGATTTCTAAACACGTATTAGCTTTTTTTTTTAATTTAGAGTGTATTCAATATACTTCGATCCTCTGACACCCGAATAATAAGATGTCATTATATGAAAAGATAGAAAGATTAAATAATATTACCTCAGCTAATTCATCTTCATTTTCATCTAATTGACTCTTGACATCAGCGAGATCCCGAGCCATTGCGGTTCCCCGTTCTTCAGCGTCACGCCGCGCATTAATACATTCATCCAGAGTACTTTGAGTATCTAAAAGATCACGTTCCAAACTTTGTTTGGCCTTCAATGCGGAATCTCGGGCAATCTCTAAATCTTCCATTTGAATTTAAAAATCATCCAATGAGATCATTAAAAAATAAATATAGATAAAAAATAAATATAGATAGGAATTGTAGTAATAGAAATAGTAATTGTAATAGAAATTGGTTTAATGTTTATTCGTTTCTTAAGGAATTAAATGTTTCGGCAAATGTCCCTGCGCTTTTAGGGGATGATGGTGAATTGGTTGAGAATAATGTGTTGAAGGCAAATTTATTAAATAGACAGTATTCGTCCGTTTGTGTAGCTCTAGAGGAGGGTGAGTTAGTTGATGGAGGTTCTAGTGATAGTCAGATGGAGGATTTAGTCATTTTAGAATCGGATGTAACATTAGGTATTAAGAGGTTAAAACCAGGAAAGGCCTCGGGGAGATGAAATTAATAGTGATCTCTTGAAATTTGTAGTGGATAGTATTTCAAAATTTTTATGTTTTACTCTTTAATAGATGTTTGGATGAGGGAACTATATGTCTATTGGTTGGAAAAGAGCGTTAGTTATTCCTGTTTATAAAGGTGGATATAAGAGCTTAGCTTGTAATTATAGGCCAGTGAGTGTGACAAGTCTGGTGGGCAAAATTTTGAGAGAGGTTGGTAGACTCTCGTATCCGCTCGTATTTGGAAGGGCAAGGATGGTTCTATCATAGGCAACATGGTTTTAGAAAAAATTATTCCTGTAATTCTCAATTAGTTTCTTTTATTCAGGAATTGCAGGAAGCTTTAGATAAAAGTCAGTGTGTAGATGCAGTATTTTTGGACTTTGCCAAGGCTTTCGATAAAGTCAGTCATAAAATTATTTTAGAAAATTAAACTCGTCAGGGTTGTCTGTTAAGTTAATTAAATTTATTCGGTGTTTTCTTAGGGATAGAACTCAAATTGTAAAAGTGGGTAATGGTCTGTCTGATAGAGTAGATGTCACGTCTGGGGTGATTCAAGGTAGTGTTCTGGGTCCTCTTCTTTTCTTATATATGTAAATGATTTGCCTTCTATCGTGCAATCATCTATTAGGCTTTTCGCGGATGATTGTGTCGTATATAGAGTAATTGATAATGATTGTGATAGGCTTACTTTACAGAATGACCTGGATCAAATTGAAGGATGGTGTAGATCCAATTCAATGGAACTAAACCATTCCAAGTCAAATTTGGTTAGATTTAGTACTAGAAATCTGGTTAGTCCTCAAAATTATTACATTAGTGGAAATATTATCAATGAATCTAAATTTTATAAATATTTAGGCATACATATTCAGGCAAATTTAAAGTGGGATATGCATATTAGTTATATAGTCAATAAGGCTTATAGGAAATTGGGGATGTTTGGTAGAATTTTGAAGGGTACATCTAGAGAAGTTAAGTCAAAAGTTTATTTAACTTATGTAAGACCTAATTTAGAGTATTGTTCTGTGGTTTGGGACAAACATCCACAACGATTAGAGAGAAAATTGATATGGTACAAAGGAGGGCGGCTAGATTTGTTTTTGGTAAATTTGATAGGTTTAGTAGCGTCACTTCAATGATTAATGAATTAGGATGGTCTAGCTTATTGGAGAGAAGGGAATGGGCTAAATTGAAAGTGATTTTCAAAGCGTATAAGGGTTTTAGGAGTTGGGAGGAAATAACGAATAGATTTCAGGAACCAAGTTATTTAGGTAGAGCTGATCATAGAAAAAAGATTCGTAAGCCAAGATTCTTGAAAAATATCGGTTTACATTCATTTGTAGGATCTGGCATTGATTTGTGGAACAGTCTGTCTGTTACTACTTGGGATTATAGTCCTCTGCCCCCTATGATTAAATCAATTATAAATTTTGTCAAGTCCTAATGTCCTAGAGTTGTGCAAAATTTTATTTAGTTCTCACAAGCAGAGATTAGATGAGGTAGAGAGAGGTCATACCATCCTTGTTAAGGTTTTGACCAGGTTTCCTTAACAACTTATGACAAATGTCGGGATGGCTAATGCGTCGTTTGCTCCTGGTATCGGGTTTTTGCGCGGAATTATTTCAATTACGTTTTGTCTTTTGATGGAAATCTATGATCATGTTATTTGTAAATGAGCATACATTTCTATTTTTTTTTCTTTTTCTTGTTTGTTAATTGTTAATTTCTTTTAATTGATTTGTATTTATGTTTATTAATTTCTGTAGTTAATTTGTATTGATGTTTTGTTGACCTAGCCACCGAGGACTTGTGCCTCTAAGCAGGTCGAGTAATAAAGATTTATTTATTTATTATTTATTTATTATTAAATAACTAAATAAGTACATTTAAATATGTTAGCATTAACTTAAGGAGGTCCTTTCGCTCCAGTTGATTCAAAAGAAGTCTAGTACATATCTAATATTTGATAAAATAAGTTAAAATACAAATGAAAAATAAAAGAATTAAAAAATAAATTGTATGGAAGCCGTAAATGTTTGAAATAAAAACAATTATAAAAAAAATTAAATACAAAAGTAAGTTTGATTTATTCAAATCAGCTTATAATAAATCTTGAATGATCTGGCAACGCGTTGTATTAATACTGTTTATGTTTACATCCAAACAGCATTTATGTGATTTTTTAAAGAAAATATCTAAGTAAATTCGTGGGTCAATCATATATTTTATTGCAAAAAAAGAAACCTGCATGTTTCAAAAAGCTAATTTTTAGTTTTTTTTCAACTTTATATAATCAACTAATAGTAGTATAATTCAAGAGAAAGTGGCAAGATCTTAATTTTCCATTAGACTCTAAGAAAATGTTTACATTTTAAAAAATTTTATTTTCAAAAATTTGCTGGCTAATGTGTGATTGAAACTTCACCAAAGCATAGATAGAGACTTCAAAATATTATAAAAAATTAAGTTATAGTTATAATCTAATATTTTTGATTTAACATTGGCGGGGAAAGGACCTCCTTTTAAGAAGCTAGTGACCATCCATGAGATAAATTTTTATCAAATTAGATTAGATAACTCAATTTTAAAATAAAGTTAATAGAGGAAAAAAATTAAGAAATATATACTTGAATTTTGAGTGAACGAAGTCGAACTCTGGCAGGGTTGTTTTCTCCTCGGGATTGCTCTAACGCCGCTTGTGTGTCTTTTAGAAGGGCTTTGGTACGAATTAAATCTCTTTTTAATTTAGCCGTTGTATCTTCAAATTTAGATATGATTGTTTTATTTCTTTCTTCGGCTAATTGATAACGTCTTTCTAATTCATGCCTTGCCCGAAGAAGATTTGTTTTGTGCTCGTGCTCAGTTTCTAATTGCATTTCTAACGCTAAAATATTTATAATATGAAAAGGTTGAATGATTTATTCTTTAAATTATTACACAATTTTTCAATAAATATATTGAATAATTTCTTCACCTTTTAATTTTTTAATTGAAGAACTGCGAGCTTCTTCGAGTTCGTCATCTCGCTGTTGCATTTCTCGACGATGTTCTTTCCTTTGTTGCTCTAGGCACATTTCTAATCGAGTCTTGGCTTGCTCTAAAAGTTGAACCTGTGAATAAAAATCTATTTTTTATTATCTGAATGAGAATACCATTAAAATTTTCATCAATAAAAGAAAAATTATGTAGATTTTCTTTTGAATGCATCTTTTATTATATTTTTCCCAACTAACCTGACCGGCAAGATCATCGAGCTCATCTTCTTGTTCTTCCAATTTCTTTTCAAGATCTGCTTTTTGTTTTTTAATAAGCGAGAAGTCCTCCTCCGATTTGCCCCCAAAAGCCATTTCATCTAATTCCTTAGTGCGCTCCGCGATTAATTCGTCTTTTAAATCCAATTCCAATTTTAGAGCCTTCAAATGAATAGATAGATCAGTATTATTTTCACAATGATAAGAATTATAAAGGTAAATAATATTTAATAAAAGTATCTATACCGCAAGCATTTGCTCGACTTGCTGTTTCTCGGTGGTAATTATATCCCTTTCTCGAGTGGCGCGTTCTTTTTGATTTCTTTCTTGCCTCAGTTCTTCGTTAAGCTTTTGGAGTTCAGAATCGAATCTAAAAAATTCCAATAAATAGAAAAATTTGAGTAAAAATATCAATTTATAGAAACCTGTTCAATTTGGACTTTTGTTGAAAGAATTAGTAATATTAATAATTTTTAGTTTATATTTTCTTTCTTATGATTATATCGTAAATAAAAGATCGTTTAAAGTAAAAAATAAAAATTTAAAATAATATTAAAGTTAATATAATTGAAATAAATCCAATAATAATATTTTATTTGAGTCGTATTAGTCCAGTCAAATTGTGTTTTTATCAGAAAGTTTTTGGATTTTTTGCATATATATGTATTTTGGTGTGCTAGCCCCCCCCCGGATCACCCAAAAACTCGGACTTTTTTTCGATATTTTCCCATTTTGACCATGAAGGAGCACGTTTTCGACAAATACCAGTCTATACATTTTTAAACTAGATTAAATTTGCTACAATTCAAACAAAGTTTCATCTTAATTAGACAAATGGTAATCCGTGCCGCAATACTTTTCCCTTAGGGGCCTATTTGAGCACAATTTGACTGGACTATATTTTAACAAAAAATTAGAAAATATCCTTGAATGGATGCATCCTACAAGCCGATTAAGAGGAAAATTTAATTTCTCAAGGATTTATTATTTATGAGAGTACCTACGGCAAATACTCTAATAAAATTGGATTAAGGAAAACTAAAGAGTTTTCAGGTAAGAACTTAGATTCAAATTTTTATTCTAGAGCAAATTTACAAATACATCGAAATGATATCGAATTTTATGCAATATTTTTTTTGTCAAAATTATAAATGTTTCATGTTTTCACATCAATTTTACGCGACAAGACTGATTTTTGTTGGCCTTTTTTCAACTTAATTTTTATTAAAATTATTTCAGACATTTTCTAAAAAGAAATTTTTTTATAAATTAGTAAAAACTTATATTAATATTAATTAGTATACAAGGGCGAACAATGTGTGTTTAAATTCCATCAGATTCGTTATAATTAGAAATTTCAAGAGTTAGAAATTAATCAATTACTTTCGCTGTTTCTTTTCCAGTAAATTATTCCTCGAGTTTTGTTCTTCCAGAAGCAATCGCACATCATTGGCCTCGGATGTTAATTTTTGCACTTTTCTTTTCCACTGGGCAACCACCTTCCTTTGCTCATCCACTTCTTCGTAAGCATCAGCTAGCTAAAAAAAGAAACATACACATTTTTTATATCAATCCAAGTGAATTATCTTAAGTAATATTTAAAAACTGATTGACAAACCTTCTTATCCATTTGTTTTTTAAGACCCACAAGCTGTTCCAAGTCCGCCTCGTGCTGCTGTTGCATTCGTTTTTTCGCCAATTCCAATTCACGAGTTGCTCTTTCATATCGATGTTTATATAGGGCAGCTCCGGTCCCACTGTTACCTATTTTAAAATCAAAATAAAATATTGAATTCATATGTGTTCCTGGGGCTCTTGCAATCCCTCTAATTATAAAAATTCCCATTCTCTTTTTTTATAGATACCCCCATTGCGTTGGTTCTAATGAGGTAAAGTCCATAATCCCACATAAAAGTACATTTGCGCAAAAGACGCGATGTTCAAATCTATCCAACTCTTTCGAAGTAAAATTAGATATTTATTTCTTTGACTTATAGAGCTGGGACTCTACTTTTCTATTTTTCTTGCGTCCTACAATTTTCAGTTCTTTAAGACCAGCTTCCACAGGTACTTTCGAATCCGACAACCCGGTCCCTAAGACCCCCTTCTTCCCCCTCTTTTTCTCTGATAAGAGTTAACCGTAGCTTATAAATGTTCTACCTTCTAGCATATCTACATTAAAACATCAAACAAGAAATTCGAAGATTATTATTATTATGAGATAAGGATGATTGCTGGGGGATATTTTGAATAGAAAAAGAATGGATTTAATAGGAAATAAATAGGATAGAAAAATACGAAAGGGAAATATCTAGAATATAATATTTTCCTCAGATAATGAAATATAAGAGGCAAAAGAATCTGATCGAGATAATAAGTTGCGTTAAATCATGCTTCCTACTTATGACTTTTTGTGGGTGATAAATATTAGGTGTAGTAAAAAGAAATCCATTTTTTGCATGAAATTGAAGATTTTATTTAACATACTTAGAATGATCCGATTTAGGTCAAATATGCGCCGTTTTGTTCGATAACTTGTTGCCATTTTGAAGGTAATTCCATTATGCCTCTCTCATAGAAGCCCTTGTCCCTATTGGCAAAAAACTGGGACAGTCGATTTTCACAAACCTCTCTTTGAGGCCAGTTTTGTACCATCAAGAAAATTTTGCAAATGCTTGAAAAGGTGATAATCGCTTGGTGCCAGGTCTGGGCTATACGGCGGGTGCGATATAACCTCCCACCCAAGCTCTCGGAGCTTCTGGCGCGTCGTTAAAGATGTGTGCGGCCTGGCGTTCACTTGATGGAACACAACACCCTTCCTATTGGCCAATTCTGGCCGCTTCTCGTCGATCGCCTGCTTCAATCTGGTCAGTTGTTGACAGTATAGGTCCGAATTGAGTGATTGGCCCGATGGGAGCAGCTCATAGTGGATGATTCCCTTCCAATCCCACCAAACACACAGTAAAACCTTCTTGGCCGTTAATCCGGGCTTGGCGATCGTTTGGGCCTGTTCACCGCGCTTGGACCACGATCTTTTTCGTCTGTTGTTCTCGTATGTGACCCATTTTTCATCGCCAGTCACCATCCGCTTCAAAAATGGGTCGATTTCGTTACGCTTCAGCAAAGAATCGAGGCATCAATTCGGTTCAAAAAGTTCTTTTGCGTTAATTCGTATGGCAGGCATACATCGAGCTTCTTCTTGAAACCAGCCTTATGCAAATGTTTCTGGCTAATCTTCAGTTCGTGGGCAATGGAATAAGTCGAGGTGCGACTCGACGATTTCCATGATTTTATCGACATTTTGGACGATTGGCCTTCCAGAGAGTGGTGCATCTTTGACATCGAAATTACCGGACCGGAAGCGACGAAACCAAAACTGTCCTTGATTGGCTTTTACAGTATCAGAACCATATGCACTATTAGCATGTTCAGCCGCCTGGCTTGCGTTTTCACCTTTATCAAAGAAAAACTGTAAAATATATAGCGTATTTTCTCTTTGCTGTGTCCATTTTTGACGTGAGCTCAAACAAAACTGAGTCAACCATCCAGAAAATTGTCATATAAGTTTTTTTAGTACCTAATGTCAGCTTTCTAACGCCATCGAGTGTAAACCAATCAGACTTTATACAATTTATTAAAGCCATCTATTGGAAAAATAATGGATTTCTTTTTACTAGACCTATTATAATAAATATAAGTTAATGTTTAAATAAATACTTTAAGAATAAGAATTGAATGTTATTTATACAAATTGAAAAAATATTATATGAAGGTGGTCAGGCCAAACTACCCGGAAACCAGGATTGACAGTCAGGGGAGTCCTGAGGAATCGAACACTTCTAACATAATAAAAAACACATATAATCTATCAACATCTAAGATATTAGGGTTTAAAGAGAATTTTAAAACCATTAATTGTGGCGACAGATAAACATGAGTTTGTTTAAAATCTAAACGTTAAATTATTTTATAATTAAATTCTAAAATGATACTAACCGAGATCTTGTTCTTCGCAGGCTCCACTGCTTTCAAGAGCAGCTTCTAGGTCATTGAGCTCAGTGGATCTTACAAGATGTAGTTCTGTTTCTAAACGTTCTGTCGATTGCTGGAGTGCTTTGTTTTCCATCTAGTTAAAAAAAAATATATATTTTAGTTTTTTAAGAATTTATTTCAATGAATATATTCTCTTTAACATGCATACACACCTGAACACTTTGTATTTCTTGTTCTAGTCTCGCTCTTTCTGCACATTCTGCTTCAAGTCTTTCTGAAGCTAAAGTGGCTGCAGAATGCTCGTCGGCTAAATCGGCACTCAGTTCACTTATCTGAAAAAATTTAAAATACAATTTAAACATTGGTACAATTTATAATTTTGCAAGGAAATATAAACGAAACATTTAAGAACATATTCCATAACAATTTTCAATGTATTTTATAAAATTGGAGTAATTTTTGGAGACGGACTGACAAGTGAATTATTGTTACTGCCACTGAAAGAGAAGACAGAGGGGAATGCCGCATTGGATTTCCTTCACTGGACTTTTCAAAAACCCTGAAGAAAGAGGGAATAGCCTCCGAAACGTCAGGTTTTATTAATAAAAAAATAGTGTAAATTATCTTCTTCTTTTATTGGACTGCTTCATCGGTATTTTATAAATATTATTATTATTTTTTTTTTTTAATTTTTATTCAATTTCTATATTAGCTTAGAAAATTTTAAAATGTTAACATGTTTAAATAAAGTTATGGTAATGGGAATTTGGAGTTTCTATCTTTTGAAATGGCCCATTTAATTTTCAATTAGCTACAGTTTGTCTTCGTTTCGTCTTCATTATTCTTGTTCAATTTATATAATTGTCTCATTTTTTCTTCGTCAAACATTAACTTTTAAATAAATATAAAATGATTTACTGGCATAATTATTAAAATAATGTTGAATTTTTTCTTTAAATTGTTTTTAGTGAGATACTTAGTGAGTGGTATAAAAGTATTCATTTGAGATTCTGTAAATGGGATAAGAAGATAGATGAATTGAACAAGAAATTTATAAACATTATTTACAAGAGCCTGATGAAGTCTCCGAGTGTGAGACGAAATGTGGCTAATTAGAAATAAACTGTTTCATTGAAAAAAATTAAAGTTCGAATTCCCACTAACTTAAATTTATATAATTGATGATATTGACTTAATAAACATATCGAAACTAGCCAGGATTCAATACCTGCTATTTATTAACCGTAAGATCGCGCTATATCTCTTAGGAACAATGTGTGATGTTTCATCAAGCTGATGGACGCTTTTTTAAGAGAACGAAATTTAGAATCTGAGAGAATAGCTTTTAGGATTAATAATTACCTAAAGGTGGAAATTTCTACTAGATGGTTGAATAAATAAAAAAAAACATATGTACCTTATTTAAAAGAAAAATGAATTTCGCAAATGTAGTTTACATTTTAAAATAAATTTGATACAAACCCTCGAATGGATATTAAATAAATGTACTTTTTGAGGCATTCCCAAGTTAGTTTAAAAAATTTAGACAAAAACGAGGAATCTAAAAGATTATTTGACCGAAATTAAGTGCAGGTTATTTATAACTCTATATTAATACAATTATATGATACATAAAAATGAGGCGAATCTTTTCAATTTTATTAATATTGTCAATTAAAATTGACAATAGATTTTTTAATTTATGTATACAAAATGAGGTTTTCATTATGTTGATTGTTTATTTATACTTATGTTATTATTATTTTTTTTAATTTTATATTTCTCATACTATAATCTGATCCCTACACTAATTTACACACACACACACACACACGAACAATAAATGGCCAAAATGGGCTAGTTCACGAAGGACATTAAGAATAAAAAAAATGGGCATTAAGAATAAAAAAATAATAATATATTTCTCACATTTTAAAATTAAATTAGAAAGACATAATATTGAAAATATTAAGTAGCTAATTAAAATATTAATTAAATATTTCAAAAATAATTTTACGGGTTTAATAATTAGTAAGAAATAAAAATTAGGACGATAAGGGTGACATCAAATAAAGATTAATAAGATAGAGCGCTTTAATCTAGTAGCTGACCGCTATCGGTCGACAACAACTTTTCTCTCCAAAAGAATATTTTTGTTATTCACCAATGTTAAGTGCCTTAAGAGTGAAGTGATTTCCACAAATACTTCATAAAATTATTTTTTTTTTTTTTGGCTTTTCGGCCTTTCTAACCATAAGCCATTTTACGATACTATATATTTTTAAATTTGTCCCTATCCCGGGGGTCAGATTTTAGCCGAATGCCTCGAGTCGGATTCGAACCCGGGTCCACTTGGTTAGCAGGATGATGCGCTACCGACTAGCCTATCTGACCCCCCATAAATTATTTGTAGAAGAAAAATAGAAAATTGGAATAATTTTTGGAGACGGGCTGACAAGTGAAATTGAGTGGATATTGATGAGGTAGTCCAGGCTAATGATATATTTTAATATCAAAATTTGCAAATCATTACTACATTATAATTCTGCTGAGAATGAAATACAATATATTATTGTTACTGCAACTGAAAGAGGAGACAGAGGAGAATGTCGCATTGGATTTATCCTTCACTGACTTTTCAAAGTGAGTAGAATATTTTTGATTTAAAAGAAAAAAATAAAAAAATAAAAAAATGTATATAATTTATATATACATTAATTGTATTTATAAAAAAAATTGTGATGATCTTGTTTGTAATGATGGCCAAATCTCATTTAATTAATTACAGACCCTGAAGAAGGAGAGAATAGCCTCCGAAACGTAGGTTTATTAATAAAAAGATAGTATAAATTATCTTCTTTTTTGGACTGCCTCTCGAAAAGTAGACAATTTTAATATTAAAAGATAGTTTAATTAAAAATACTAATATATTTTTCGTTTAAAAAAAGCTATAACGATCAAAAATCGAAATTTCTAGGATAGGTCAAAAACAATGGATCAGAGATCTGCGTCTGTTTAGACTTTTCTTCCATTTGAATGTACAGATGGAAGTTTTAAATAAAGGAAAAAAAGGGATTTAGAAAGGTTATTTTGTTTCCTATTAGATAATATATTTTTTAAACTAAATTAGATTTAAAATTTCAAAGGAAAGTTGTCGAGAGAAGGAGAGTTTTTTAATTAATAGATATAAATAAATATATACGAGAAAAAAGGAATCTATGTTTCCGGAAATCAAAAGCAACTTCTCAGCAGACTAATCAGGCCTGGCCATCTGGCCAACCTTATATCGCACCACGGGCCGCATTGTCGACCTAAAAATTTCCAAAGCCGACACAAAAATAAGAATAATCTTAAGTTATTTTTAATATTTTTTCGAGATCTGGCATTACAAAGGATTTCATATTTAGTTATTTTTATTTTAAGTGAATGTAAAGGTACACTGAAAGTGTTTAATCAGTGAAGAAAATAAATTACGAGATACGAAAAGAAAACGCATTGAATGACTCAACAACAAAATGTACGTATTTGTATGGTAATAATAATAACTTTCCTAATTATTAAAAATAGTTTTAAATATAAAAATTATTCGTTTATTTATATATTTATTTATTTATTTTTTTTTTATTTTAGTGATATTCAAAAACACTTTTTTATATTTAACGCCTAATGATGCAACCCGCAATTCAGAGCGTTTGATTTGAATGCATAACGAAGAACACACAGGCGAAGCTCTATCTTTGTAATCCCTCTTTTTGGTCACTATCAATTTCACACAGTGAGTCAATTTTTTATAAGGTAAATAGTTTTAACTACCAACATTATTAGTCAAGTCACATACAACGAACAATATTTCGAGACTTATTTTAAAATAACAAACAAATATCAATGGCTATTTCTTTCAGTGTGATTTTTCCATTTCTTTTCACCTATTTTTAAATCAATTTCTTTTGTTGAAGTTTATTATTATTATTTTTTATGTTATTCTTTGTGCGACGTACGCCGAGGGCCGCGGGTTGGCCAGCCTTGGACTAAAGAGATACCTATTTACATAATTATAGATAATCCAGCCAAACTTTTATACAAAATAAGTATTAATTTAATTCTTAAGTTTAAGAGTAAAACCGGGAAGGGGGTTAAAATTACTTTTTTCCGTGCAAAGAAGTAGAGTCAATATCTCAAAAATAATTATCTCAAGTAAATGAAATTTGGAGCTTAAAAGCTAGCTAGCAGCTGGAGAGCTCGTAATCAAATCAAATTAGAATTTCAGAAGCCTCCCTTTTTTAGAATTTTTCCCTCTATATTTCAGGTCTAATTTGAAGGAAATCTTGGTCATGAGCAAAAGACGAAAAGATACAAAGATTCAAATATATAGCTCGAAGCATATACATTAATATAAAAGACAGCTTTTTGGCATATTTTTCAAGTCAGATTTAAAAATAAGAAAAATCATCTACTGTTTTTCGATGTGATAAGTACCAAGCGAGTTACAAATATTTGTTACAAATTTAGATGTCCGCGTCCCTTAGTCGACTGACTTATGTCATCTTTCCAAATTCTAGGGAATTATATTCAAATCTGGCTGTTGACGGTTTTGTTGTGGAGTAATTTCGGGTTGATAGAGAAGTTCTAATCTATTCAAGTGACCGTATTACTATTACTAATTGTACTAAAAAATACTAAGTAATAATAATCTTAGCAGAACGATTGGTTGTATTTACTAGAAATATTTCTATCACTTGAAAACGGCGTCAGAATTAAAAAGCTAACTCCATTAATATATGTTATAAGAAAATTTTAACTAGTTTTCTAATTTCACCATGGGTGGCCGATCCAGAATTCCCTATTTCAATAAATATATTAACTAAAAAGTCTGTTTATCGAAAGAGAAGTTTTAATTGAAAAGACTGGACATTTTTAATAAGACAATCTCATTAGAATTCACTATGAATTTTCGGCCGAAACTTCTCATTGGATAAACAATTCAACCCATCAAGCTACAAATCTGCAATTTTAAACGGTCTGTGGTATTAAACAATTTTAGAAGCCAAATTTAGATGTTTTTCTGAGAATTGAGACAACTATGAGACTATGACGACTTTAATACGTTATTTGTGTTAGCTGAGAAATTAGTCATTTATTTTTTTGACGTATTATTTTCAATCCAATTAGTGAATTATTCTATTCATAAATGAATGAATCGTATTTCAGTTTTTCATCAAGTGTTTAGAATTATTTCAAAAGCCTTTCAAAATTATTATTTTGTTATAAGAAATCTTGAAACAATTGGGTTAGTCAAACAACAAACACTCAGCCAGCCACCTCATCGAATTCGTCCAAGGTGTTCGTGTCGAAATCGTCGTTACTCGAGATTGACATATTCGATCTTGGTGTTCGTAAGCCTCTTCCATTTTTTCTTTGGGATTCGCTGTATAATTGAAATCCCTTGATTCGAATGTTGCGTGCAGTGGATGCTGATTTAGTCTGACGTGGATAATTCTCTTCGCAATCGTTATGTCCAAGTCGGGACCATTCTTGCATAATATGATCGCTCCGTTTTAGGAAATCATGTATTTTTTGCGAGAGTAAATTTGAAGCCGTATTAGGTTCCAAATGAGCAGCCGTAGGTCTAGATAGACAATTATTTTTTCATTTTCCTTTCAATTTAAATTAAATTTATTTTATTGTTTCTTTTTAATCTTCATATAATATTTACCTGAATGTTTGATGGGTTGTCTGTCTTTTGGCTCCTAATACGAAACTTAATCCTGCCCCAAAAATGACAGGACTTTGTTCCGATCGTTCAAGATCATCTAAATTAATTTCCGAAGAGGCTTCTTGGGGGAAATAACGTCTGGGTCCTTCACTAAATATAATAAAAATTAAAAATGGTAATCTTATTTGGTTAAAAAATGTATTTTGCAATTGAATACAAATATTTTTCTATGAAAAACAAATGATAGATGACAACACATATATAGGTGGCTACTATCTATTATACCTACTTAATTTAAGCTAATTAAGATTTTGCTATTTTATAGAAAATATAGAACACAATTTTATCTTACTAATCCGATGAGAAATAATTTATACTGTACTACATTGAAGTACACGTGAAAATGGTGGAATTTTAATAAAGTTGCAAAAAAAATATTATTTCTTTAATACGTCTGTTAAAATGATTAGTTTTGCACGGGGAGTGATAGTTTAATTTCGTATAGTGATCTGATAAGTTATTACATGTCGAATATTAACAAACAATGTGATGAGTTCAAAGGACGCGGTCGGGATTAAAATTGAAAATTATAGCTTGTATTCACAGAGCATTACAAATACATTTGATTAATTTTATTAATTTTCTTTAGAAAGACGGACTGGTAAGCCAAATAAGTAGGTTATAATGAAAGGCAGTCCAAATTATTTAATTTTTTATTCAAATACCGACGTTTCGGAGACCTTTTCTCTCCTTCTTCAGGGTAATGAATAGTTATTGATGGGTGAGTATATCTCGGCTCCCATTTGTCTCTCTTTCAGTTATAATAACAATATTACACTTTTCACCATTATATCACAAGTGTGCTTAGTTAACTGACTTGACACTCAAAGAGAGACAAATGGGAGCCGAGTTATACTCACCCATCAACAACCATTCATTACCCTGAAGAAGGAGAGAAAAGGTCTCCGAAACGTCGGTATTTGAATAAAAAATTTAAATAATTTGGACTGCCTTTCATTATAACCTACTTACATTTGATTAATAAGGAAAGGGAGTGTAGTTTCACAGTGAATTTGGTTATTTTATCAAATTGCACTATTGTAAAATTTGGCTGTTGTTGTTTTAACAGTTTCTATAATAAATGGACAATTTAAATACTTTTGCCAATAGGTCACCTAATAAATATTTAGAAATGGGGAGTCAGATCCCTTATTAAAATAATATTGTTAAGCAAATATTTGAGAAAATTTTATCAAATCACCACCATCATCATAATTAAGTATAATGAATGGATAAATTTAATTTTTTGAAATAATTTCCAAGCTGCACTTTCAGGAATGAATAGGGTATTATTAAATTAAATATTTTAAAATGACCTATTTCTATCTGGAAGACACATGTTAATTGTATTAGAATTAGTGTGGGTGGTGAATATATAGCTCTAAGGGGCGGAAACTTTTGCAAAGGATAAATTTATTGTATCGTCATATTTTTAGTACACTACTCATGGGGTGAAATTTCACTCTGCTAATTACTAATGGTAAAAAAATGTTTTCACAAACGTGATATTCTAACAAAAAACATTTGTAAAATTTAATAATTTTCCTTTTCTTAATTGTTTGTTGTACAATTTTGTTTAGATCACAGAAAACAAGCTACAAGCTTTTAGGTTAAAAAAGAAGAAAAAAAAATGTTTTTGATAAATTCATATTCAAATTTATTATATACCTATTTATTTTTTATCAGATACAAAAATGAAATCATATATCTGTCTATATTAGGCGGTTTCTAATTAAGGAAAAACTAAAAGTATAATCGGCTTAGTTTAATACAATTATTCTTCAGCATTATAAGGTAAATATAATCTAAACTCTATAAGCAAAATTGATTCATATCCGAAAATATTGTAACGTCAAGAGAAACATTATGAATAAAATTAAAATATTTTTATCCTGAGAGTTAATTAATTTATTTTATATATACCTAAATATCAAAAACTTCATATTTACTATTTGTTTTGTTTTTTTCAACATTTCTGCAATTTTGAAGCTAAAAATGCCAATATCTAATCAGTTTTGAAAAAATACAAATATTTTGGCAAAAGAACTAACTTTTTAAGGCTTTGATGGGTTATTGTGGGTATCGAAATTTAGACAGACAGGCAGAATAAATTATGCTTAAAAATTATCCATGCCTCAGACATTTCTAAACACGAACAAGCAGAATGAAAATGAAATTTTTGAGTGTATCTGTGAGCAGTTTTCAACTGATGTACCGAATAGAATTAATAGTATTTGTAGATACTTGAAAAATAACAATAAAATTCAATTTTTGATCTGACTTATAGACCTAAAAGGCAGTAGTTTCTCAAAGAGTTGGCAAATTAAAAAAAGTCGATTTAATGTGTTCAAAAATGTCCAGCTATTGAGGTTTTTCGGTTAAATATGCTCTGACTGAGCTCCTATTTCATTTACAAAGAGGTTAGCCACTACTTATACATGTTTAACTTGGATATCTACAGTTTTATTTTATCCTAAAAGAGGTAGCCGCAAATCATAGGCAATGAGTGAAATTACCAAAATTAAAAAAAAAAAATGAATTGTGCGCGTTTGAATAATGCTCAGTTTGGTCGTTTTACCTATATAATGGCGTTGGACTTCGACTTGTACTTCGACATGAAACAAAACTTCCATTACTTGAATGAAGTCCATTGCTCATTGATGAGGCGGCTGAGGTCGATGGACGTTGATAACGATAAACATCACTGGTTAACGATTTCGCTCTTGTCCGTGTTAATAAACGGGATAAATTAGAAGGTTCTGGACTTAAAAATTTCCTCGTTGGTTGATAATGATGAGAATTCATCATTAAAGGTGATGATTTTCTCCTCTCCATTTGGGTTTGAATTAAATCAGTAAGAAAATTCATTCAAAGAGAAATGATTTTCGGATCAAAAAGAGACATTTTTATGTAATGTTTTTCGTTCTCCTTCATTTTCTTGTTTGATAAAAATAATTCACATTGATTTTTCAAATGATTGTAATTCAACAAATGAAAGAATTCAAATGAAGTAGCGGTCTTCGGCGATCGCCGAGAGAACAGTAGGAAAGAGAACACGACGTCTTCTCGACGTCCGGATGGCATTTCGCCAAAACAAGGCCAGAGATATATTTATAAACTCCTAGGGGGGAAAGAGACGAAGGAAACACCAAAGTACTCGAAAGCTTTTTTTTTCAACGGCTTTTATTACCCGAACTCTAATGGATAATTCATTTTTGCAGTTGCGATTTATTAAAATCCTCTCGATCTTACGTCAATACAAATGAAAGGAAGCATTAAATCATAAATTATTACATGCATCTAGAGAGAGCAAAGAAAAATCAAATTAAACCTTATCCCACTCTACATATAATTAAAATTTGGTTAACTTAAAAGAAAGAAAAAGTGAAATCTTTTTCGAGACTCAGTAAACTCTCCTTTTGGTGATTTGTCAATTTTTTTTTTTACCAGCTATTGGCTTAAGCTAGAAAGCTGAAACTTTGCATAAAGGTGGAGTTCATCAATTTGATCATTAGAAACAAACAATCGAGAGCTTTTCATTTAACAAATCCATTTTCTTTTTCTAAATGCCTCAACCGGAAGTTCTTAAGTGGGTTCGTGACTGTTTATCATTTTTATAAGAAAATTCTCAAATTTTTACCATCGAATCAGTAATGATTTAAATATTTATTCCCGAAATTTGAAGTTGATCCTCTGTTCCATTACCGAGAAATAAATTATTGAAAATTATCCTTTTTACGTCCGCCCTGTGGTGTAATGGTCAGAGTAACTGGCTGGCAACCCGGAGGTCTCAGGTTCGATTCCCGGCTATACCCAGACATTTTTTCTGTAAGTATAGGGTGTGGTAATAAAAATTAAGTGGGAGATAAATTCAACCCAATTTATCGCGCGGAGAATTTACCACTGCTCGAAGCCCCTAAAACCTTAGTAAATTGGATATTGAATTGTATCTAAGTTTCTGAGATTGGCTCGTGATCCCGGCTTCTTTCCTTCTGCTCTGTTCTTTTCACGATGGAGGGGCCAGCCCATTACAGGCCTTTAGGGGATTCACCTTCTGGTGTATCTTCTTCTCACATCAATATGCATTAAAAAAAAAAAAAAAAAAAAAATCCTTTTAACACGGAAGTAAATAGGCCGAGCTTTTAAAGGGCTATAACTTTTTACAAATTATATCATTTTCAACAGATTTATATTGATCAATAATTCAACTTTTATGAATCGAATGATACATTTTTCAATGGATTTTATAGTCTAGTTAATTAGTTATTCATAAATAAATAAAATAAAGAATTATTTGCAGTCAACAGAATATAACAAAAGCACTAGTATAGAATTCCAACTCTATTTCTTGATATCGTTTTTGTTTTAAATAAATGTTTTTATAATGAGAAAAAATTTATCTTAATATACTTTTTATTAATATTATCAAAACCAAGATTTTTATTTGAAATTAACCTCATTATTAACAACTTTTTTTATTAAAAAATTTACTAGGCAGAAGTTGTCACTCTGCAGAAATACAAAAGATTTTTTCGAAGATCAACCAGATAGATAAGCTGTCCCGAACCTCCTTATATTAAGCTAGTAAGCCCAAAAATCTAATCAGTTCCTCGTTTTAAAAATTTTGGAACCAGAAGGAACATTATAAAACCTTATGGTTTATCATGGGTATCGAATCTGACAAACATAAAGACAAAAAAAATAATGGCTTGAAGAGATCCAGATATTTTTTATTTTTAATAACGAATAAGCAAAGAAAAATAAATTTTTTGAGCGAATTCATTACGACGACCGCATTTACCCGCCATGCTTTCTGAGTATTGTTTATTTCATGCGTTATAACTTTGTTTTAGTTTTTTTTTTAGACAAATAAATTATGAATTTCGAATGACCAATGCAAAGTGAAGTCTGGTTTGTGCCAAGATGAATGAAGACAAAAATAGATTCTAATGCACTGCAATCATCATCATTATTTTGATTGAAAATAAATAAATAATAAAATCGTATAAATAAATGGAATAAAAAAATAAACGAGGTCATCAATTAAATTAAAGGAAAAGATTCGCTCACATTTTTTTAAGCTAAGTGAAAGTATCGAATTTTGGTTTACTCACCCGTGCATCGAGACGTTCATTTTCGTGTTTCAAAGCCAGCCTCTCTTGTTCCAATTTATTTACTCGAGCTCGTAAGCTTTCGACTTCTTCATTGTATTTGGTCTCTGATCGGCATGCTAGTAATAATGGTGACAGGTGAATATAAAGCCGGTACCATGTCCATTCTCGAACTCTTAAATATTTACGGACGTTTCGTTGAATGCAACGAATTGCAACGTCTTGGACCTAAAATAAATAAAAAATCTTAAAAATCTTGTTCAATTATATTGAGAGATACATTTATAAAAATATATATAAAAAAATATGGAGTGATATCAGTGAATTACTCGTGGTGTCTCTAAAATACCTGTTTTGTTAAGGGAGAATGGTGTAAGTTCTTGGTGAAAAATCTATATATATAAAATTAAGGTTTTGTCTGTACATTGCTCCAAATCACGCCAAATTTTGGTTGCACACGTTTCAAGCAAAGTTATGAACGAAAACACCCTCAACAAAATGCCTGTCTGTATGTTTGTCTGTCTGTGTGTCTGTATGTCTGTATGTTTCCGTGGATTCCGCGAAAAGTTTGCTCACGATTCACGTAAAAATGGCTGAAGGGATTATTATGAAATTTCATATTTACATCAGATGTCTTCTAACTTACGTTTTTAGCTATATAACGTTTTGATATTTTGACCCCAGAAGGGGGTTTGGGCGGAGCGCACGAATGAAAATGATCAAATAACTCCTAAACTATTAACCCTACGGCAAATTTGATGATAAACAAAGTTGTAGGAGATGTGATTTCTGACTTTTGTTTAAAACAATTTCCTCAAAAACCACCCAAAAGGGTGGGGAGGTGAAAAAATGTAAATTCTTGCCCTTGGAGCAAACTCAACCAAATTTTGTATACATAATCTCGGGGCCTCTAGAGAGCTAGAAATGGAAAAACTAACAACCCAAAATGGGTGGGGATCAAAAAACGAAAATTCTTACCCTTAGAGCCAACTTAACCAAATTTTGTACATAATCTGTGGGTCACTAGAAGGCTATAAATGAAAAAACTATACACCCAAAATGGGGGGGAATCAAAAAATGAAAATTCTTACCCTTAGAGCCAACATAACCAAATTTTGTATACATAATCTGTGGGTCACTAGAAGGCTAGAAATGAAAAAAACTGGGTGTGTGGGGGGGGGTTAGGTGAGGGTCTAGAGGCGTAATGGGGGGTTCAGGTGAGGGTCCAGAGGCGTAGTGGGGGTCCGGGGTTGGTGCGGGGTGGTGGGGTGGGGCGAGGTGGAGGGCATGGGGGTGGAGTGGTGGGTTCAAGTGAGGGTCCAGAGGCGTAGTGGGATGGTACGGGGTGGTGTGGTGGGGGAGGTGGTTGGGTAGCAGGGTGCATGGTGTGGGGGTGGGAAGTGCTGGGTGGGGTTCGGGGTGGTGGTGGTTGGGAGTGGGGTATGAGAGGGAGGTTCGTGGGTTGGGGGTCAAGGGGCGTGCCCCCTGGCCAGCAAGAGGGCCGCCGAAGGCGAGCCTTGCAGCTGTAGTATTAAATAAAGTAAAGAAAAATTTTGAAATTTTTTTAGAAACTTTTTAAAATTTAAAATATAAAATACTAGGTAGGATTCACATAAATATTCACATTATTTATGTGAAACCTATCTAGTATTTTAAATTTTAAAAAGTTTCTAAATTTTTTTTAATTTTCTTTACTTTATAAAATATCTGTCTTCACCAGCTTAGCTCGAATTTATAAAATAGATAGCTAGATTTCTAAACTACCACTTTGACTATTTAATCGTAAAAATTAAATACTTAGTGGAGGGGGATGAAGGATAGAAGCGTTAAGAACAGAATTTAAAAGTCATTATTAAATTTCATTGTAGGAAAAATAAAATTTTACAAGATTCCATAGGCTCTCTGCCAAATTCTAGAGACTTTTAACCCCATAATGAAAGAAAAAACTCTCGTGTTTGTTTTAGTGATATTTTTCGCGTATATATTTATGGTAGTTGTTTCGCGACAATACTAGCAAAAAGTTAATGCTAGAGTATATAGAACAGACAATAAGGATTCATAATTCATAAGCCCAACACTTCTTGCTGTTTATGTACCACTACTAGCCAATCCCGTGCTCGTTTAACAAATCTGGCAACATTGTCCGAGCTTGAATATTTTTATCATAGAAATGACAGATAAAATACATTATAAAGGTCGATTTATTAAACAAAAAGTTCTTAATAAACGATTAAAAGCTGCTGCGACAATGGCTGAAGCGAAAAAACGTCAAAAAAGTACTAAAGTTAATTCACTTTTTAGGTTAAATCTATACGTTGTTGCCAGCTTGTTTTTAGTGTAAATTTTTCATTATACATTTTTCATTATTTATTCATTATTATCTCAGAAACTGTGTTGTAACTATGAATTAAAATTTTCTTTAAAAATGTATTAGTTATTGTTTAATGTTGGTTTAGTTTTTTATAACAATGGTAAGAAGAGTTTCTTAATTATAATTAAATATGTATGTAAACTTTCCGATATCCCGTATAGTGCAATGTATAAGAGTCTGAAAAACTCTATCTTTGGAATTTAATATCTCCGGAACTATATTGTTCATCAATTTCGTTTTGCCACCAATCGATGCACACAAGTATTTAAATAATAACCTCTCTACATTTCAAAAATTTCCTAAGAAAACCCATATGGTGAAACAACTACCTTAAACAATTATTTCCCTGACAAATTGGTTATATATCAAAAGAGGACAAATAATTAAACGTATATTCAAACGGCTCCCAATCAATCACGTAAGTACTTAACTTAGAGATCGGAAATTATTTTTTCTTTACCCTGGGTCGCAATCACAACGAGGTAACGTCGAAAGATAATTGTTAATTAAATTAAATTAGAGAACAAAGAAAATATTTTTTATTATAGACAAAAAGATCAGCCGGGGTTCGAACTCGGGATCTTCGCATTATTAACAAGAGCGATGCTCTTATATTCTCTTAGCCAGGGATCTCCAAACTCAAGCTAATACCTGTCTATATGAATTTGGAATTTCATTTATTTAATCTGTAATCTGCTCTTTATTCATTTTCGTGGCTCTGTAGTGGCCTGACTTTATTATTAAACTACGAGCTTTTCGTGCGTGCCTTCGGCACGCCCTCGAAACTTGGCCCTCCGGGCTGGTGCCCTGGCGGGCGGCGTCTCGGACCAAAAATTTTATTCCTCTTAAAAACCACACTCCAAATGTATACCTGTAAACTCCCGAAAATACATAGTCTCTTAAAAGTTTCGCCTCATTTTCGTCCTGACACAGCTACAGAAATGAGGCTCTAGATATGAATCTGGAAGTATTTTTTTTTCTATAATCTACAGCATTGTGATATTTTTTGTGTGGAAATAGATTTATTTAAATAAGTAGGTATCGTGTGAGGAGGAGAATTATATTATATCATTTTTTAAAATTTGGGATCGATAATCGATATAAGGCTCCAAATATTTAAAAGAGATCAGGTGTTGTTTGTATGACAGGCTGCTCCAGTATTGCAATGAGAAACTCATATGGGCATGCGTGTCTTAAGTCGTTTAATTTTGTAAAAATCAAAAAATAAGAATAACAAAATTTAGATTTTTAAAAAATTATAAAAAAGTGGCAAATTATTAAAAAATAAACAAATAATATATAAATCAAGAAAACCTAGAAGGAGTTAAGGAATTCCGCTACCTAGGAAGTAAAATAACATGGGATGGGAGGAGCGAAAACGAAATTAAATCAAGAATTGCCCAAGCAAAAATGGGGTTTAATTCAAAACAAAAAATACTATGCTCCTCCTCAATCAGCTTAGAAAACAGGAAGTTGCTATTGAAGACATATGTATGGAGCATAGCCATGTACGGGTGTGAAACCTGGACAATTGGAAAAGCGGAGAGAAAGAGATTGGAGGCTTTCGAAATGTGGTGCTACAGAAGAATGATGAATATCAATTGGATGGATAAAATTACAAATGAAGAAGTTCTTAGAAGAATCGGAGAAAAAAGAACCTTGTGGAGGAGTCTGAGGAAGAGAAGAGGTCAGATGATGGGGCACACACTGAGACATGGGGACTGCTTAGGGATATCTTGGAGGGGGAGGTGGGAAAGAAAAGGGGAAGGGGAAGACCCAGATTAGAATATTTCAACCAAATAATTGGGGATATGGGATGCCAGACATTTAGAGAGGTCAAACAGCTGGCGGGGGACAGAGTCGAGTGGAGACGGATTGTTGCATCAAACCAGTCTTAGGACTGTATACTCGATGATGATGATATAAATCAATAAGATGTGATTGATTTCTTTTTCTGTGCGCAAAGAAAAGTCGAATTGAAT
The DNA here is from genome assembly GCA_024734495.1 of Forficula auricularia. Taxonomy (NCBI): domain Eukaryota; kingdom Metazoa; phylum Arthropoda; class Insecta; order Dermaptera; family Forficulidae; genus Forficula; species Forficula auricularia. The sequence goes on along the minus strand of JALMQS010000025.1, from coordinate 1,634,277 downwards.
ATTTAATTTTTGAGTGGTGAAGGGGGGGGGGTAATAATTATCAATATATTTAATGTTTCTTAATTTAAAATCAATTGGAGTCTTTCATTTCGAAATTTGAGTCCAAATTACGATTATATTTCAAATTTGCCGCAAATATACCGATGGCGCTCTCTCTCGGCAGCATTACGACAGCGTTGCGGCAAATTAATCTAGACAAATATATATAGTATATATTCAAACGCCTCCAAATCATTCATGTACCTATAGGTCAAAAATGATTTTTTCTCTCCCCTGGGTCGCAATCACAACGAGTAATGAAGCAACATCGAAAGTTAAGTGGCTAACAGAATATATTTAAAATATAAAAAACCATCGCACCAAACATGCGAAGATCTTTGTTTCGAGCCCCTCCGAGCCCCTGCTAATCTTTTTATCTATAATAAAAAATATTTTCTTTGTTCTCTAATATAATGATGCGTACAAAGCTTACTTGATGTATTGTTAATCGTTCTATTGTTTGTATTTATATTTATATGTTGATGTTGTTGTTAAATAAATGTTTTAAATGAGATTACGAGTTCTTAATTAATATGATCGTAATATTGGCGCCCGAACAATGTGAAAATGATAAGAAAACCTAGTAGATCACTAGCGAAGAGGAATAAGAAAAATGATTTTGCGAATATGGAAATAACGAGGGGGAGATATCGAAGATCAAGGATCATATAAAAAAGGTGAGCATAGAGTAATGGATTTGGGAGAGGAGGTGAATAAATTAAAAAATGAATTGAAAAAATAATAAAAAAATTAAAAGATGATTTGGAAGAGGAAAAAAACAAGAGGATAGAGTTGGAAGAAATAATAAAAAGGAAGGAAAATTCGGAAAAGGGAAGTGATTTCGAGATTAATAGGAATATTCAATTAGCAGACTTGGGAAAAATTCCTTCCGGTGTTTAGAGCTCTCCCAGAGGAAGATCCGAAGTTATTTTTAAAAAGGTCGAGAATACTCTATTAAAATATAAAGTACCGGAATATGTTTGGCTCATGGTGGTTTCGGATCAGTTGTTAGATAAGGCCAAGACATGGTGGCGGGTGGTCAATCAATTTCCAGCGTTGGATTGGAAAGATTTTTAAATGAAATTTCTCCGAGAATACGATAGTTTAATCGTAGTCTCAAAGTTAAAGGTTATGTTTTATGAGGAGAAACAGAGAAAAGACGAACCTATAAGGTTATTTATTGAGAATAAGATGGCTTTATATAAGAGAGTTTTTCCGGACGAAGATGCTGGTGCAATCCTTTCAAGTTTTAGTGGAGCCGATTACGCCACGTGTTAGATCGTCCATTAGGGGACCGAAATTCACTGATATTGAAGGGCATATGCAGACGGCATTGCAGAAATAGAGAAAGGGATTTAAAGGAGGTGGATAAAGAAGAAATAGAAAGGGATTTAAAGGATATGGATAAAGAAGAGAAGACAAGTCCCACTCAGGATAGAAGTTGCATTCAGGATGACGCTTTTGTGGATTCTGTAGGCGGGAAGGACATGGGGAAGACACTTGCTTCAAGAAGGGAAACGAGTGGAGGGGCAGGAAAAAGGGGAGTTCCTTGTCCAAAAGCAGTAGGATTCCCTAAGAAAGTAGGAATAGAAAGTGAGATCGCTGCTAGTCATATTATTTGTTGTGTGCATAAATTTTCGGAACATCATTAGGCCACTCAGTGGAATTAGAAATAGAGGATAAGTAGAATGGCATTAACTAACGAAGATGATTTAATTCCGTACTGGTTGAAGGAAGTCAAGGAGGATGGGAGTTGAATATAATGGAAGAGGAGAAACTAGAGGCTGGTCAGATGAAACTAAATCAAAATAAGGAAGAGTTACTTCATCAAACAAAATTATATTTAGAAGAATCCATGGATGGAGCAAGAACTATTGAAAATGGTCAAGAAAGGCAAGGTTAGTTAAACATCATTCGAGTTATTTTAAACCTAGGAAGAAAGAAGAATGATCCTGTGTGGGAAGCTGCGTCCATGTTCTAAGTGAGGGGAGAACTTTTTTTCCGAGGTGTACAGGTGCTCACTTTGATGTATTGTTAATCGTTCTATTGTTTGTATTTATATTTATATGTTGATGTTGTTGTTAAATAAATGTTTTAAATGAGATTACGAGCTCTTAATTAGTTATGACGTCGTAATATAACAAATAATTAAATTAATTAACATATGAAGTGTGTGATCGGAAACGAAGCCTTTAGATCTAAGCAAATCTTGATATAAAATGAAATTAATCAATCCAAGCGTGTACCAAATGCCAGCACATTAAATAAAACCAACAGTTAAAGATTCATTCCCACTCTCGCTTAAATTTCTAGTAAATAGTATTTATTCAACCAGAAATTCTGAAACTAGAAACCCCGAATTCTAATCAGTTTTTCGTTTTAGAAATTAATCATTTTGGCACCGAAATGAACTTACTACGACCTTCTAGAACCATGTTACGTGAGAGTCTGAATCCAGAGTGGAAAAAAAATACAAATGATATTTCATCACAGCCCACCGTAGTACTAAGTAATCTAAGTAATATTTTAATTAGTTTTTAACTATTTTTTATTTAAACTAAAACCACTAAGTTTGTTGTAAATGTCATTTCTTTAAAAGTTAAAATTAAGCCAACAATTAAATAAATAATAATAAATTTTAAAAAAAATGTTTTTTGCTTGTAATTTATTATATTTAGAAAAGTTTGAATAAACACATGTTTGTTTATTTTTTAAATGTTTAGATAAATAAGCCCATTACCCTGTCGTTTTTTTTCTTGTTTACAATTTAAACCTTGGCTCTTGAGCCAAAATGGTCTATAAGTGTCATAAGTAAGAGAAAGATAGGAATAGGGAAGGAAAAAGGAGCAAAGCGCCGGCCAGGAATTATCTAACAGGGGAAGAGCAAAGCAAAAAGACTTGGCCAAGAATAATTAGAGATGAAGGCCGGATTCAATTGCAAATAAGATTATAATATGAATGAGAGCCAGGGATAATTAAAAAGAAAATTTACTACAGAAAATATTAATTTTCAATTAACATTTCAAATATGAGTTCTAAAGAATTTTAATATTTGTTGATGAATATTATAGGAAGCGATGAGTTTATTGTGAAGATTTCTGTTGCATGCCAATTAATTATTGTGTAACTTAAGTTTTTTTTTTTTTTTTTTTGAATTTACGGCCTCGGATACTTGCTCATTTAGTCAGGAGAAACTTTTATTTTTTGTCGTATTTTAGTTATTTGTGTTTATTATGAATGTGTGTGTTTAGTGTGAAAAAGTGCAGGACCCAGATTATAGCCAGATAAATTTAAACAGTGTGCGCACGACTCGAATCCCTGACTTGGAATGCTTAAACGGTACACCGCAAAAATCTTAGCCCCTTTAAAAAAATAAGAATTTAAAAAACAGAAATAAAAAAGAAATGTAGAAATCTTCTAAATATAGGAATTTTTTCAATTTTTCAAAAGAGAAATTTCCAAGATAGAGATGGGGAAAGGCATTTACAAATGAGTGTTTCGAATCCCTTGTTGACACATTTTTTGGGAAAATAAATTATTGTTGGGGAGACCGGGGTTAGTTGTTACAGGGGCAAGTTGTTACATTCAATTTTAAAATCGTGCCATTAAAGATCAAACGGCAACTTCGTTTACATGACGTTTGGCGTTCCCTAATCTAATTCTCTCTGTAGTTATATTAAGATCCGCGACGTCGTTGACAAGTGAGTTCAGTTTTTGTGTTTTTATGGTGTCTGAGTAATTATTTTTCTGTCAACACTTTTTTTATAGCAATTAGTGATGAACTCTTACATCTACGCAAATTTGCTGGATGAAAGAGTGATAGAAGTCGAATATTTTCTATGCTTGTTTGCTGTGATCAATTGTGTAGTTATGTAGTTATGGCCGACTTAGTGAAAAATGCCAACAGGGCTAGTTGTTACAGCAGCCACGGGGTCAAATGTTACACTGTAACAACTAACCCAGAGATTAATTTGTCATGATTAGCACCTTTCTCTAGAGCCGCGGTTCCTAACCTGGCGGTATAATTACCCCCATGGGGGTAAATTGGCTATTTGAAGTTACGTATTATAGATCGAAATAAATGAAATATTTTTATTATTTTTATACTAAGCTAAAGACAAAATCTTCAATTTATTCTATATTAAAATATTAAGAATTTTTAAAATTCACCTATCTATATCTACTATGTAGCTTTTCGAAAGTATTTTTTCTCTTTTCATATCAATGCTATAAAATAATTTAAATAGCTTTGAAGAATAAAGATAATCATGATAAAGACACCAAGAAGAAAACACGCCTATTTATCTATATAAATTATGTGTATTCTGTTTGATAACAAGATCAAGACTTTTGGGAAGTTAAATATTTATACAGAACAGAGAGATCGTAGAAAATAGTTAATAATTATATGAATCAGACAAAGATTCGGGAAAAGTTTATAATTCTGAATAATATTTACAGGAGTCTATTACAAACAATATTCATTGATGATAATAAATTTTAATAACAAGGATAAAAATTAAAAATACTCAAAGATGTTCTAAAAATGAGCGAGCGTCAATGTCTATTATCAAAAATGGTTTGGTTAACTAAAATTACCTTAAGTACAAACAGATTTATTGAAAAATAATAAAAAATATTCATTTCAATATAAAAAGTAAAGATCAAGTCCCAAACCTTTGTTAATTAATTCGAATTAATGAAAAAATTGATGAGTTTTTGTTCTATTTTTAATCCATTCCTATATACCTACCTAATTCTATTTTTGAATTAAGAATAACCATCCCAGAACTTCTTTGATTGATTGAGCTATTTACATATTTTTAAATAAGACAAATTTAAAAGTTTCCCATGGTTTAATTTAGAACTCCAAGTAATTTCAAAAGATCTTGACTATTATAGATTGTGTAACATTTATTATTATAAACGAATAAAAATAACTGAAAAATGTCAACAATTCAAAAATAAGGATATTTCTAAAAAAATAATTAATGTATAAATTAGGGGAAAAATTTAACAATTTCAAAACTCGGTAATCTGTCCTCATAATTTCGAGAATTCGTGAAATTAGCAACGCCATAGCACCATAACAAACTTTCTACGATCTTTGTTCTCGATCGTGGGTATCGAGACCGACATTTATGTACACACACCGCTGTTTTCTCAATGTTTCAGACATTTCTGAACAAAAATAAGCAAGAAAAATTGTTTAATTAATATAATTCTCTGGCAGCATATCCCCTCAAATGAGAATTCTCTCAAATAGTAATACTAAGAAAAATATACAAGTTGTAATACATTTAAGAAGAATACTGACCTTAAGTTTCGCCAATTTTTTTCTGGAGAGAAACCCGCGACATTGAGCTTGTAAACGAATAAAGAAAGCTGTAAGTTTTGCATCTCGTTGTGCTTCCAATTGGGAAAGAACTCCAGCTCTAAAGAAAATCTGAAACAGAAAAAGACGGAAGCACTTAAACAAACGTCTATAGAAAGTTTAAACTTACTTTAAGATCATATTTTGATTTTATTTATAAAATATGATTGTGATGTTTTGTTGTTATTGAGTTAAAAAGAAAATATTTTATATTTTTTATTTAAGCTGTCTGATGGGGGCGGGGTCAGATAGGCTAGGCGGTAGCGTATCCCTGCTAACCAAGTGGACCCGGGTTCGAATCCGACTCGAGGCATTCGGCTAAAATCTGACCCCCGGGGTAGAGACAAAATTTAACAAACTGCAACGGATCGTTGCTAAACTTTATCCAAATTCATTTGAAATATTAATATGTTCTTAGAGTAAAGTACTTTAAAATATAATTTTACTAAAAACTTTATTTAACCTTTTTGTGGTCCCCAAGGTACTTAATTAGGATATTAAATTTCATCAAAATTGGTTAAGTCATTTTCAAGATATTTAGAAAAACTAAAAAAGTACTGAAATAAAGTACTAATGTTTGTGGGCCGATATGTACCAAAACTAATCAGCGCTTCATTTTGTTAAACTAATGGTAGGTTTTCAATTTCATTTCAATCGGTGCAACGGTGTGGAAAAAATCGTGGGCCAAAAAACGATAACATACATACATCCATCCATACATACATACATCCATCCGCACGCACTAAATGAAAAAATCGCACTTTTTGGCCTCTCGACGAGACCCCTATGTAATTTTTGGCAAAACCGTCACGTGCTAAAATTCAAGCCTAATTGAATACTACAATTTGTGACTTTAATTGAGTCCATGGGTTCCGTAGTCTTTACCTGAGGACCCTTTGAAGCCACGCTTGCCCCGAGAGCGATTACAATACTTTACCCATGCTTTGCATTGGATAAAGTAAAAATATATAGTATCGTAAATTGGCTTATGGCTAGATGGGCCGAAAAGCCAAAAAAAAAGCTGTCTGATTGTTTCAAAAGAAACCTTTCAGATCATAAACTTGGTTACGAAGAATTATAATATAAAAGTGTGATTAGATTTTGGCTGGAATCAGATTCCTTATATTTGACCTTTCTGGATATGTTTCTAAAAATAATTACAATTTGTCATTTTTATGATGCACATTATATATTAATTCTCATCGGTAAGGTTTTTTAAATATGTAACGAAAAATAGAATGGAATTCACAGAAATAATCTTCAACCGCATAATTTATGGGACACATCAGCTGTCGGGCACAAAAGCTGCGCGCTTTACTGATATAACTCCACAGTTAGCTAGCTCATCGGTGTATCGAAAAGTCTGAATTATTATTTAGACAATTTTAAAAAAAGAAAGACCCATGATTTTCGTCTGGTCTAGAGAATTTAATATATAAATAATTTTACATAATCGAATAAAATTTTGTCGAAAAAATAAGGCTTAAATGTGTGATATTTTCACTTGACTTGGGCAACAGTTGGATTCTTGCGAATTTTTTGAAGGCCTTAAACCTAGATTATAATTTAAAAATTTTCAGTCATTTTGGAGAAATTTTGAAAAAAACTAAAAAAATAGGATAGAATAAAATTTTTAACAATGTAAAAATCGGAAGACTACGATATTAATAAAAACCATTAAATTCAAGATTTAATAAATATTGTTCAGATTAATTATTAGCACTATAGCTATACATGTAAACATTAAAAAAAATAAAAACTTTTTTTCGACTCTGCTGAAATAATAAGATTAAAAAACATCGATATTGAAATGTTTTTTAAAATTAAATTTTTATCAATACACATAACTATTTGTTGTGTAATGAAAAGAAAATTAATTATAAGAAGGGGACAGGTGTAAGATAAAGTCACGCCAGATTGCTTATAAATAAATTTGATTGAGGTTTAATAATTTACCTTTTTTTCAGTTTTGTATAGCTTGATTTCATTAGATGGTAAATTCATTTCTGATAAATATTTTGGATTTGTTTCCGTTTTATTCGCTAAATTATTGTTATTTTCCTTTATATAATTTGTGGAATTGTTATTCATTCTTTGAGAATGAGAATTGGTCAGATTTGTTTGAATGATCTGAATCGATTTCTTTTTTTTATCCGAATGCGTTTTTACTTCAACATTTTCTTTTGCATATTTATTTGATGATGTATCTAACAGTTTGTCAAAATCGCTCTCTAAACAATCATAGAGTTTGAGGACCTCGTCAAAGGAAACGGATTTCGACTTTTTTGGAGGAAGTGGTGGGGGTTTTTCATTTGCTAGACTTGCAGAGCTATTTCTTGAGCTAGGAACTTTTTTGATATTTTTCGGGGGTAGTTTAGGGGGAACTTCACTTGGTGGAGTATTTTTAAAATGTACGAAATCGCTATTTATGTTGCTTCTAGATTGAATATTTCGACCAGGCGAATATTCATTCTGTATTTTTATTGTTTTCGTTTCGGGTGTGGGTTCTTTTTTCAAAAATGAAACTTGCTCAGTAATCGATGAATTCGATAGACTTTCATCCTCTTTGCCGATTATATTATTCAAAGTCGAATTATTTTCTAAGTTAGTTTTATTTTTACAGATATCGTCGGCATGGTTTTGTACACATTTTAATTTTTCGAGGTTTAATTTATTTTCCTTAGTTGATTTTGGACTATTTTCGCTCTCTTTCGTTTCCAAAATACTTTTAAAGAAATTGATCGAATCTTGAAATGCATTCTCCATTCGTTCTTGATGATTATTTGAATTGATTTCATCATTTTCTAAATTTATCTCCTTTTCTTGCAATGAATTATTTATAAATTGATGATTTTCACTCGAATCGGTTTGGTAAAATTTTTTATTGATTTTCGTTTCATTTTCGAAATGTTTGTTTTTCTCAATTCCAATAAATGTCTCTCGATCTTGAAGTTGTTTAGCAGTTTCGGAAAATCTTTCTATCAGTTTACTCACAGGTAAATAACAATTATCATTTATGTCATTTTCGAAATAATTTGATGCTTCATCCATTGTTGAATCGGCACTGTTATTGATTTGTTTTTCGAAAAAATCCGAAAATTTCGTTTTGTTTATATCTTCATCACAGGAATTTCCTTCTAAATCTGGTCTCGGTGGATTTTGATTATATAAACCGTCGGAATAAAGTGTGATCGTTTTAGTTTCATCTGAAACGAGAAGTCGATTGGACGAAGGGGTTGAGATCCGCGTTTTCACCAAAGCAGAAATCACACGCGGAGAGCGAGAATCATTTTCACCAAAATCGGTTGAGGTTTTCACCATTAAGCCCACAAACATTTTTAATGATAGAAAAAGTACTATGAGTAGAAGGAAATTTAAAAAAACGAATAAATCCGAAAAAAACACACACATTAGAATTTATTTATGCCATTGGTTGGAAAATTTATGAATTTTTACTTAATGAACAAAAAACAGCAAATGATAATTTTTTGAAATAAATAAAGTCATAGTATATAAATTGATAACATTATCAATGTAGAAAGTTGAAAAAAAACTTAGCCTATTTTTTTAAACTTGGCTAATTCTGATCGAAGTATCACATTTTAAATATTCTTGATAACACTTCACTAACATTCTGGTCGTATAATATAATGGCTTAAATTTATATATATATAGTATCCCCACCAGCTAGTTTTTCCCCTCCTTGGAATGACATCATTATAGCGTAACGGGTCTTAAGAGTGCTATCGGAAATCCTTTATATATAAATACATATATACAAAATCTAAAGCAAATTATTTAACTTAAGAATAAGGTATTACATTTTTAGTAATAGAATTAAACAAATTTGATAACAAATTTTAAATTAAATTGAAAGTTTATTTTTGCCGAAAGTAGCAGAATTTTTATGAATTGAAGGAGACAATAAAAGAGGGTCTTCTGCTGGAATTATAAATTTTAAAACACAGGAATTATTTGACGGATTATAGTGGTGTTTCACAAGAGGGAAATAAAATTAAAAAAATTTTTAATTATATTTTGGAGATTTTTTTATTTATCTCTATACATATTTGGGCTATGAACCCATCAGGAGGTTTAACAAAAGACTGACTAGAAGCTAGCCCGAAATATGTATAGAGATAAATAAAAAATCTCCAAAATATAATTAAAAAAAAATTTAATTTTTTTAATTTTATTTTCTCTTTGTGAATCACCACTATAATCCGTCAAATAATTCTTTGTGTCTAATATGTTTCACTATAAACCAACACCGCTTCCCCTAAACGTTATAAATTTTGAATTTAATTCAAACTGTTTTGATTTTTAATTAAATCTGTACATTTCCAACTTCAATTTGGAGTAGTCATTTTCAAATGGAGATTCTTATAAAAAATTTATTAAATCTCCGAGCAGAGAAATCGAAAAAGGTTTAAATTTAGAAGGGACGTAGGGCCTATTTAAAAAAAAGAACCCCTAAATGGCAGAGTAAAAAATGGGCCTATTTTAAAAGAAATTTAATAATTTTGAGTCTTAAACTTACAATAAAAATAAACACATTTTTTGAGTCTCCTACGCATTTCATTATTCAGTCACCCTTTAAAGGCTTACACATTCCGTAAAATTAGAGCTTTCTTAGATTAGTGAGCTAGATTTTATAATTTTAACTATTTTTCACCACTCATTTGTATAAAAAATAATATTTAAAGTAAATAGATTCCTAACTTGAAATTGACTATTTCCAATTTCAACTTGAAAGGATATAGATATACATTTTGGAACAGTAATATTAAATAGATTAGATATATGTGAAGCTATCGTAAACCATAATATAATTGTATAATGTTGATTTCAAGGAAAAGACACAATATTTCAAGTATCAAGGTTATATGTAACCAAGAATTATTTCCTAAAAATTAAAAAATTGTTTTCTTGAATCATTTCATTTATTATTTAAGTTTTTTTAGTGTCGATATGTAGGTAGTTACATAACATATAAGAATTTTCAGTGAACTTCGATTGTTATATAAAAGCTATAATAACTATAAATGTGTCCAAACATCTTCATTTAAGAATTTAAAGGCCGAGAATCAAACATCTTATTAAATGAAATAAAAGATATTTAATGAGATCTTTGATTATCGGCCTTTGAATTTTTCATAAATATTTGGCGAAAATATAGCGTATGATGGCATTTGATTTTAAAAAAAAACATATTTTTTTAAAAATTGAAAAAATTACCTACTTTCTTTTAATCATATTTAAAATTCAAAAAGTAATGAAAATAAGAATATTCGTAATTAGTGATAAATTCTAGATTTAACTAATGAATACTTTTTACTTATATCATTTAAATGGGACTGACATTTTTTATTAATATTTATTTACATTTCACGTCAAAAGTTAAGTTGAAAAATATTTAAGATATCAAAAATCCCTTTTCATATTATTAATTGATTTCATACCTAAATTGGAGAAAAAGGTGAACATTTTCAAAATCGGTACTGACTGTAAGACTATAGATTTTAAATATCATTTTACTTTATGGAGGGATTATATTTTTAAACGTTTTCTATAAAAAAAAATTGCGAATTCGCACTGATTTCATTTATCCCTTGTTTGGTAATGTCGCCAAATCGCAAATCAGAAACTACTCACTTTGAACGATCCTAATCTAAGCTCGATATTATAATGCTCTCATTTTCAGTTGTTTGACTTTTTAGCTACTAATGATAACCCCATCAATATTTACTTAATTTCTTAGAAGTTTTTTATATTATTTGTAAATATTAAAAAAATCAAAGAGTGTTCTCTGCTAAATATATCTACTTATTTATACACATTACACATATTGCTTTATAGATGAACATTTTATTTGTTCGAGACCTAGTTTCAAAAACTTGGTCTTATGTATATATACTATATATATATATAAATATATATGGCTAATTCTCAAAAAAAATCGAAATTGATGTCCTTGCTGTTTCCTGTGAAATCGGATTCTAATTTATCGTAAAAAATAATTTTTTATGAAACTACATTACTAGGCGTACCAAATTATAAAACAGATTTATCTTTTTTTATCATCAATAAAAAATATATGTTCAAGTAAATACCCTAAAAATCATTCCCTCAGAGTGTCCTAACCGCTAAATTCATATATAGTATTATAGATTCAAAGATCTAATTCGAAAAGCTTCTTATAACTGTCTGTTATCTTATTATTTATTCATATATAATAGTACTGACTGTACATAAATGTGTATACAAACGGAAAAGTCAAAAAATATATTTTTAAATTCGTCCTTAAAAAACGAATCATTCCCTCACGGTTGTGTAAAAGTAGGATTAAAACATAATTTTAAATTATATAGTGAACGCTGCCTTATTAGTTTTTAGAAGTTAGCAATATTGATATTCTAAAAATATACCAGACTCGGCTATGAGTGATAAGATTTAGTGTTAAAACTATTAAAAATAAATTTTTTTCCAAGTTTACATTTTGGGCCGTCATTCCCTCACACCGTGTTGTAAAAAGTTAAGCGCTTATTTATGTATCATTTATCATATATTTGTATGTGTTCCTAGAATTAATAAAGTATCGCACATTCACATGGGAAATTATAAGGTTATTTTTTCTACATTTGTGCGATAATGTTTCGTTTTTCATTCCCTCACCTCCCTCATCCAAATTGTTGGCGTTGGTGTTGGTGTTCTAAGCGACGGTCCAGTAAACCAGTACAAGAACAAGTTTATGTTCCATGTTGTCTCTCACCATTTATCATATTTTTTCCGGGTATCACATATTTTTCTTGGAACTATTCAGAACCCAGAACTATATGGACCCCTCAGCCCCCTTTAAACTCAAAAAAGTTTGGGACCACTATAACGTTTTAGACAATTAGCCCATGTACTATCAAATTTACAAAAGAAATTCCATAATAATTAACAAAAATTATCATCAAATTATCGAAGTCATTTTTCGATTTTTTTTTTTGAGAATCAGCCATATGTATTTATCAACTCTGCTACTTTAGGGCAAGAAAAACTTTAATGTTATTTGCAAATAATATAATGAATAATAATGCAAAGAATTGGAGTATATTCTTGAAATGAGGTGAGGAGCCTTGTTTATATGCATGATAGAATGCAACTAAAACGGTGTTCCTAACAAATGAGTCGTCTATGTCGTTCTACAAATCAACTCGCGTTGCAATTCAACCAATAAAACAAATGAACACTCCTTTTTCTAAATAATCTGCTCGTGTGGGCGATTTGTTCAAAGAATGGTAACGGATAAAGTACATTAAATTTTTTAAGCGAAAGTTATCAAAAACATTGAATTTACATTATCTTCTTGCAAATTTAAGTACGCGCACCTACATTAGAGATAATAATACATTACTGTAGACGGATACGGAAGTTGCGCATGACCCTTGCGAGAGTTCAATAAAGATGTCCGCATTTGTTTGTTTTTACTTTACCATTATGGGGTTTGGTGAAGTATTATTATAATAAATAAAAGATTCACGGGTTTTTGGACAATTTTTTTATTAATGTTAAATATCAATTTTCGTACGAAGTTTCGCCCTTTTTCCGACTTTTTCATGTACTCAATTACTTAAAACATGAATCGTTGATACAATAGAATATCGAGCTGTATTCATAATATTCATCCTATAATAAGTTAACAACCGATTTTTAAAAAACAATCTTAAATCATAGAGACTAAAGAAATTTTTTCTATGATTTAAGATGGTTTTTTGAAAATTGGTTGTTAACTTATTATAGGATAAATATTATGAATACACTATTTATTGTCTCGATGATTTCGCTATTTTATCAACGATTAATGTTTTAACTTAAGTAATTGAGTACTTGAAAAAGTGCTGAAAAAGGACGAAACGTCGTACGAAAATTGATATTTAACATTAATAAAAAAATTGTCCAAAAACCCGTGAATATTTTATTTATTATTAAAATGGACATGAACCAACTAAAATGATTGTAATCTTGCATGAAAAGTCTTTTTTTCTTCGAATTTTCGAAATTCTCACGAACGGCTGAAACAATTTGATAAAAAAAAATTGAGCAAATTCACGTAGTTGGGTCTACAATAAAACCTTGTATAGTGAACATAGACAAATTCAATAAATTAACTTTTGACAATTTATTTAGAATTTTTCGATATTTCAGTTCCGTAAAAAACGCTTCGACAGACTTCTGTCATTATCAGTTATTTGGAATTCCCTACTTTTCATGACTATGACTTTTTTATTCTTCGTTTTATAAAATATCATTTATTGGGAATTAATAAGTTTTTTCTAAAATTTTTGGGTTTTTATTAAAAGAAGGTTGCGAGACCATATGCGCCTTTTTGTAAAAAATTTTCTTCTGGGGTGATATTAATGTTTGTTTTGAGCACCCTCGAAAAATTTCAGTGTCTCTTAAATGCCCCCCGAAAATAAATCCTGGATGAGCCTCTGTGATCTCTACTGATGCTGTTTTTTTATAGTATTTTTTTCATGTTTATTTCTTTTTAATTTTAATTTTCTTTTCGTTTCAAAAGGTAAAACCGAGGGGTGAACCGCGACCTAATATTGTGTACACCTACTTCCACTTCCACTTTCATTTCCAAGTAGAAGATAATAGATAAAGGAGCATTATCTAATGAATTCCAAAATAATTCCACATAATTCCAAAGAAGTGTACACCTAATTGAGGTGACTGTAGGTCAGTGGATAGTGTCGGGTCGCTGACTCGAAGATCGCTGGTTCGTGACAGAGTCTCGGCAGATAGATATTTGCAGTCGCCTCCTCTTGGAAAGTAATGGCAACCTACCAAGAGTATAATTGCCTAGTCACCTCTCCAATTAGCCGTCCGAACCGCCTTGTGAGTAGGTCCCGTATATTTGTGTAAAATCAACTAAACACACTCAGCACAGGTATATGTGGAGAGGCGCCGACACCCGTTTCGGGTATGGCACTCAAAGAAGAAGAAGTACACCTAATTCCAATTGCGGTTCACCCTTCGGGTAAAACACTTCTTTCTTGCAACCCTCGTTTGTGTCTTGATTAATAATTTAAATTTTGTTATTTAAGTGGTTTATCTTTGATGATGTAAAGTGTTTTTTTCTTTTAAAAAAGTTATTTTAGAATTGTGATATTATTATTTATAAATTGTTTATTGGATCTATTTATCGAAATTCTATTTTCATAAATGCACTCAACCGCAAAAACAAAACATACGCTCGATCATTTTAAAATAAAATAAATTAAAACATTTTTTTTTTTTGATATATTTCAAATATTCCTATATCTTTATAAACTTTTTTTTTGACTTTTGATATCCATTCAGGCAATGGGTATATACTAAGATAATTTTATGACGGATTAGTAGTGTTAGTAGAGAATCTAGATTTTAGTCGGTCAAATTTTTATTCTTCCTCGAGTGAGGTCTGAACTTAGGCATCTTCGTTTCAATATCGTCATCAAGACAAGACGCGAAGCGGAAGCTAGCGCTAGCCCGCTCTCCCACCCAACTCACCTCATTAAACATGTTATCTTGTAAAATATATTTTGATGTCCAACAGATGTAAAAATTCATTGAAATGCAGTAAAATGAGTAATTAAAAGGAAAATAATTATGCTTGAAATAAATTCATGAATTGAGATTAAAGATAAAAAAAAACTACGATATATTCGAAATGCAAGTTCTACACGACAATCAGCCGCATTTATAGAGTTCTGTACAAACGAAATCGATGGAACCCTATTTATGTCGATACGATGACTGTCTGTATGTCGGTATCTGTCAGAGCATTGTAGCTAGTAAACTAAATAAAATACAAACATTAAATTTGTCATGTTATTTATTTATACGTAGTATTACTAGCTGCGACACCCGCCTTCGGCGGGCCTCTTCTTGGCCCCCTGAATCACCCAGAATCCCCACACCCACACCCATAGACTCCACTATGCACTCTTCCTCATGCCACCTCCACACCCACCCCCCTGCATTCCACCCCGCACCCAGTTTTTGTATTTCTAGCTCCCTAGAGGTCCACAGATTATGCTGACTTAGAAACTCGAGGAGATAGAGCACTTTAAAAATTTCAAAAATTTACCCTAATATGACTATATCTCCCTTTCGGGGACAAATAAAGCAAAATACTCAAATATGTTTTTTTGTATTTCAATGCTTCACCTTTCTCACTCAATAAACGAATTACAATAAAAGGAATTGACCTAAATCCAACGGGTATTTCAACCCATGAGAAATAGCAGATAGAATGATTATAATCAAAGAGACTGATAATTAAGATTAAACCTCTCGAAACTATAGTGTCTAACAAAAAATTAGATATATACATATTTATATTCGATATATATATTATAATTGCATCAAGAAGAGGATAACTTCATTGATTTCTCTTTATTTATAGGTACCTATAGTGGGTTTATTGAATAATGAATATTTTGTGTTCCATAGTTGATTACAACACTTCTAGATTTTGGCAGCAATACATTGTGGATCGCAATTTATGATGTTTGTAATATTCAGAGCATCTTAGCTTGAAGCCAAGGTCAGTAGGTCATGTCGGCAAATATGAACGGGTGGATGCTCTGGCCTTTCACTTAAAGTCAATCTAATAAGCAAAGTAACTAGCCACACATTAACCTCAGGGACAATTCATTCAGATTTTATATTCAATTTATCCTTTATTTACTGTAAAAAACCTTTAATTAAATTTCTATTTAAAACCACTCACGTTATAGGTATTTGAAATAAGTTTGAATTTAAAAAGTTTTTAAATTTGAACTTTGCTCTTTATGATTTTATGGATATCTATATATTGTTAGAGTTATATGTCAATGCGAAAATCCGGGGGAGGAATAGAAAATAGTCAACTTAAATTTGATTTCTTCTCAGAAAGATGTTTGCAAAGATTTTTATTGCTGGACTAGTATAACAAAATTAGGATTTTGGAGGAGGGCGAGTTAATCAATTCAAATTTGAGAGAATGTTGTATCAGAATAAAATAGTGTAAAAACTTTCAACACGATAAGATATGTGGAAATGGGTCAAAATTAGATTAGAAAATTTGACCCTAGCTTACTTAAGAAAACAAGTTAAATAAAAGATTGTACTATAAAATAATTTTTATAAAAATTAAAACCGACTTCAAAAAATACGTGAGGGTATGAAGAGGGCAAAAGTCTCGAAACTATAGTCTCGTTATAAATAAATTAAAAATTTATAATTCCAGCAGAAGAAACACTTTTATTCTCTCCTTCAATCAATGTATACGTTTTAATTAATATTACCAAATTAAATAAAGCTTCACACCCATTGACAGTCAAAGCAAATAATACCAACCCATTCGTCAATTTGTTTATCGCCATAAATTTTCGACTTTTGAATTATCTTGCATTGCCATCTTGCATCTGATCTACCTTTATGCATGCCTTTCATTCAAAGAAGTTCATTACTAGATTAACATATTTATTTTACCTTTTTTGAAAACTAGTTAAATATGATTTTGTGAGTATTTAAAATACAAAATGACAATTTTGAAAATACAAGATGCATTATTATGATCTTCCTCTGATCCATAATAACTTAATAATTTCAAATATTATCACGATTTCCTTAAACAAATCGTTATTTAAACAATAATAATTTATCTTTCACTTAAATAAAAAAATTTCAATTTATTTACTGAATTAGCTATAATTTGTCAAATTAGCAATCAGGCAAGACGGAAAAAAGTTCAATCATCTATCAGGAAAAATATTCAAGATGTGTGTGTGTGGGTGTGTGATTGCGATTTAAAGCTTGCTTTTGTCAATATCGATACCTTCGACTTCTACCCAGCCCATAAAATCGCCTCTTCTTCTTCTTTTCACGATGAAGGGGCCAACCCAGGCCTTTAGGGGCGCACCTATCTGGTGTAACTCCTTCTCTCATCAATTTCATTAAAAAAAGCTAAGTCAGAGAAATAGTATTTGCCTGAATGGGATATTAATTTGAAGGATTTGGATGGTAAGATTGATTTCATCCCTCTTTTTTCAAAATACTCAAATCGCGATGTATGGAATCGCATGTGTTTCAACATTTGCAAATTATTATTAGAATTTTTATCTCATTCACGAGTGTCTGGTCCAAGGGGAGATTGAATAAAAGTTTGTTTAAAACAATAAGTAACTAACTTATGTTTTCTGTATAGATAATAAAAGGGTCATATATTAGAAAATACATGAGATTACTAAATCATCGTTTTTTTTTTTTGTTTTGTTTTTTTGTTTTTTGTTTTTGTTTTTTTTTTTGTTTACCCACTATGGGCCAAATTCGATAATTTTTTTCATAATTGTAAGCTGACTTGGTCTTTGAAAAGATATAAAAATCCTATTAATTGTTAAATTTGTAATTCCCAATCATATTAAAGTGAAATAAATTTTAAAAATACAGAATTATTCCAACTAGCAAGCATTTTATAATTGATATATGTAATTAATTAGATATATCACACTCTTAGATAAAAAAATATTTATTTTCGACCCACCGAAAAATTTGATCCTCCCCCTGTTAAAATTGAAATTTTTGTTTTCCGTTAAAAAGAATACATACATTTCGAGTCTCTATAGTATTTAATCTACAAAACAGACAGACATCGTAGTGAGAAACAGAGGATTCTGTTTTACTTTTGTACGGTGCCTTTATAAAAAATATTATAATATAGTATTAATATTTTAATATATTTTAACCTCATCTCAAGTCAGTATGTCTTAAATATATTGTGAAAGTAAATTTTTAAGGATATCAATATCACTCGTGCAGTATTTTTAACCGACTTCAAAAAAGGAGGAGGTTATCAATTCAACGGAATGTCTGTTTTTTTTGTGTGTGTGTTTGAACATTGATTTCTCTTTACCATGTGGACCGATTTCGATGATTTTTTTTTCATTGGGTTCAGTATAGTTCTTATTATTATTAAATTATTAAAATTATTTCTTACCTGGCTGGAGCCTAGGCGGCAATGAGAGACTTCAAGACCATCTATATGCTCTTGTAACCATTTAGCAGCTTCCTTTTCTTCATCAAGACTACATCGGGAAGATCTAGAAATTAGTTTTGCCAGGACAGGATGAACAGCACAGGACTAGAAAATATAAATACAGTTAAAAATATGAAATTTATCAAATAAATTACGAAAAGAAATAGAAAAAATACCAACCTCAGATGGTAAAGCGAGTAAACTAAATCGTCGTGCGAATTCGCCGAAACGCATCGCAAATGGAAGACCTTGTTTGTAAAGACGCATAATTGGTAACAGTTGCGAGCCTCTTAACTAAAATCAAATAATTAATTGTGAGTTAACATTTATTTAAATCACATTTTAATAAATAAACAAATAAATTGTTTTTAAACTTATTTTGATATAATATATCGATTTAAAGAAGTTCATATATTTGTAAGAACTTAATTTCTTGTATATTAGTAATATAGAGAATTTATTAGAATTTCAATAAATAATTACAGGATTCCCATATAAAAGGCGACATTCAATGAAATCGAATCCAAGAAGAGTCCCACCCAGAAGATAAAGCACTCTGTTAAGAGATTTTCATTACTGAAGAGATAAGAAGTTAATGATTAATAGAAAGAGTGGAGAGGCAAGTACCTTGCTTGGTACTGTGCATCCAGGTCTTGAAGTATTGAAGATTGTAATACTCTGAAAAGCGGGAGGCAGCAAAAGTTCCTATGAGTCTTAGGGAAAAGCGAGTTGGCTAATGAACTGTTTGGATACTAAGAGGTGAGTATAGAGCTAGGGAATTGTGTGCGCAAAGCAAACTTTGGTGGGGAATTATTGATATAATTCCATCAGAGTACGCAGTGTGATGGTAGTTGAAAAAACTAAAACAGTATTAGAATAAAGTACTAAAAAAAATAAACTGCAACGGATCGTTGCTAAACTTTATCCAAATTCATTTGAAATATTAATATGTTTATTCCTTTATTATTAATTAATCAGATATCACTTGCAATTTGCAGTTCATGTTAATTTTAATTCAAAAATAATGATCGATTCTCATTTAACAGTCGAGGAATAATCATTCGACATTGGATTTTTGACATTTCGGTTATTATTGGTAACCATTGGTGAAGACATGGAGGAATCGACTTAAAATCAAAAATAGCGATCGATTCTCATCTAATACTTGAGAGATAACAATTCTAAATTAGATTTTTGACCCTTCGATTATTACTGGTAACCATTGATGAAGACATGGAGGAATCGACTTAAAATCAAAAATAACGATCGATTATTATCTAATACTAGAGGAATAACCTTATTGCATTCCATTTTTGATGTTTTGACTATTAATGGCAAACTGAAGACGTGGAAAAACGACTTAAAATCAAAAAGACTAAATTCTTTTTTGGTAAACAACTCAAGCTTGAGTTTTGTTGTTGTATATTTTCCAAAGCTTCTTCAAAGTTGTCTTTTGGTTGCTCAAATGCTAGTAGTTTAGAGTTGTAAGTTTGTTTTTGTTTTTTAAGATTAAGAAGTCTGTAAATAAATAATATTCCCTCTCAGGCCATTGACCTTAGTAGTCGACGAGCCTTGAAAACTTAGTTTTTTCTCTCGCAATGCATTCCCTCACTATATCGGTCGCATTGTAATAGCTAGCGGCTGAGTCTTCGTTTTGAAGGAGTGGATGCGGGTCGGCCATATGGGGTTAGTTAGATAGTTGGATGGTTTATAGACGGATGATTAATGAGTCTCGTTTTATATGGAACACTCTGTATAAGACAATAAGTTTGATTTTAAAAAAGTGCCCCACATATTTGATTTAGGAAAATAAGAAAAGATAGTACTGAGATTAATAAAATGAAACGAATGAAATTTGTTGAAAACGAAAAAATAAAAAAAAATAAAAATTACATAATTTAGAACTTCTTAAATGATATTTTATCCGAGAAAGAAAACACACCTGAGAACGGAGCATAGGTACGTTGAGATCATCGTTGACACAATTGATCGAAGGTGTCTGGTTGGCAATCATAGTATAAACATAAAAAACGGAAGTCTTCCGAAGAATTTCTATAATCGCATCAGCCGTAAACTTCACTTGAAGACAGAGAGATTTGCGTTTGATCGCAACTCCAGCATGGGCCTGAGTACGGCGAATCGAACTTGCACGGCGAAGTGAAGCAGCTGCTGCAGATGCTGAAGCACTGGCTACCACATCAGCCACTCCAGGTCCAAGAGGAAGAGACGTGGCATGTAAAGATCCTCCGCGAAAAAGTTGGCAAATTTCATCTCTGAAAATAATTATGATATTTTCAAATTACAATAATATTATGTTCTTGTTTCTATTTAGATATATGTAAATACAATTCTTATTTAAAATGATTATTAATAAAGTTTATTAGAGTATAAAACGTTTTGGGGAGAAATTCTCCTTTCTTAATTAAGGAAATGGAAGAAATAATGAAAATTGTTTCAAGACTAGCTACTGAATATAATCAATGAAAAAATTATGATTTCTGCATTTTTGAATCCGAAGTAAAGTCCAAGATCTAATCAGTTCTCCCTATTGAGAAATACAAACTTTATAAAACAAATAAACTTTACACGATTTTCCGTTCTTGAGTTGTCGTGGATGTCAGAATTAGACGGACATATGATCCACAGACAAACAAAAAAATAAATTTTCTTAACGTATCAGACCTTTTTAAACCCAATGGAAAAGAAAATGTCGAGTCAATTTAATATTAGGGCCGCTTGGCACAGGCACACCGAATAATTCAAAACGAGTGTAAAAAGAAGAACTCAAGAACAAAAACATTTTTGTTTTCAATTGTAAAAGTCAACAAATTCTATCTAAATTACTTTTGTTATATTTCCCAGGATCATTTGTTGAATATCTCAAGAAAATTCACCTTCTCATTATGAATCTGAAACCACGAACATTATTAAACAAAGATTATAAATTGACTAGTTCATAATCAAAGGTGGTTAAGTGCACTTTTTGAAAAGGTTTATATTTTTGTAAATACTAGTCAAATAAATCTAATGAGATTTAAAAATAATCAATGTTTTATTGGACGGCTCGATTAGATTTCATTATCTAACTTAATTTCCCCTAACTATTTCCAATGATGTTATAAAAAATTTTAACTATAAAAAAATGTTTAATTACTGTTTTAAATTTCATAATCATTGATAAAGAGAAATTTTTCTAGAAAAGTTTATTGGTCTAATAAACAGTATTAGTGATTGTTTAATAAAATACTATTTTTTTTTTTTTTTGTTTCATGAGAATGCATTTACTTGCCTTTGGGTTGAATGAAGTAACCCAATTGCATGGGTATGAACGGGATGTTCACGGCTTTTTCTTAGCCATCCATTAAGGCTGTACAAGACAGGATTAGTGCCTCGCAGATGTTGAACAGCCAGGTAACAAGAACTGGTTGTTCCTCCACTTGGAGCTCGTCGAATAAGCAAATGATCTTCTAATGTTGATAAAAAGACAAAAAATCTATATTAACTCTCAGAGAAAGATTGAATCCAAAAATGACAAATAAAAAATAGCAAATCATTTCGTTATGAAAAGAAAGTGTAAACCACATAGTTAAGATTTCTCATAAGATGTGATAGAAATTTAGGAATATTTAAGAGTTTGTAGGAAATTGAAGCTATTGTGATCTTTTTTTTTGAAGGATGAGAAACTTAGAAAAGATAAAAGATAATTTCATTCTCTAGATATAAAAGGAATAAACGAATTGAGTTCCCATCCCATTAAAAAAAATATATATATTGTATTTATCTACTCTTTGGTACTCTAAATCTGAATGTTAAATTAAATTTTTTAAAGTCATCGATTGTTTATTTATAGAACTTTTAAAATTGTAATAAAATTCAAATAATATCACGTGACTCGAAACACCATATTATCGCTGAAAGGACGAATGAATTCATGATTGTACGCATGCACATAGAAATATTTATAATTGTGTGATGGAAAAAGTATATATTTTAGTTTATTTAATTCGAGTCTAATTAGAAGTATAAGTAGAAAATATACCTCGATCACTGTAATAATTGAAGATTCTTTCAAGAAGTTGTTGATCTGATGTTCCGGGCAACATCATTGCTTCATGATCTATAATCCAAAGTAAGCCTGGCTTTTCAGAGGAATCGAGTGAATCGGCAACTGAAATAAGAAACAATATTTGAATAATAAGAATAATATAAAAATATTTTTTAAAAGAAAAAAGTAATTTAGAAAAATTAATAAAAAAATTTTATATTTGGAATAAACAAAAAAAAATAAGCCGGCCAATTTCTAGTCCACATACTGAGTACTTTATTACTTCCTGCATGAGATAGCAAATTCATTCTTATAAGGTGATATAGAGGGAATTGGGGGAATTTTTTCATAAATTTAAGTTGAAGCATTTCTAAACGCCGACACGTAGAAATCACGTAAAAATCGTCACTTTACGACTCTCTCTCTACCAATGACTAAAGCAAATTAAAGCTAAAAAAATTTATGCTAATTATACTCGAAGAAATCTTTACACATAGCTCAACCCCATGATAAAAAAATATTTTTTTATTTTTGATCCCATAATAAATATGACCCTGTCCAAAATAATGAAAACATATATATTGTAAATTTCAAGGAGCTAAATGGTGTAGCAGGCCGAGAGACAGACAGACATTGTAGTGACACTATTTGGCCCCCGTTTTAGTGTGAAACCCAAAAAATGAATAAAATATAATAAAAAAAACATTTATGAAAAAAAAATGAATATATGAAATAACTGGAGAATGCTTTCAGTATGAACTACCCATGGGGAAATTAGACAATGGTAAAAAAATTTCATTTTATTCACATTTTTTGACTTTTAATTTTGAATCTGTTTTCAAGTGATCATAGTAAATCTACTAAATGTTCGAGTTAATTTAGCCTATCGATCTGTAAGATAAGCTAGAAAATTTGCTAATTTCACAATAGATGAATCATTCCGAAATAATTTTCCATGCACATAGCTAAGCCTCAACAGGAATATATTTTTCAAAAATTTTAATTTGAATATTTAAGAATAGATTTAATCACCAGAGGAGTCATGATTGTTTGATCCAGAAGAACCCGATGGACTAGCATAATGATTATTGTTAGCATGAGAATTGTTATTTGAAGAATTAGTATTTGAAGAGGGTGACGACGAGTGTCGAAGAAGATTGCTCATTGGTGCCCAAGGACGAGGTTCTCTATCAAGGAATCCCACAAGTTGGTATTCATCCAACAGCTCATCATCAAGGTCTATTGTTATTTGCTCCTAAAAAAATTTAATAATCAAAATGCAATAAATTTATATTTATAGATTTATAGGTTTAGTTAATAAAAAAAATCGATTGAATAACCTACCTGTAGATATTTCGATCTTGGCTGGGCTAAAAGGTGATGTTCCATTAAGCTTTGGAGACGTTCATGAAGATAATTCGTCCATAAATCTTCAAGAGTTCCAAAATTTTGTAAACTTGATGTAGATGGATTTTGAAAACCAGGAGTATCTAGCAATAAAATACTGCATACTCCATGGCTTGTTGAGGATAAATTTCTAAAAAAAATTAATCAGCTTATTAAATATTAAATTAAATACAATTTATGATTGAAAAAAATATTATCCATACCTATTCACTAAGGAAAGTACGAGTCCTACTAACTCGCCATACCATGAGCCAAGAAGTCCTTCTAAATTATCGATTCCACTTCCACCCAAAGAAGGGTGATTTGAACTTTCCGGTGAAGGTGTTCTGACGAATTATAAATGAATAAAATTAATTCTATTCATTTTGAAAAAAGTATAGCAAATTAAAATGAATTTCCGAATCATACCTGATCCCCGTAGAATTGGTCGATGATGTACGTGGAGTTGAATTGGGAGAATTGGAATTCGTAGACGAAGTGGAATTCGCTGAATGACTTGTTGTATTGAAAAGAATTCTTGCAAGATCATCGAAGGAAATTCCTAAAAGTTGACATGCAACCTGTGCCCAGTGGGGTTGCCCAAATTGCCATCTTGAACCAACTGAAAAATATTATATAATAATTAGATTATATTTAATTATTTATTAATTAATTTATAAAAAAAAATTCTTAGAAAACATGTCCATGAGTGCATGAGAGGTTTCTACCCCAAAAACTAATAATGTATCAAAACGAAATTTATTACCACTTGATTTGCTTTAAACCTCCAATAAAACGAAATTTTATATTTAGTTCTTACAAAGTGAAATTAAGGGATAATTTGATTATGGTTTATATCGATTTTTTTTTAAATTAAAAATTCTTTAAAATATTTTTACAATGTTTACTTTATAAGACTTTTTAGGTCTTCAAGACTTATTTATAACATATTTATTATAATTAATTATTTATTAACATATTTATAACTTATTTATTTTAAATTTTTTCAGTCCTTTATGAAAAATTAAAAAAAAATTAGTAATAACCAGCTCGATTAAAGTACAATAAAAAATATGGAATTCGACTGAGTCCAAAATTAATTGAAAGCATCAAGTTCATTAACGAAGAGACAAATATTTATTTAATAGTAACACTTTTGTAGGCTAAGCAGAATCATTAAGATCTGAAAAACTTTTCACTGACGAATAAAATAAATTATTAAACTGTTTAGTAGTAATGGAAATAAAAGTATATAATATTCGAGAAAGGTAGAGCCATAGCAAAATCACGCCATATTCTTTTCGATTTAAGTTATTTTATTGTTTCTCAATTTTTTTTTCTCTTTAATGAGACCTACAATGAGTTAGAAAACAATATTCATGAAAAGTGAGATAAATTTCATTCTTATTTCCCTTTGAAAGTGATTTTTCGACCTGTCATTTTGTATAAAAATTTTTATTAATGATATTTCTTATACCTTTCACAACCCCAGCTGACCCCAGATGAATAATCGCAGCTAAAACACTCCAAATAACACGCATCTCGTTTTCTTGGAAGCCTAGCCGGTGCATCGCTGCAACCAATCGAGTCCATCCAAGAATGCAGTTTCCTGAATTAGTCGGACCACTTGTGGTAGATGTTCCAGTATTAGAGACTAATGTAGCCACTGGATTTGGCGATTGTCCGTGGGATCGAGTCTATTAAATTTAAAAATGTATAAAATTAAATTCTTAAATAGTACAGATTGAAAACAATTAAAATATTTTTACTCTTACTTGAAGATTTAATTGAAGTTGCAAATCTCTAGGGAGAGGGGTTTCATCATCGCATGCGGCAGCCAATAAATAGTAAAATACATGAAAATTGTTATCTGGATGAGAAGAAGATGGTCGACGACGATAAACTCGGGCTCTATCCAGAAGCAAAACCTGAAAGATATCAATTTCGAATTAATAAAATTGTTTACATTCATTCTTATGAAGAAATAAATACAAGAAGGTGCAACACCTGTAAATCACTTAGCCTTAGTGAAGAGGTGGATAATTTGTTTAAATGTGCGTGCTAAAATATATGTATTTTGTAACTTAGTGAGAAAATCATGCGATTCTAGTTTCATCTGTGATGCTGCTACTCCACTTACGAGACTTAAAAAAGTTCATCACTGCGAACAATAATTTACAAGGGAAAGAATGTATAGATGCAATATATTTTAAACTTCGAAAGTTGCAGCAAAGAAATTGGATATCTTTCTAATTATTTTTTAAGGTGAGCTCTAAGTTTAAGTGCCAGAAAAAGTCTTAATCATACCAAGGATTGCCTAACCCAGTCTTAGTCTAAAGCAGTGGTTCTCAAAGGGTGTGCCTAGGCGTAGCAGAACGCCCCGTCACCTAGGAAATCCCAGATTTGTGTGGGGTTATTATTAAAATGATTTTTTAGTTATATATTTATTAGTATTTTATGTATAGTGGACCTACGATTTTTTGTAGGACTTCAAGTGTGCCACGACTTCAAAAAGTTTGAGAACCACTTTTTTTTCATGGGAAAAATATTTCTATTCGTTTTTAAATTATAAACTTTTATAATCAAATTGAAAATTCTTTGATGTCTTAATTTCATTAAAGAAAATAAAACTAAGTATAAATATGATCTATTTAAGAATTTGTAAATTCAAAGAAAAGCATTTTGATTAATGTAGAGGTTTTAGAAAATTGAATTAATTAATTTTTTTCATTGGAATAATCATAAATTTATAGAAAAAAAAATTTACTTGTATAGAAACTGCATTGATGAATCCAGAATGGTCTAATTCTAAAGTCCATAATTGAGTAGCTCGACTAGCGTTTGAATTTAGAGGCGTTTGGGCGTTACAAAAAGCCTCAAGAACAATCCATGCCGCCTGAAGATGATCGATACCAATTGTTCCCTAAAAAGATAAATAATCATTAGCGTTAGTTGAATAATGTATATTATTATTGATAAAGGATGGAACTTACCTTTCCACTACTTATAAAATTACTAGAGGAAGACTGAGTGAGAGTTGCAGATGAGGAAACAGAGTTGGTCCGATCAGAAAAAATGGAAGCCCCGGAAACAGAAGGAGTGGCGGCCTGGGCAATGTACTCCATGGCACGGTGGGCGTTCGAGGTCGATCCTGAGCCAGATCGACCCAGAAAGACAATACTTTGGTCTCGACGAGTTGACATTGCTTGCTGGAATGCTTGTTGGGCTAAGCTATAGATGTGAGGCGGGGTGTCTTCAGGCTTACATCCCCGCAAGAGAGGCACGAGCTGCAACAGATAAAATTCAATAAATGTAGTGATTAATTTAATTGAAACATATTTACATATACAATAAACATGCTAATTATTAGGTTATTCTAGAATATCTCTTCTAATTTTGTAAAACTTGTAAAGAAAAATGAGAATCAAAATATTGGCTTGAAAGCACCAAGTTAGAATTTGCAAATATAAATTTGAAGAAGTAAACTCTTTAAGGCTGAGGCTGTTCCGAAAAATTGTTTAGTTTTTAATGCTATTTTCCTTATGGAAGGCAGTTATGTCGTCTTATTTAGGGTTCCGTTTAGAATGTAAAACGGAACCCTATTAGTGTACTTAAATGTCTGTCTCTAGGTCTTAAACTAAATAAGATATAATAACTTCAAATTTAGAAGTTATATGTATTCATATTCTCCGAAATCAAAAATATTATTAAGATTTTAATCGAATGATTATTTTTTGGGAAGTGTCGAATTTTTGTGGGGTTTAAAATAAAAAATTATTTTTTTAATATCGAGGTAAAGATCTTTTTAAATATTATTAACCATATTTTTTTAAGTATAATTAGCCATAATTTTTTAAACTCATTTCTCTTAAAAATCAATATGTAAGAGAGCCTAAAGTGACAATTTTTAGGTGATTTGTATAGCTGTCAATGTTCAGAAGGGGGAGTTGATTAAAATTATGAAAAAATTCCGAAAATTCGCCTATTCTCTCCTTATCAACAAAGACAAAGAACGAATTTGATACCTCAAATATTTTGGAAATTATATGGTACGAAACCCTATGTATGCAAGTCCGACTCGCCGGCTTATTTTGTTATTTTTTCTCAGCTTAAACTTTGGTGTTTATGGAAATACATATTTCTCTAAAAGTTAGTTCGTGTCTTAATGGTTGGTAACCACTTATTTTGGAATCGGGAAATTAAATAAAATCAATTAAAAGATGAAGATAGAGAAATGGGCAAAATCAATTGTTGTAAGTATGGCGATTCTGCAAATAGTTTAAACTAGACAGATAAAACTTTTCAGAAAAGTTAAGCTTATCAATTCAAACCTTCTCAAATTTCAGCTCATTTGTTTCAACCATTCAAAAGCTCCCCATAAAACGATGTGATGTTTTCCGATTTTATGCATTTATTCCAAAAGAAATATAAAAATTTTGAAACCAAAACGAACTTTCTACAGAAAGTATTAAAAAGAAATAATTTTTTTAGACACTAGCAGCAAGAATAAATTGAAAAATGTTTGGTTCATACAATATGTACTCCAAATTCCAAGCGAGTGTATAATATATAGGTGTACCGAGCCAGTCGATTTTCATCGCGGGGACTTGAGTTTAAACCCAGAGCACAATTTACAAATTTATTGGTTCTTACACTTTTTTAAACAAAGACAGAAACATACAATGACATAAAATTGAATTGATACTAGTCAAAATAGACAAAATCCCGAAGTCAAACAATAAGATATGAAATAAATTTTAATTTTCTCATTAATATATCAAAGAATAATTGATACGTCAACAAGAATTATTTTGACCGCGCTGATTTGAAAAAAGATATTTTTATCTCGCGAGACTACTGCGGATTACGCTATTGGAGTCTGCGGAGTATTAAGTCTGGACCAAGAGAGAAAAAGATGTAATCCACTTAGCTACAATCCAACGTCATTTCGCGTTTAGCCCGCTAGACATTCGGATGGATCACCGAGTGAATTGGAAATCTCAGATGTTATATACTCGATCTCCCACAAAATAATTCTTGTTGACGTATCAATTATTCTTTGATATATTAATGAGAAAATTAAAATTTATTTAATATCATTATTTCAAGTTAGAAATATATAAGTTCAAATATTATTTTCACTCAATATTTGACAAAAATTCCCTACATTAGACTCGCGATCGAATAAAATGTAGAAAACCTTCAGTTAATAAGATATGAATAATTAAAAGCAAATGCAAAATTTATATTAAAGTTTAGATGTAAAATAAATAAAAATATCGAATCCTATTTTTGTCTCTTAATTAAATTAAATTGATACAATTAATAACAATATTTTCCTTCGTTAATGTTGAGTTTAATTTTTAAGTGATTTAAATTAACGTGGGAGGAGAAATAAGATTAGGTAAGGCTTGGAAAAATTGACCTTTCAGCTCAAAGGATTAATCGTGGGTGGTTAGAATGAACAATTATTACTTTATCACTGTAGATGGGCAAAGGTGCCGCTGGATTGATGGCAATGAGGGCTGGGCCAGCTCTGGTGTAGACCAGATGATTGCCATATCGTTGTCGAAGGGTATGCAGTACAGATGATTCATTGAGATGGCGTAATGAACAAAGATCTTCACAAAAGTCCATCGATGCAGGATTTGCCTGAAAACAAAGCAAAAATAAATAATGAAAACACTATAACTGTTTTATAGGAATATATAAGAAGTGAGATTGATTTAAATCAAAATCGATAAATAAAATAGCAGCGAATTTAAGACGAACTCATACATACATTCATTCTAATTTCTTCTTAGAATTGATCATGCCCATAATCAAGGCAGTATCAAGAAATTTTTTTGAGGGGAAAGGGAGGTTATTTACCCACTGAAGGGTTAGAGGAGTAGGAATATACTCCTAGTTTTAGGAGACATGACCTCCCAGATACACCTATTGTTTTTGTTTTGTTTTTTGAATATGTTTTTTTTTTTTAATTTTTATTGAACGTTTATTATATATGTAAAGAAATGAGTATCTATTTGAGAAAGAAAAATTGAATTTTTTCTCAAAATCAACTTGTGATTTTAATCAATTTATTTTTCGAACATGAATTTAGGTCGTATCAAAGATTTTAATAGATATGTTTATATTGCATGTAGGAGGGTCTTGTCCCCTCGGGAGTCGAACCCATACTCTGGCTTTGTTTATATGTTGCATGTTTGGAGGTGATGGTCTCAAGGGTCTGACTTGTTGCCCAGAAAGCGTATTAGTGCTTGGGTTCGACTCCTGAGGGGACAAGACCCTCCTACATGCAATATAAACATATCTATTAAAATCTTTGATACGACCTAAATTCATGTTCGAAAAGTTTATAAATATATTCTGTAAAATTTCGATGTTTACCTCAACATTTCGGGGAAAAGAGGGTTCTAATACACTAACCCCCCACAACGATGGCTACGGCCATGTCCATAATGATCATAGTTACACAAAAAAAGCAAGATAAACCCAACGAGAAGATTAATTTCCATTTAAAATATAATGTTCTCAAGAAAATGCCTCTGTTCCATCAAATATTCAATCTTTCAATTAAAATTAATTTCTCTTTATTCTATTGTTGGGCATTGCATAGCAGCCCAACAACTCGTGACCCCCATTGGTGACGCTGCTAAGCAATCCAAAAACTATTGTTTTTTAATTAAAAGTTAATTTTGCTGAAATTAGTAGAGTTTCAATTTAATGGAAAAATAACGAAGGTAATTTCTACTTAAACAGTGATGTTATTAATAATTTTTCTTATATGGTATATCTCATATCAGAAAGGTTGTAGTCACCTCTTCGTAAATTGAACCCAAGTGATAAAAAGCTACCCGTGCTTTGTCTTTTCCAGTTCACATAACTTAACCATATACCTCCCCTCAAATATAATTTTATTTCCATATCTACACAACACAATAAATAATTATATGTTTTAAGTGAAATTACATATCTTATAGTTTTTCTAGAGAGAAAAATATCTTTGTATTAATGATTTTATAGCTAGAGCGTTTAATTAATATTAAAAAAAATCTGGTTAGGACTAATATTGGTGTTGCCAGATAATTAAATATTTTTTTTCTGAAATTTTACAAATCTTATGCATATACATCTGGAGCAGCTCTTGAGTGCACAGGTGTGGTGTTGTATTTGAAAAGTTGTGTATTTGTGTAATTTTTATTGAATAAAAATTTTTAAAAATGTAGTTATTTTTCTCAAAAATCTGAAAAATACCACAATTTTAACTAAATAATTAAAGATCAGATTTGAAGTTAAAAAGGATTTAGTTGTAGAACCATTAAAAAATTATTTTTAATGGGTTTATTTTTTTTTATAATTATTATGAACATATTATAATGATACCTTTTCTAAATCATCCGGGTGCACAGTGATAATTTGTTTTGTCGCTTCGAGTCGCACCGAGACTTTGCCACCCCCAACATCCTGGGAAAGTGCAGATGACGAAGGCGATGCCACAGCACTCGTGGGTGTTGCAGAGCCGTCTTCGACAAGAGTCGCTTCCGAAAAGCCAGATCGATGCATCAACCAGAAACTTTGCTCATTCGATTGCGAGTCAAGTATTTCACTCTCCGTTCGGGCCTTTAAAAATAAAGAAATGTTTATTTATCATTAGTTAAGTATTTTTAGCAAATATATTTTCAAAGTAGACATATTTTATTAGTTTAAACAATTAAAATTAATATATTTGAAGAAATTTTCTCTTTGGAGAGAGACGGACTGGTAGAATTTTTAATCGAAAAGAAGAAAAAAATTATTACATTTCCAAATAACATGTATTTATTGAACTGTCATTCTTTTTTCCCTTTTCCTTTAAAACCAACTTTTCGGAGGATTCTTAAGGTTTTCAAAGGGTCAATGAAGGAAACAAACAAGATGATTTCCTCTTCTCCCGTCTAGCAGTGTTTGAAATTTGTCTCTTCTTAAGGAAAATAAAAAAATATATAGTATACCTATGTATATTTAATGCTTCTGTTAAGAAACAAATTTCAAACATTGCTAGAGGAGAGAAAAGGGAAGCATCTCTCTTTCTTTGGGTAAAACGTTGGTTTTAAAGGAAAGGGGAAAAAAGAATGACAGTCTAATAAATACATCTTATTTGGAAATGTAATAATGTTTTTCTTCACTATCCTTGGGCTGCCTTCCATTACATACTTTTCAATTAAGTATAATTAATAATAGATCATATAAAAAGTCTCGGCGGTTTTTTGGTAAATTTTTGAACAAAAAATTTCTTTATTGAAAATCAATTTTAATCAAGGCACGGCCACTCACATCTTTGATAACTCGGAACAAATTGACCGAACTTGGTTGGGAAGTTTTGATGCTTCTACCGTATAGCCCGGATCTTGCACCGTCTGACTACCATTTGTTTCGATCTCTGCAAAACTCTCTTGATGGTAAAAAAATTGGCCGACCTAAGGCCGCTGAAATTCACTTGGCCAAGTTTTTCAACGATAAACCACAGAAGTTCTACACCGATGGAATTATGAAGCTACCCAAAAAATGGCAAAAGCTTATAGATAATAATGGTCAATATGTACTTGATTAAAATTGATTTTCAATAAAGAAATTTTTTGTTCAAAAATGTACCAAAAAAACCGGGGAGACTTGTTTATATGATCTAATAATTGGAACATTATTTATTTATTTTGATGTAAAAGAAAATTATCAGAACGTTTCAACAAACAAATTGACATTCGGGAAAAATGTATGCCAATCCTCTCCAGGAATTAGTTTTGTTATGAATAAAGTGAAAAAAATTTCCTAGAGGGTATTCCATTTTAGTATTTATATTGATTATATAATATAATAAGCTCTATACGAATTGTATATAATTCCTAAGTTTAATGAATAATTAAATTAAAAATTAAAATACCTAATAATAAAATTAATGAAACTTGACGAATTCTTGTGAAAACATTATTGATTCATTTGCACAAATTTTATTAATTTATTAGATAAACGTATATATTGTTTTAAACATTTTTAAAAATATTTTTAGGCAAATATAAATTTTTTGATATTTCGTTGATTCCAAATGAAATTTCCAGTCAAAAGTTTTGTTATTCGTAAATATCAAAATTCAATTTAGTGAATGTTTCTATTATTTACACTTAATTTAATCAAATCCGGATCTAGGGTGAGGCGAGTGAGGTTCTTTCTTTGGAGAAAAGACATAAGGGTGCACAAAAATGAGCAACAAATTATGCAATTCTTAAAAAAATGCGAAAAGGATACTTCTTGAGTCGCAATGACAATTGCCACAAAAGAAGCATCAATCCCTCTAAAATTGAGAACATTTTATCTTAAACTTAAATTATTAAAAATTTTGTGCCTTAACCAGGGCGGGGTTTGTCTATTTTTCTATTTTATACATGTTTTTATTTCACTTTGATCCTGTCTGTTTATTTGGGTAGAATTTCATAATTGAATTTGATCTATTTCTAACGAGGCGATTTTCTCGAAATATTGCACACATTTATTTGCAACGTCAATAAAATATTCCTTCAATGTTAGAAATTAATGGAGCAAAATATAAACTTTAAAAATATATATACCTATCAGTGGCAATTGGTGACTTTTCAACCAGGGGATGCTGTCCAAAAACAACCCAACATTTTTTGAAATTTGATTTTTTTTCAAATTTCATCGAATACGGCATCATTTTCGTTATTTTTCAAATTGAACATAATATTTTTTAAAAGTATATTTTGGGACCTTTGTCCCAAACGGATTCTGCTTTGTGTGAGTGAGGGTAGGAGTCAGATATTAAATCTTGTGACTTAAACTCAACAATCCCTGGGATGGAAATCGTCCATCTTCCACAATGAATCAGCCTGACTTATAAGAAAATCTTAAATTTCTCCTAAATCTATTGCTATAATCAAGCTATGACTTTACTATAGAACTCTTAGTTAAATTCAATCTTATATATTGAGAGTTTTTATAAATGAATTAGTCCAAAGTTACTCGAATCATCTTTAATTATTCTTTTTTTGTATAATTACTATTTAAAAATTCTCAGCGAGAGCAATTTTTATTCGACTAAAACTATTCTGGACTTGTCTTTGACATGCTTGAACTGGAATATACAGCAGGGACTTCAAACCTTCTATTCGCACTCTTTTCCGAAAAATCATTCATTTTAATTGCCCCTTGAAACTATGCAACAATTTTATTTCATTCCGAGAACCAATATACTTTTCAAATAAAAAAGTGTTTTATAGAAATATTTGAAATAACGGATAATAATTTGAAAATTTAAAGATCGTCCTGAAATTTTGAAGTCGACCTTATATATTTATGAAAATACTCTAAATAAAATAATAAAACTTGACGCAAGATGCAAGCTAGGTTTCACAAAAAATGAAATGAAACCTACCTCGCATCTTGCTCAAGTTTTATTATTATATTAAAATGTTTCACCTAGAACCAACACCTAACTCCTTAAAAGTTATCAATACTCTAAATGTTTGAAATTTTATGGATGCGCCGCATCCTCAGCATCGCCACTGATATCTATACCTATTTATAATGTAAACAGTGACTAGAAATCTCAACCCCTCACAAGATTAATAAAACCTTTATAATTCGAAGATTATTTTTTGATAATGTCTATTAGGCTTTAAAACAGGTGTTTCTTATACAACATTAAATTAAAAATAGAAAAAAAGGCTTCTATTTCAAAAGGCACTCTACTTAAAAAATGTTCATACTCACATGAATAAAAATAAAAACGTAGATGCTGTTAACACAGAATTTAATTCAAGTGAGCGTCTTATGTTTTTATTTTTACTCACGTGAGCATATTTTTTGATCTAAGCTCATTATTCTGTCTGCGCTCACCTAGCGTACCGGATTTCGATGTTCTATTAAATAATTTACTGATTGATTTTATAAAAAAAATAATATTTAATTGAGTAAATAATAAAATTTAAATAAAACTTTGTAAGAATAGCCGATTGGAAACAAACCTTGGGGAGTTGTTGCAGATTAATTTCGATATTCGGATATGGATCTACCCCTTCTCTTTTATAAAGACTCTCGTCTATTAAATCGGCAATAAATTTTATCAATTTTGAATTATTTTTTGGAGGGTTTCTTTTAATATTTTTATTGACGATTTTATTTTTCCTATTTGGGTCGAGTGTGGGTGTTGATGAATTGGAGTTTGTTGTTGTTGTTGAAGAAGTGGGTGGACTTGAAATTGTCGAAGAGGCAATGCCAGTATAAGAATTGCGCCGTTCTGCTTTCTGATGTGATTGAGTGGGTGGTTTTTTATTCGTCTTTATACTTAGCGACTCCATCGATTTGTTTTTCATTTTATTGGTCGGCTGCGTAGCGGTTGGCAGGCTACTTGTCAATTTATCCTCCAATTTGGGTGATCCCATGTTCAGTGATGTTGTACTGTTATTATATTTTTTTAAATTAGTAAAAAGTGACTTAATGTTGGTCTTTGTGTTTAACATTGTAAAATTGGTAAAATAGTAATTCAAACAAGCGAATAAAATAGATCTAAGAGATCCGGATTGAATATAATAATGTTAAATGATGATTTGAATGTGTAAGGAGATACATTTTAGTAAAATTAAATATTAAAAACTTAAGAGATCGGATTTTTCATGATAATTGGATCATAATCCAAAACACAAACAAACGTCACATGGTTCAATTCGTTACAAATTAAAATGCTCCTTGAGAGGTTATTTCTGTGAAATTTCCTAAAGCGAAAATTTTCTTAAATCTTAGGATTTCTTCTGAATTCAAAAAGTGTTATATTTTAGTTTCTCACTGTGAATTCACCTGAATTTTTAATTTTTAATATTACTTTAGATTTTTCAACATTTCTTTAAAAGGATTGAACAAAAAGCGTATTAATTGAAAAAAGACTTTAATGCAAATAAAATTGTGAGAATCGGATGTATGTAAAAATAATTGATATTTTGTGAGGATTTTAAAAATATCACAACAACTATGTTCATAATCCAAAGCACAAACAAACGTCTCTTGTTTCGTGGAATTTAAAATTTTTAATTGTAATTCATTCGCGTAATTTTCGATTTTGTAGAAAACGAATATACGAATTTTGATAAAAAAAATAATTAAAAAAGACTTTAATGCCAGTAAAAGTCGCGAAGATCGGATGAATGTGTTTACTTGGTGTTTTGCTTAGTTTTATTCGAAATATCTGAATTTTTGATAATCCAAAGCACAAACAAACATCACTTGGTTTAACCCGTTTCCGAAATCTTGATTCTTGCTAGGATGTTCGTTTCTTGGAGGAGATTTTGGTTTGTCGTGGGTCTCTTGAGATAATAGCTTCACTGGACGAAAGAGAAGAAGAGGCTGAATCCCGAACACTCGGTTTGGATTGAAAAGGGAGACAGGCAGAGAGAGAGACACACTGTGCACAGGCCAGCTGGTGGCCTGGCCGCCGTTGCTGAACTACTGAGGGTCTGATGGTCTGATGGTCTGAGGGGGCCGAATAAGGAAAAGGAAGGCAAGCAGGCCGGTGAGCAGGAGCAGGGAGCACGGAGCACGGAGCAGCACAGGTGGGGCCCGGCCACCTCAGGACGTAGACTTCGGCTTTCAAGGACAAAACCGCCCCACCAGGATACACTCACTCTCATTTATCAAATCATCATCATATATGCAACCTATTTTCAATTCACATCTTCAAAACGAACACTATATTATTTATTCCCAATCTAAGTAAATTGAATTACAATCGTTTGCTATATTAGAATTTCCATTTATTAAGAAAATGTGATGTTTTATTTAAATATAAAAAAATTTTATATTGCAGGTTTGTAATAATTTTTTTTTAGAGAATTTTAAAGAATTTAATTTTCTTTAGTACAACGCTTTTTAAACTTTTTACTCGTGCATGAAAAAAGTGGTTTTTTGCTTCTTCTTTTTTCGAAATATCTTAAAAAACAACTGAATCTATTTTAATTAAAAAAATTGGGTAAAACGATGGCACTTCGGTCTACAAAAAAGCACTAATAAGTGAACATCGAAAAAATTATATTTTTCAAGATAATAACTGTTTTGCCAAAATGTCTGTTAGTACGTGCGTTTCTAAATTTTTGTGGACGAGCTAGCCCAAAAACTAGTGGGAATATCAAAACGAAATTTCACACGTAGTTTTGGTGGATTGAGATTTAGAGCTGATTAGATTTTGGTGCATATCGACCCAAAATTAAGGGGGGGGGGGGGAGTGGAGGGTCAAAAAATGAAAATCTAGGCCCTTGTACCAAACTAAGCCAAATTTTGTATACATAATCAGTGGGCCTAGAGAAGTCTAAAAATGTAAAAAAACTAATGTCGCAAAATGGGGGGAGAGGTTCAAAAAATGAAAAACATGGCTCTTGTATCAAGCTCAACCAAATTTGTATACAAAATCAGTAGGCCCACAGTAATCTAAAATTGCAAAAACTAACCGCCCCTCCTACATGATTAGAAATAATTTTATTAAATATTAAATATAAGAAAGTGGCCAGGTTGTATGGTAAAGTCAAGTGGATGGCCACATCCGAACGTGCCAATTTTTTAATTCAAGTTCCCATTTTGATTGAGAAATTTTTCGCGACCCCATATATTTTTTTTTATTCAATCGAATGCAAGAAGTACACCAGTAAGATGCAGCCCCTAAGGATCCCCATTTTTATAGAGATACAAACTGCTACGCCGCCTGAACCCCCTCACCCGCCCCCCGAATCCCCTGAACCCAGGAAAATTTATTGATTCAAAAAAGTGAAATATTAAAAATGTAAAATTATAAAAATTAAAATTATAAAAACAGTTATATATGCAAGGAATAGGTAAATTATATTAATAGGACACTTCATAAACAGTATTAGTCTTAGGGTAATAAATAAATCTAAAAATCTGAATCTAAATATTAATTTCTAATGAAATGTCTATAAGAAGTGCCACTATGAATAAAACAATTAATAAAATAGTACTATTGCAACGTTTAGATTGGGTAGAACAATAATCGCATATCAAGATAATTTTCGATATTTTGAAAGATAACAGAAACTATAATTATTTAATTTTCCTAATTAATTTATACTCAGTGTAAAATTTTATTAAAAAAAATTATTTTCTTAACGGGGATTCATATAACGGGGAATTCTCTCCCACATATTATTATGAATTCTATAGTAGAAATAATATACATGAAGAAAAATATTAAAATTGAAAGAGAAGTTTTTTTTTAAATGGAACAAATATATGCAAAATATAAAATTTAGATTCTTTGAGAACAGGACACTAATAAAAACTTTCTAATCAACCCACTAGGTTTTAGAATATCGTATTTTCTATTTCAAGACATTATTTTTGGAGTTAACAAATTGTTCTAGATTTTGTTTTAGGAGTAGAGTAAAATAAATTTCAATAAAGGATATATTTGTTTTTAAGACCATTATGGTCAGATTGATGAACAGAAAGTCTTTCGGACCACTTATGGAAAAAATTACAAAATTGATTTATACTTATTTGTTCATTGATTTTATACAAGTTCTTTCGGCTTCTGATTTTGAAATATTTCTAACTGACCAATGAGACCATTTGCGAAGAGAATTATATTTATTTCTCATCAATTAAAAATAACTTTAGAATTAGAAAAGTCGTGAATTTTAATCAATTTTCATTTTTCACTATAAGTGGTTCAACTCGAAAGAATTTTCTCGTTCAAAGAAAAATCTTAAATTATGTATAAGGAAGTAAGTAAGTACAAAAAAAAGAATAGTAGTCAGTACACTTTTAATCTTCTCTTTAAAAAAAATTGATTAGTGAATTTTTTTTGTCTATATTACTAGATTTCTTCGCCAATTGTGAACCATTTTGATTATTCTTTTGCATTGGGTTCAGTCTAGTTTTCAATTGGTCCCATATTAATTTGGTCAAGTTCTGATGATATGATCAATGACAAAATAGCGGAAATCTCCAATTCATATGAGCAAATAATCGAAATTATGATAAAAAAAAATCAATCTTAAAACGTTCATTTAAAACCCGCTAACGTATCGAGAGAATTCCTCTATTTATGAATTGAATTTTATTATCATTTTCTGATTCATTCGCACGAAACTTTCTTTTACGAGATTCATGCAAGGTATTATATTAAGTCTCACTATTTTCAACATCACTAAAAAGAGAAAAATATAAATTTCTTTGTTATTGGACCTTTTTTGCTATGTTTGTTCAGGCATAACTTCTTTGTTTATGAACCGATTTTAATCATTCTTTCTGCGTTTGGATCAGTATAGCTCCAAGATAGTCAAGATACCTAACTATTTATTTATTTATTATAAGTATGTACAGTGAGAACTTTTTTCCACGTGGACCGATTTCGATGATTTTTTTTTATTGGAAAAGGGGTGCCTTAGGGATGGTCCCATATTAATTTGGTCAAGATCTGATGATATGATCAATGATGAAATAATGTAAATCTCCAATTTTTATGAGCAAATAATCGAAATTATAAATAAAATCTTTTATAAAAAAAAAATCTTAAAACATTTATTTAAAAACCCGCTAATGTTTCGAGATAATTTCTCTATTTATGAATTGAATCTTATTATTATTTTCTGTTTCATTCGCCCGACGCTTTCTCTTACGAGATGCATGCAAGGTATTATCTTAAGTCACTATTAATAACATCACTAAAAAATAAAAATAAAAAATTTTATAAAAAAAAATATAAAAGCGACTTCAAAAAAACTAAATGCAACAAATAAAATAATAAGAACTCAAAAATCACATAAAATGCACTAAAAGGCATAAAATAATTATCTAATTTAGTTACAAATAAACGACGAAATATTAACATGAAATCACTTTTTGAAGTCGGTGCTAAACAAACTATATAAGCGAGCTTACCCGCCAAACGTACTAAGTAAGATCCGTCGAGTTCGATTCATAAAATATATATTTTTGGCTCCGACTTCAAAAAGGTATTTCATGTTAATATTTCGTCGTTTAGTTGTAACTAAATTAGATATTAAATTGAAAGTTTTTTTGCCGAGAGTAGCAGAATTTTTATATATTGAAGGAGACAAGAAAAGAGTGTGTCTTCTGCTGGAATTACAAATTTTATTTATTTATTACGAGACTATAGTTTCGAGGGCTTTGCCCTCTTCATCAATCTATTACAATGGATTCACAGGAATTAATTTATGAATGTTAAATGAAGAGGGCAAACCCCTCGAAACTATAGTCTCGTTATAAATAAATAAAATTTATAATTTCAGCAGAAGACACACTCTTTTATTGTCTCCTTCAATAAATTAGATAATTATTTTATACCTTTTAGTGCATTTTATTTGATTTTTGAGTTCTTATTATTTTATTTGTTGCATTTAGTTTTTCTGAAGTCGGTTTTATTTTTTTTATAAATTTTTTTTTAATATATATCGAAAAATTAAAATAATTGGTATGAAAATAAAATCGACTTATTAAGTTGATGGTTCGATGATTTGAGATCGTTCAATTGTAGTTCAAATTGAAGACTTCCTGCTTTTCAAGATTTAAATTATAAGAATTAATAGATATAATACAAAGATTGAACTCTATACTTATAACTTAACGTTGAATAAAATTTACGTTTTATATTATTAAGAATATTTAAATATATTTTGGACTACATTAGTATAACAAATTATTCATATTATTAAGTAAAGAGATTTTTAAGAAAATTGTATAAACAATTTAAATTAATTTATAAATGAATTTATCTTTAAGGACCAATCATAGATTTTACAGAAAATATTTTTACATTGCATATCATAAATTAATTTATAAATATTTTAGATCAGGGCTGATTTTTGAAATAATTTACATCTTTTTTCAAAAAAAGATACTTAAATCTTTGCTTTCACTATAAAATTAAATGGCACCTCACTGAAAACTTTTTTTCAGTTTAGCCGGATTTTTTACTATTCCCTTTGAGTTGAAGGGAGTGAAAAATCTTTAGCTATAATACTTACGGTATATATGTTGCATATCGGAGTGAGATTTGTCTTAAGGGTTTGGCTAGCGGCCCG
The DNA here is from genome assembly GCA_024734495.1 of Forficula auricularia. Lineage (NCBI taxonomy): Eukaryota > Metazoa > Arthropoda > Insecta > Dermaptera > Forficulidae > Forficula > Forficula auricularia. Next base: position 1,593,280 of record JALMQS010000025.1, on the reverse strand, counting down.
GCAAGCTTAGTTAGCGCTTGGGTTCGATTCCTAAGGGGACGAACCTCTCTGATATGCAATGTAAAAATATTTTCTCTAAAATCTATGATTGGTCCTTAAAGATAAATTCATTTATAGATATTTTAGATCAGGGTTGATTTTTGAAATAATTTTCATCTTTTTTCAAAAAAAGACACCTAAAAAAAGATACTTAAATCTTTGCTTTCACTATAATTTAAATTAAATTAAGAGAGAGAAGTCTCAGTTCACTGAGATACACATGTTTAATGAGATAAATTTATCAGAATGCAAAACTATTATTAGACTAAGTCCTCTTCAGTCTAGTGATAGACTTGAGAGACTCTTGAAAGCGACTCCAGAAATAGGCGACGAAACGTCGTGCATTTTGATGAGTTAACCTCTTTAAAAATTTGCAATCTAAGTGGTTTCAGCCAAAACATCTCTTTTGATAAACAACTCAGCCCCCAAAGCATCAAACCTACAATTATTAAGTTATTATTTTACATGAATAATTAAAGAAAAAAATCAAAGCCATTAAGCAACTCTTGTATTTTCGAGGAAAAAATATATAATCATTTTTTATTTATACATATAATTGTAGATTAACGAGCTCTGTTTATCTTATAATCTTCCAGGCTCATCTCGAAAGACATAGATGCTGTAAGGTCTCTACTTGTTTGAGGGACTGTACCAATTTCGGAATTCTTTTCTTTTAAATAGAAGACTTTCTCTTTCATCTGATTTGAGTAGGGCCTAAGTTTTTGTCAAGATAGAAATTGAAAATTATTAAAATATTTGAAGAATAGTATAACTATATAATTCAAGTTTAGTAAATATTGTAATCATTTTAATAAATGTGTTTTTGGGTGTTTAAGTGTCCATCTCTCTGTATGTGGGGGGTGTGGCTGATTGCATTTTAATTGAAAAGTTTTTGTTTTGCCGAGAGTAGCAGAGTTGTTGATTCACAAAGAGAAACAAAGAGGTTGTCCTCTGCTTGATGCAAATAAACATACACACATATATATCGAGATGATATATCTGTATATATATTATTTATTTGTTTGAGACTATAGTTAGAAGTTAGAAGACTTGGTCTTCATCATCAGTCTTTCTTCAATTATAAATGTTTTTCATGGAGTCAATATCATATGGATATTGAAAACTTGGTGTTCTTTCGTCACTGCTGGAGGGCTAGGAACTAAGTTTTCAATATCCATATGATATTGACTCCATGAAAAACATTTATAATTGAAGAAAGACTGATGATGAAGACCAAGTCTTCGAAACTATAGTCTCAAACAAATAAATAATATATATACAGATATATCATCTCGATATATATGTGTGTATGTTTATTTGCATCAAGCAGAGGACAACCTCTTTGTTTCTCTTTGTGATTGAATTTTAGTTGAAATTGGCTCACGATTACTCTGGGTAGCTTCTTAAATTTTTTTTATAAAAATAATTACTTTGTCTTAAAAAATTATTTTAAATTGTTTTCTATAGGCATTGGAGTAGGTACTGATTTCAAATGGATTTTTTATGAACATTATTTTATTCATGTAATTTTTGTTTTTCAGAGGATGAGGAACAAAATAAGTGTTTATTTACGACTTATCAATTGTAACGTTTCGCCACTTTTATAGCAGCTTCTTCAGGCTCTTGATAAATAAAGCTCCAAACATTATTTTATTCCGCTGAGAAAAATTTTGAATAAAGTGAAAAATCCACCAATTAAGTAGATATATATAAAATTTATTGTACATTACATGAAATGTTAATTTTGTGAATGGTGCGGAGAAGAGAGTTTACTTTGTTTTAATAATTCAAGATGGGTTCAACTAGACCCGAAACATGTCAGACAATAATTTTTTTTTTTTTGAAAAAAGTGAAAAAAATTTCGTTTTATTTACAATTTCAATTTTTTTTAATTATGCAAGATTGAGGAAGAGAATGATTAATTGTAATGTGATAGATATATATATAGGTAGGTACTCTTGAAAAATCAGGAGAGTACATATTCATAATCAGCGAGGTTAGTTAAAACTTCAAGCGTATTTAGATATTATGATAGTAGCCACTTTAGCCAAAAAAACTTCGAAATCTCGACATCAAATTTTTTCTGGAATACGATATTTTCTATTACTTCACATAGAAACTTCTGTTTCGATTTGTTGTGTAGTAATGGAAATAAAATTATATAAATTCGAGAGAGGGAGCCTAGGGTATGATGAAGTTGCGTAAGAATTCCCACCAAAGAAATTGTGGACCCTAACGAAGAAACCACATACCAACATACATAAGCATCCGGGTAATCGGAATACCGTAGAGGTATCCCAGCTAAACACAAAAGGGATAAAGGTTATCAAAATTGATGGAGTTTCAGTCCTGAAAAAAGAGGGTATCCTTGGATAAACCCCGTCATAATGGCAAACACAGCCCCTATTGAAAGGACATAATGGGAGTGTTACACAAAATGGAGTCTTTTAGAAAAAAATTGACAAAAAATCCTGCAGGAACAGCTACAGCTGAAATCTAGCAAAAGTATTGAATTTCAATTCATATATCTTTTTTGAGATATCGCTACCCCAGAGACAAACAGACAGACCATATGCTGAAAATGGTCATTTATTGGATTTAGGAGATTTTAAAAACCTGGATTTTCGGTGAAAGAAATTCGAATATTTGGAGTCAATAAATAAATTCGCTCCGCACTGATTAAGTATAAAATAATTACCGTAAATAGTGAAATGAACAAATTCCAATTTATCCTAAGCAACACATGATTAATTCACAACGTCCAACTATCGATTAATGGACTATTGGAAAATGAGCAGGATTCGTATTTGCTCTACACAATTGACAATAGTTGACCTTAAGAAGAATGAATTTATTTATTTATTTATTATATTTTTTGCTAAACCACAATTAGAGTTTCAAAAAATACAAAAACAACTAGCAATTTTTTATTTTTTTTTGTTATATAATTTTAATTCATTAATAATTTCAATGGGAAAAATGTTACGTTGAAGTTTGAAGGATGATTTTATATTCTTTTTTCAATGACACTAATATTATAATTCAGGGAAAAAAATGTAGTAATTATTTTTAGGTAATTAAATATGGAAATAAATCTCAGTATTAATATTATTTTTTTTATCTTAAATTTAAATAACAGAAGAGACGAAGTGCGACTTCATTTGCGAAAATCACACGTTCCGAACTAATTCCGATCAAGTTCATGTATATTAAGTGGTTTTCATATAAGTATCCTATATATATATGCTATGGTCAAAAAATCTGGCGTGACATGAACACATGCTGTGCCTTGACTTCCATGGTCTATTTAATTAATTATATTTTTATAACAATACTACAAATAGATATATTAATGGAAACATTGTGACTTTGCTGTTATTTTCCCTAAGTCCACAAAAGAGTTGTTGTATATTTATATTTAATCTGTGACTTGTTAGCTAACTCATTTGACCCTCCGATTTTAAAATTTTTAGTAGTTCTTCTTTCGTGTACTAATTTCGAAATATCTCAAAAAGAGCTTAAATAAAAATTATTTAAAAAAATTTAATTATGAACACGGCTTTAAAACTAAATAAACTAAAAAGGATCCTTGCTAAACTTTATCCAAAGTCATTTAAACTATTATCTATATCTAAGTTAATTAAATGAGCTATATTAAGCCGATCAAATGAATAAATTTTAAAGAATCTATGGTAAAATAAAGAATATAAAAAAGTACTATATTACTCTAGAGTAAAGTACTTTAAAATATAATTTTACTAAAATCTTTATTTAGTCTTTTTTGTTGTCCCCAAGGTAATTAATTAGAATATTAAATTTCATCAAAATTGGTTAAGTCGTTTTCAATATATTTAGAAAAAACTAAAAAAGTACTGAAATAAAGTACTAATGTTTGTGGGCCGATATCTACCAAAAAATAATCAGCGCTTCATTTTCTTAAAGTAATGATAGGTTTTCAATTTCATTTCAATCGGTGCAATGGTGTGGAAAAATCGTGGACCAAAAAAAACAATAACATACATACCAGTACAAGTACATCCATCCATCCGCGCGCAGTTCCAGAAAAAATGGCACTTTTTGGACTCTAGACGAGACCCCATGTAATTTTTGGCAAAACCGTCACGTGCTGAACTCAACCTAATTGAATAGTACAATTTGTGACTTTAATTGAGTCCATGGGTTCCGTATTCTTTACCCTAGGACCCTTTGAAGTCGCTTGCCGCGAGACCGATTTCAATACTTTATTATAAAGGTCATAGACAATTTTTTTTTTTAAATTAATTATTTTCAAAAAAATGTCAATGTCAAGTTTATGTGACCAGATTTCAACCAAAATTCAATCATCTCTATATAAAACAGCTAAATTTGAAATTTTTTTAAATTATGTTTTGAAATGCCTGTAAGATTTTGAGGTAGGGCGTACACAAAATTTCGCCACTTATACACTCAAACACAAAAAGAGAGAGAGGCGTTTATGAAAAGAAAAAAAATTGGCGGAGTTAGACCTTTGGATTTAATTTCAGTATATTTTATGGGGGGGGGGGAGGGGTTAAATCAAACCTAAAATAAAGGCTACGTTACCTTTAAATAATACACCCACTTTCGGATAAAAAAAGAACCATCGAAATCGGTTCATAAACAAAGAGGTTAGGTCTAAACAAACCTAATAAAAAAGGTCTAATACCTATGAAAAAAAACGAAAAAAAAATGGGACCAATCGGAAGCTAGACTGGACCCAATGCAAAAAATTTTTCAAAATCGGTTGACAATTGGCTGAGATATGAGGTAACATAGGCACAAAAAAAAAAAAAATTCAGTCGAATAGAGAACCTCCTCCTTTTTTGAAGTCGGTTAAAAATGAGGGTTCAAAATAGTAAAAACTCCAATTACTCTAGGAAAAGATTTAGGTTCAAATAAAAAAAGACAAATTACCAAATATAGAAAAAGAAGGGGTTTATAGTTTGAAATGCAAAGATTGCGAAGCAATATATGTAGGGAAGACAGAGAGAAATCTGAAAATTCGATTAAATGAACATATAAGGGATTTTAAAAATAAAAAATTTCTTTAATTGTCTCTAATTCTTGTGAGCATGCTTTTTCTGATAGAGGTATATTTATTAGTCTATGTATCATTGAATGGAAGGCTGCATGTTTATGTGACATTGGTCTACAAGAATTTTTATGTATTACTATGTCAGTAGCTGTGGGTTTTCTATAAATTTCAAAGGTGTGCTTATTTCCGGAAATATTTATTTTTAAATCTAAGAAATTTAGTATTTTCTCTTTTTCTTTCTCTACTGTGAATTTAAATTCACAAATTTCGGAAAAATTAAAACAAAAAATGAAAAAATTAGGGCTCAAAACAGTATTCAAAACTCCAATTACTCTAGGAAAAGATTTAGGTTCAAATAAAAAAGACAAATTACCAAATATAGAAAAAGAAGGGGTTTATAGTTTGAAATGCAAAGATTGCGAAGCAATATATGTAGGGAAGACAGAGAGAAATCTGAAAATTCGATTAAATGAACATATAAGGGATTTTAAAAATAAAAAGTGCGAAAATTCTTTCGCGGATCATTTAAATTCAAACAATCACTCCTTCCCAGAAGGAACCGGTATTAGATTAATAAAAGGAGAAAAGAACCCAAAATTAATTAGCGCAATCGAATCTTTAGAAATTTTGAAATCATTCAATAGAAATTCAAAACTCTGTTTGAACAATCAAATAGAGTTATCCAATAGTAATCTGCTTAAGATGTTTGCTAACAATAGATAAGATAAGATAAGAAAAAAGAAAAACCCTTCTTTTGTCAGCCTTTCTAAGGAGAAAGGAGAAAGGGAAACATATTGTTATATTTGAATGTGAACCGAATAGAATGTCTTCTTATTGGTTCCTAGCCGACCAGCAGTGACGAAGGAACACCAAGTTTTCAATATCCATATGATATTGACTCCATGAAAAACATTTATAATTGAAGAAAGACTGATGATGAAGACCAAGTCTTCGAAACTATAGTCTCAAACAAATAAATAATATATATATACAGATATCATCATCATCATCAGCCTGTCGCTAGCGACAATCCACTGCTGAATATAGGCCTCTTCCATCAAATGGAAGGGGTTGGCATTAAGTCACCACGCTTGCCAGACGGATTGGTGACTAGGAATCAGATTATAGCCGGTCAAATATCAATGCAGGGACTCGGACTCGAACCCGGGACTCCTGCTTAGAAGGCTAGTGTCTTTAAGCTCTCGGCTAATCCGATATACAGATATATCATCTCGATATATATATATATATGTGTATGTTTATTTGCATCAAGCAGAGGACAAACTCTTTGTTTCTCTTTGTGAATCAACAACTCTGCTACTCTCGACAAAACAAAAACTTTTCAATTAATACATATATGATATTAAAACTTATTTTTTTAGATAGGTACATCTAGAGTCTAATAAAATCATTTAATGTAAAGAATTGAGTATCTATTTGAGAAAGAAAGATTGAATTTTTTCTCAAAATCAACTTGTGATATTGAATCAATTAATTTTACGAACATGAATTTAGGTCATTTATCAAAGATTTTAATAGATAATCAGTAGAGATTGTGGTGTTGGTGCAAGGTGAAACATCTTTAATAATGGTGAGAAACCACAGGTGGCTGATTTTAATAGATATGTTTATATTGCATGTAGGAGGGTCTTGTCCCTTTGGGAGTCGAACCCAAGCACTAGTATGCTTTCCGGGCCTATTAAAATCTTTGATAAATGACCTAAATTCATGTTCATAAAATTAATTGATTCAATATCACAAGTTGATTTTGAGAAAAAATTCAATCTTTCTTTCTCAAATAGATACTCAATTCTTTACAAAAATTTGCCTTCGCATTGGTCCGATGCTGAATCTTTATTTCAGTTAAGCATTAATTTTTACTATTCCAATCGAGTTGAATGGAGTGAAAATACTTGGCTTTCGTTATATATTGCATGTTTGGAGGTGATGGTCTCAAGGATCTTGACTAGTTGCCCGGAAAGCGTACTAGTGCTTGGGTTCGACTTCCGAGGCGACAAGATCCTCCTACATGCAATATAAATATATCTATCAAAATCTTTGATAAATGACCTAAATTAATGTTCGTAAAATCATTTAAGTTTTCATTCAAATAGTAAAGATTGTGTTATGAGAACAGCGGAAATTATTCATGCCAGATTATTTCATAATAATAAAAATAAGATTGTGTGCACACAACTAATGACTTCACATATAATTATTTTACAATAAAAAATATTATTATCCAATAATTTTAATAAAAGCGGTCTGAAAATAAATTTAAGTTTTATAAATTTTCTAATTATAATATGTTTAATAATTCAAAATTAGAATTAAAATTAAGGAAAAAAAGACTGTGTTTTTCTGCTGGAAAAATGAATTTTTAATTTATTTAGAGAGACTATAGTTTCGAGGACTTTCACCTCTTCATCAACCTATTTACAATTGACTCACAGCAATTAATGCATGAAACATACATCAATTCCTGAGAAGAAATTGTAATAAATTGATGAAGAGGGCAAAGTCCTTGAAACTATAGTCTCTTTATAAATAAATTAAAAATTCATTTTTCCAGCAGAAAACACACTCCTCTTTAATTTATAAAAATTCTGCTACTCTCGGCAAAAAGAATCTTTCAATTTAATATTAAGTATGTATGAAATGCAGGTATAATATATTATAGATACATATAAATAATGTAGCTAGGCAATTTTAAACAGCAGCTTCAAATGTCTAGTTGTATCATAGCTAGATGATTTTTAAAAGTTTATATGTCTATGTATAATTTTCAATAAAGTCATTGGATTTTTTACTTTTCCTTTTAAATTTAATCTCAAATTTGATTATTTTTTTTTTTTACATTCCATTCGTGACCGGAAATTCTTTTAAGTAAAAGTTGTGCCAATTTGTATAAATAGTCAAGCCCATCATTATGCAAATGATGCAATTTTCATATGACAAACTTATAAACCTATGTAGGTATAGATTATAGGAAAAAAAAATTAAAATATTTAGAAGAAATAAAAATTTGTAATTTTCATGAAAAATTATAATTTTAGAATGATGAATAGATTTGTTTATAATTTTAAAATTGGGCCAACTTGAACGAAGGTCACTGGGTCAAGTCAGCAAGCAACGACCGAACAGAGACGCCTTTCACTTGAAGCTAATCCAATTCTTAAGGAAGTATCGGATTCATTCACCTTAAACTTCCATTCCGGAATTCCTCAATTCTATTAGCATTTTTTAATATGGGTCTAATAGTACCAAAAAAAATTCAACAATTTAAAAGCGTTTTTCTAAAGATTCTTCTTCCTCAGGATCAAGCAATAAAATAAATCCTTTAAATATTAAATTCTTCAAACATAATATATAATCGATGCACCCTTAACTGTAAAAAACTAATTCTTGATTTGATTTTTTTTCTTAATTTTTAACAATATGTACTCAAATGACAAAAATCACAATAGAGCTCTCTTTAAGATACGTATATGGTATATGATAGAAATATATAATAGAATTGTATAATACATGTAAAATCACCCCCTAATATCTATTGGCAACCGTTTGGGGTGTTAGTTAACGAGGAATAAGCAAGTAAACAAACATATTCTTAAGGGTAAAAATGTTTTTGTTCTCCGTTAACAAGCGCTTCTTAGGGCCAGTTGTATGTCGGTTGGTAAATCTTTGTAAAAGTTGACAAAGGGTAAAACCTTAGAATTCACGTTGTGCCTGGCCAGATGGCCAATCAGATGACACGCACTTTCATCTGATTGGCCATCCTGCCTGGGAAAAGGTGAATTCTAAGGTTTTACCCTTTGTCAACTTTTACAAAGACATTACCAACCGACATTCAACAGGCCCTAAATGGTTAATTATTTTCGCCAAAAAGACATCCAGAGTGAAACAGCTTAGCATGAATTCTCTATTGTATAACTTGAAAAATACTTGTGATATCAAATTTGTTCTTATTTGTCGTTGTTAAGGAGAGAATGATGGAATTTTTCATACTTTTAAGTTAAGCCAACGGATACAAACATTACCTAAAAATGGCCATTTTGAGGCTCTCTCACACGATCATTTTAAAGCTTATTTTTTAATTAAGCCTTATCTATATGGAAAGTTGTATTTACAGGACCCATGATGAAAAAGTATTGTTATTTTGAACTTCACCAAAAATATTATCATTCGAAAATAATTTGATTAAAAGTTCAATAGAATATTTGATTTTGAGGAAAATGAATATAAATAACTCATAAATGTATAAAGATTTCATCTTATTTAGTATACGAGCTACACTTTGACAAACAGAGATATAGACATTCCAGCTACACTAGGGTCCAACTATTAAGAAAAATGAAGTTTCAAAAATTAAAATAATACTCCTAACATTTAAGGAGGTAAGTGTTGGTTTAAGGTGAAACATTTTTTAATAATAAATAAATCTACACGTTCTGATGTGGCCATCCACTTGACTTTACCATACAACCAACTTATATTTAATATTTAATAAAATTATTTATAATCATGTAGGGGGGGGTTAGTTTTTGCATTTTTAGACTTTTTGGAACCCATTGATTATGTATACAACATTTGGTTGAGTTTGGTACAAGAGCCTAGAATTTAATCCCCTACCCCCATTTTGGGTGGTTAGTTTTCGCCTTTTTAGTCTTCTGGGGACCCAGGGATTATATATACAAAATTTGGTTGAGATTGAAACAAGGGTCTAGATTTTCATTTTTTTACCCCCCCCCCCATTTTTGGAGGTTAGTTTTTGCATTTTTAGACTTCTGGTGGCCCATGGATTATGTATACAAAATTTGGCTGAGTTTGTTCAGATGGCCTAGATTTATAATTTTAACCCCCTTCCACCCCCCTTAATTTCGGGTTGATATGCACCAAAATCTAATCAACTCTAATCTCAATGCACCAAAACCACGTGTGAAATTTCTTATTAAATATGATATTCACACTAGTTTTTGAGCTAGCTCGTCCACAAAAATTTGGTAACGCACGTACTAACTAAAAGACTAACAGACATTTTGACAAAACAATTATTATCTCGAAAAATATAATTTTTTCGATGTTCACTTATTAAGGCTTTTTTGTAGACCGAAATGTCATGGCTCAATTTTTTTAATCAAAATAGTTTCATCCGTTTTTGAGATATTTCGAAAAAAAGAATAAAAAAAACACTTTTTTCATGCACGATTACAATACTTGAACATACTGTGCTAAAATAAAAATTAGTTAAAAACCCACCTTGCAATTTTACCTAATTTTTTATATGAATTTTAGTTTATAAGAAATACAGATTCTGCGTTTGTTTGATATGAAAGAAATATCTAAATATTTAATGAAAAAAAATCAAAATTTACTACTGCGTGAAAGGTAAACTAACAAGACTACTTCAAATTACTATTATACAATTTTAGAATTAGAGAAATTTACTCAGACTATAAGTACCTAAATATTGTTCAGTTCTATAATAAATTAATAAAGCAATAATTTATTCGTATTAATGATCATATCTAGCAGTCAGAAGCCACTATAATTCAACCCATTTAAAGTCAATAATTTCAGTTAAGTCTCATTCGTAAGAATAAAATTCAAAATGAATCTATAAATTCATACGGTATATAATAGTTTATCCCTAACTCTCTTTGCGGACCCGCTTCCATATTTTTCTTGCACTTTCTTGTATCAATATCATTTAAAATAAACTGCAACGGATCGTTGGGAGACTTTATCCATGGTCGTTTGAAATATTAATATGAATATACCTTTAGTATTAATCAGATATCGCTGGCTATTTGAAGTCAATGGTAATTAATAAAGTTCAAATAAAAAATAAAAATGAGGTTAAAGGTATATTCGATCTCACTAATTTTTCTTGTAAATTGCTAAATTGCTTTATTAATAGTCACCAAATTAAAAATGGAAAGTAACAAGGTTATTCCTCAAATATTAGATGAGAATCAAAGGCTATTTTTGATTTTAAGTCGTTTCCTCCAGTTCTTCCCCAAATTACAGGATGCAATAACAAGACAGTTGCTATGGGTTTTTATAAAATTTCCTCTCAAATTTAGCATTTTACAGAGAGAAGCCCGTCCAATCTTAGTAAAGCAATTAATAAAGTAAAGGGTGTGTAGTTTCACAGTGAATGAAACAAAACTCAAAGACGTTTATACAAACTCAATATATTTCGGATTATTAGTCCATCATCAGGAGTTTACAGGTTAAAACAGGTTAACCTGTAAACTCCTGATGATGGACTAATAATCCGAAATATATTGAGTTTGTATAAACGTCTTTGAGTTTTATTTCATTCACTGTGAAACTACACACCCTTTACTTTATTACTTAATATCATGTTTCACCTAAAACCTACACCACTTTCTCTAAGTAAAATAAAAAAATTAGTAAATCAAGATTAAATTAGTTATATTAAACCAAATAAAGAAATAAATTTAAAACAATGCTTGATTATTGTAGATTAACGTACTCTAAAATGTAATTTTACTAAAAACTTTATACAATCTTTTTTGGGGTACTCAAGGTACCTAAATAGAATATTAAATTCGTTTAAAATTGGTGAAACTTTTTTCAACATAGGTATTTAGAAAAATCAAAATGTACAGGATATTCATTTAAAATCTCAACCATAGTGGGAAAGAGGGCGATATAATATTTTCTCTCTCTCTTCTAATTTTAATAGCAAATAAACTATAAACACGCGTAATAATTAAAAGAAGCCACCAAAGGATATTTTTGTTTTTACTTTACCAAACAGGGTATGGTCAAGTATTGTAATCGTGCATGAAAAAAAGTGTTTTTTTGCTTCTTTTTTTCGAAATATCTCAAAAGCGGCTGAAACTATTTTGATTAAAAAAATTGAGCGAAACCATGGCATTTCGGTCTAGAAAAAAGTTCTAGGTGAACATCGAAAAAATTATATTTTTCGAGATAATAACTGTTTTGTCAAAATGTCTGTTAGTCTGGTTGTTAGTCTGTGCGTTACCAAATTTTTGTGGACGACGTAGCTCAAAAACTAGTGAGAATATCAAAACCAAATTTCACATCTAGTTTTGGTGCATTGAGATTAAGACCTGATTATTTAATGATATAAATAAATAAATACTTTCACTTTGGTCAACAAGTCAACCATTAGATAGTATCAGTACCTTTATCTGGAATTGCCCGTTTTGCTTATTTCCAATTACAAATATTTAATAGATTTGAAATGATTAAAACCCGAAAATATTTCAAACGAGTTCGGACATGCATGGACAAGTTGAGACTTGTTGGCGGAGTAGTCTGCAAAAAAATGTTTTCTCGAATATTTCGAATTTATTCATTTTCTCTGATGAAAAAATATCATCAAGTAAAAAAAAAATATTGATACTATATAAGATACAAATTATTTTCATTTGCTATAAATGGGCTGAAAATTGGTACGCAAATATGTATTTTCACATTTCAATTCACCAAACATTAATCTTATACCTGAAAATACAAAATGCCAATCTTAAATGATTTTAGTTATTGAGCGGAAAATTGTACGCAACTATGTTACAATGCACCAAATTTTAGCTATATATTTGAAAATCTTTTCCGAGAATATGAATTGTCAATATTGAATGGTTTTATTTAATAAGCTTGGTAGCGAACTATGTATTTTTGCATTTTAATGCACCAAATTTTAGCTTTATATCTGAAAACGTTTCCTGTGAGTATAAATTGCCAATCTTAAATAATTTTATCTAATGAAACTCGATTCGAATTTATGTATTTTCACATTAAACTTTAGCTTTATATCTGAAAACATTTCGCGAAAATATATACATTTTTTGCATGACTGTAATATTTTTCTTGGTTATTTTTAATATTTTTTATATTTGATTGAACAGTAAAAAAGATATGATTATAAAATGGACCGATGAAATAAATTCGCTACTAAAAAAATGGCATCCATCTGTTAAAAAGTTAATCAAAATCGATGTTTTTTAATTGGGTAATTTTCGTAGACCCCGGGGTCTCACAAAACACGGGACCGGGTTCCGGCGAAGCACTAAACCTGCCTTGCGCCGCCCCTGTGTACAGGAATAAAGTACTAATGTGAGTCGATATGTACCAAAAACTAATCAGCGCTTCATTTTGTTAAAGTAATGGTACGTTTTCAATTTGTTGAACGGTGTGAAAAAAATCATCGACAAAAAAAAGGAATTCATATGTACATACATACAGGTATATACAATTATACATCTACACGGACTAAATTACAAAATAGCACTTTTTGGGATCTAAATGACCCCGTGAAATCTTTGGATTATTCATCAGTTCTTCAAATTCAAGTTGAATGAATACTACAATTTATGACTTTGGTTGAGAGCATGGGTTCCGTAGTGTTTATCTGATGAGCCTTTGAATTAGTGCTTAAGGCGAGACCGATTACAATAATTTATCCATGCTACGTTATGTATAAAGTAAAAATACATGGTACAAATTGTTACGATATATAACTCGGATAATTGGCTTATACCGTTGTTCATGTGCTAATTTATGAGTATCCTTTTGTCATATTTTTCCTGTATCATTTATACAAAAAAATGCTGTATAAAAAACTCCAACCTAACATAATTTAACTTTTCTTTCATAAGGAAGATAGAATTTTAGAGACTGGAACTAATCTTCTTGATTCTTAAAATTCACTATCGTACAAAACACTATTCCACAAAACCCTTTGATTCTCATTTTTTATCTAATCCTTGAATATTTTGAATCCAAATACACAAATGATGTCAATTTTAATATTTAAATTATTTGTAGAGTTCTTAAACCCATCCCACGAGACATCTTATTTATATTTATTAATTTATTTAAGATTGTGCTTCCCATGATCAAGTATTTTAACTATTTTTTTTTTTTTATATTAATTAAAGCAAACAAGCAAGCGTGTTACAGTTGCGAGCACATCGTCGCATCCTATCAGGTGAGATGGTTGTCAAACACTTGCCTGGTCTAATGTAAAAAGGAAAAAAAAAGAAAAAAAAATAGCGTAGGTATATTTATTTAATATTTATGAAGAAAATAAAACATAACTGAGAATCAAACACATTTATTAGACAATTTTAAATTATTTAAAAGTGAGAAGTCTGACTTTGTTTTGTAAAGCTAAGTACATCAAAATTGATCTCGATTGATGTTGTCGCTACACGCAAACAGTTTCCTAAATGAACATCAGTAATTAGTGTTCTCACTTGTGATTTGATGTGCTTCATACAAAGCTGGTGAAAAAATATATACTAGTCAAATATTCAGCGCCTGCCAACGCAACCCGCAATGCAGGGCGTTCTATTTGAATGCATAACCTTCATTTTATAGGCGCGGTGCTGAATTACTTCAACCAAATTATGTCAAAAACATACCTACGTGTCTTTCTGTATCTTTTAGGCAGCCGTGAAACCAAACAAAAATGGAAGAAAATGTTGAAACTTTTTTCACCCGTTAGAGACGCCTTAATAATAATAAACTTATATGTTATATAATAAATTCTTCCTCTAACTTACAATCTTTGAAAATAAATGCAAAAAAGAATTTTTACAAAAAAAAAAAAACAATGCATGACGAAGATGGTCTACTAATGGTGACCGAAAGTCACTAATAAATTTATCTAGTCTTATTTAACGAGCAAAAATTGTATATATATTTGTTTGTATATTTGTATATTTGTTTATATATTTATTTGCCTATTTACTGATGTAAGATTAACCAAACAATTTATCAGAGAGAATAATGATAATATAATTATATCTAGATCGGACAAAGATAATAGCACGGTGATTATGTACAGGGATGAGTATATGTCGGCGATGAAAGAAATGCTTAGTGACGATCAGACATACAAATTAGTCACCAGGGATCCAACATCAAAGTACATGAATGCTTCTAATGATTTAGTTAACATGTTGTTCAATTGTGGGATTATCGATGAAGACAGTAAGAAAAGTTTGCTTACTAGGCAATCTCTACCACCGAAGATGTATGGACTCAGAAAGGTTCATAAACAAACACTTGCGTTGCGACCCGTGGTAAGTTGTATTGACTCCCCAGGATATAAGCTGGCACGATTTCTTCATTTGAGTTTTAGTCCTTTGATGAATACCTTTAAGTATAATCTGAAGAATTCACAAGAATTGGTGAACCATATTAGTTCAGTTAGACTGGAAAGTGATCATAGGTTGGTGTCACTGGATGTGATTTTATTATTCACCAATATACCCCAGAAATTAGTTATTGATATCATTAGGAAGAATTGGAATGAATGGAATAAAATGATTAAAATCCCGCTTGAGTTGTTGATTGAGTTGGTCAAATATTGTTTTCGAAGCAGTTATTTTATGTTCAATGGTGAAATTTATGAACAACTGGATGGTAGCGCGATGGGTAATCCGGCTAGCCCGATTTTGGCAAATATAGTAATTAATGACGCTCTGAATGTGATTAGTGAATCATTGCCTTTTTCCACTCCGCTAATGAAAATTTACGTTGATGATTCAATTATGTCCGTCCCAGAAAAACATATAGATAAGCTGCTCTCATATTTTAATAGCTACCACCACAAGATCCAGTTCACTATGGAAATAGAAGAAAATAATAGTATTCCGTTTCTGGATATGAAACTATTTAGAACAGAGGATGGTATAATAAAAACTGATTGGCACATTAAGCCAACTCACTCGAGAAGAATATTGAACTATCGTTCGAATCACCCAGTCCACCAAAAAATTGGAGTGATAAGCGGAATGCTAAATAGGATCTTTAAGATTAGTCATCCTGATTTTCATGAACAAAACTTGAATAAATTAAGGAGATTTCTCCGGCTAAACAATTACCCATCTTGTTTCATAAATAGGTATATAAATAATTTCATGAATAAATGGAGAGATAGGAATGATAATATTGACAATAATGATAATGCTGTTAACGATAAAAGATTTATGAGATTTCCTTTTATTAAAGAAATTTCCTATAATATTAATAAATGTTTTGTTGGCACGAATATTAAACTTGTTTATTATAATATAAAACAAGTAAAATCGTTCTACACTAGACTCAAAGATCAGACACCTATGAGTGATCAATTTGGTGTAGTTTACAAGATCCCTTGCCAATGTGGAAAATCATACATTGGCCAGACTAGACAACATCTCCATAAGAGGATCTCACAACATAAATATGATTGTAAGAGGATAGATTTAAAAAAACAACAACTTAATGCGAATGGTGATCCTCCGGCTAACACCACAGCTTTGGCGTTACACCATCTGAATGCTGGTCATCAGTTTTTGTTTGATAATGTATGTATTATGGACCGAGAAAGACACTGGAGAAAACGTAATATTAGTGAAATGTGTTTTATCAAGATGAATGAAAGTGTGAACATGAGATCAGATACACTGAATTTAAGTTGTATATATGATTTAGTTTTGAATCAGTGACGTTTCGATGGTCGATTTTTTATTTTTTATTTTTTATTTTTTATATTTTTTTATTTATTTTTTATTTTTTATTTTATTTTTTATTTTATTTTTTATTTTTGTTTTTGTTATTGTTTGTTTTTATTTGTTTGTTTGTTTGTTTATTTATTTTTATGTTAACTCAAGATTGATAACTTAAATTTTTTAAATTGTTTTCTCGATGTTCTCACTATTTTATGTACGTTTAATTTGTTAATTGATTGAGGTGAGTGACATGTGGCATATCATGTATAGTTGTATTTTGAAATATGCATTAATTTAATTTTCCCAATCTATTTTTCTTGTACTTTTGTTTTTCAGCACTTGATAAAGTCCGGAAACGGACGAAACGTTGTGCAAAAATTAATAAAATATAAAATTTGTCCAAAATACCTATTAATTTATTAATTTTATTTTGTTTATAGATATATAGATGAAAATGTCAATAAAAATGTTTGTTTACATTTTTCTCACTTATAGCCCATCATAATTATTATTTATTATATATTGAAATTTTTATAGTGTTCTAACTTTTACTTTTTAAAAATTTTAGCATACAATTTTGGAACATAGGTTATTGATGAAATATCTCGAAATTGTTTTTTCATTTTTTTCAAAATTTGACCCTTGAACACGAATGAGGAATTTTTTTATTTCGGAACCTTAAACAAAAAAGGCCTCGTATCTTCCTAAAAGTCAACACAACCAATTCGACCTTTTTATCAGAATTTTAAATTAAAAATAATATGAATATATAGCTTTTAACTGAAGCAAAAAGTTACCGAGCATCGCTCGGTGGCTCCAGGTACTTTATATTTATTTAGCAAGTGATGAAAAACTGTTAAATATGTAGATATTATAAAATAAAAATTAAATTTTCATAGAAATTTTGAAAGAGAAATAAATAATCAAAAGCTATAAAAAAATAACAGGAATAAAAGTATAAAATCAGGGAACCTCAAAAACGTGTGTATTTGGTGAAAACTTGATTTTGACTACCTTAATATGTAAGTAAAAGTAAAAATTAAGCGCAAAAAAATTAAAATATAAAAGTAAATGTAAGAATTATATATTATTAAAATGACTAAAAGTTCTTAGCAAACTGCTCAAATCTTAGCACACTGTGATTAAAATAATTAAAAAATTATTACTTACCGTTGAAGAATCTTTGTAAAATCGTCTGCTTGCACTTCTTTTTAACGTTCCACTGCCACTTGAACTGCAGGGATCAAGAGAAAGAGTAGAGTTTGATGAACAATTATTAACCATTTTCTCCTTTTCGTCATCTTCTTGGGAAACTAATAAACGTTTCGAAAACTCTGATAATTCTACAATTGGTTCAACCTGAAAAAATAAAGAGGACATTTTGATTTAAATATAATATACATATTCTTATTCTATCAAAGTGTTTTTGTGTTAAGTAATATATCTAATCAATTTTTAATTAAATAGTTAATGAATTTTAATAACAATAATTTTTAGCTAACCTGTATTTTCAAGACAGAACCAGAAGATCGGATAATTTGAATTATTTCTTCTCTTGGTTTATTTTTCACTTCGATATCGTTGACTTGATTTAATCGATCTCCCGGGAGAAGACGATGACTTCCGTTTGATGATGAAGCCATCTGAAAATAAAAAAATAGTTTGTCTTAAATTATATGTAAGTATATTTATATATACACTACGATGGAAAAAAATCGAGCCACCAATAAAAACTTTATTAAATAGTAAATTATTTTTAATTTTTTTACAAGTAACCATACATTTACTGAAAACGGCTTATTGCAAGTGTAATTGCCACTTGTCGTTGACTTAGCCCTTGATTCATTAGGCACACAATTTGAACTGCTTGAACTTCAGAAATATCCATTTTGTATATTTTATCTTTCTATCAATGATGCTTAATTCAAAATGATTCATTTTTTTGATATTTCAAATGGAATTTGATCTTTTATTAAAACTTTATTTAAATTTAAAGTGATATTGAGAAAGTAGGATAATTTGTAATTGTATCTTTTAATTTAATTTTACTTATTTTTACTATGAAATTCAAAAATTATCACACATATTTATTGAATATGTTAGTTTAAGAGTTAATAGAACAAATTATATGGTTATTTGTAGTAATTTTAAAAATAATTTCTTATCTAATAAAGTTTTTATTGGTGGCTCGATTTTTTTGCTCCGTAGTGTATTTGATGAGGTTAAAATGTATTTAATTAATTTATTATTTTATATATGGTAGATTAAAGTAGTTGTGAAATAGGGACTTTAAGATAAAGTGGGTTTAATAATTTTATCACTAACAGCTTAAAATAATTCAATATACATATACGAATGAAGGATGAGCAAAAATATAAAATTTTCAAGTCTAATTTAGCCATGCCGATGGCAGGTCACGTGTACTGGTTTCAACGAAAAGTTTGTTGTACTCCTTCTAGCCCATTTCAAGCTTAAGTTTTGAATTTCATAGCTCTGAGACTTACGGTGGCGAAACCCAGGGATGGTACATACATGCAAAAACTAAACACCCAAAATGGGTGGGAGAGTCAAAAAAAAATGAAAATTCTAGGTCATTTATATATGTGAAAGTAAAAAATAGTGATTTAAGTGAATATACAAGTTATTTCTCATAAAAAAAGTAATTGAAATTCGTATTTGTATCTCCATTAAAAGAACTCAGTGTTAATTCTTAGCTTGTTCTTGTATTTGATTAATGGTTTTTTATGTAATTATTATTTTGTATCTCGTTACCCAAGAAAATTGAAACTGGCCTAACTTATTTTACAAACACAATTTTGTCGACGTTTACTGGATATGTATGAAATATAGTACAGGGTGGGGCATAAAGATCTACCATATTTTGAAGAGGTATAAAAAAATGAAAAAATTTAACTAGAAAAAAACTGAATATATTTTTGAAAAGAACATAAAATAATTTTTTTTTAATGTATTTTAAACATTATCAGAGAAAAAAAGAGGGGGGGGAGCTCAAAAATGAAAATTCTAGCCCTTTCGACCAAACTTAACCAAATTTTGTATACATTTTGTATTCTGTTGGCCCCAAAAAGGCTAGAAATGCAAAAACTAACCACCCTTTTGGCCAAACTCAACCAAATTTTGTATACATAGTTTGGACGAATGGGCTAGAATTTTCATTTTTGACCCCCCCCCCCCCCATTTCGGGTGGTTATTTTTTGCATTTCTAGCCTTCTTGGTGTCCACAGAATATGTATACAATTTGGTTGAGTTTGGTCGAAAGGGCTAGAATTTTCATTTTTGACCCCCCCCCCCACATTTTTTTGCCTGATATAATGTTTAAAACACATTTTAAAATAAAATTATTTTATGTTCTTTTCAAAAATATATTCAGTTTTTTTTCTAGTTAAATTTTTTCATTTTTTATACCTCTTCAAAATGTGGTAGATCTTTATGACCCACCCTGTATTTTCTATGATTAATAATATAATATTAATATTTTGTATTTTTGTGTTTTTAATTGTGCCAACCAACATAACACTAGTCATGGGTGTAACAAGTCATATTTAATCGATGTACTACTTTAAATTATTATTTTTATTTTTTTACTTTTCTACTCATGAATTAAGGATTTATGTATTAATTCGTAAAGTAGAACTAAATGTACTTTCGCTAATTTTTTTGAAATGTTAAAAAAAAAATCGTACTTATTTTTTTGAAAGTGAAATTCTTACCTGTCCTGGTTCAGCCAGAACTAATGATGTTGGTGGGTGATTTGGACTAGAGGAGGGCAGAAGGGCTCTCCTAAGGGAAAGGCCGAATTCTCCAGATGGACCTGATCTGTGTAATACAACATCTCGTGGAGGTGGAAGTGAAATTTGGCGTAATTTTGGTAAAGGGCATTCTAAAAAAAGAAAACATGGAATAAAAGTTCAGTATAGAAAATAAACATTTTATTTTGAAAATGAAATATAATTTACCAATATTTGTGGAATGTGGATACAATCCTTGAGCCTTACCTTCAGGGGAAAGACTCAAAGGGGGGGTTGCAAAAGAACTGTTTGTTGTGTCCGACAAGGATTCTTGATCGGGCGAAATAGGAATGGCAGTTTCAGGTATAATTCCTCCATTGATGGTGTTTTCGTATGATATTACTAAAAAAGAGAGTTAATGATTTAATTCAGGGCTGTCCTTAAAACATTGAGATTTATGTGTAGAGATATATTATTTATTCCCTTTTCGAAATATGAATATACGAGAAGCTTAAAAAAATAATGAAGTTTCGAATATTTAAAAATTCTTCTTCTTCTCATACTTTCATTTTCTAAAATATTTATTATTTCAGTAATTTATATGCTATGACACTAACCAAGTCTATCGTTATCATTCTAGTACTCCTTGTACAGGAGATAAGGAATTGGGGTTTTCTAGAACAATCACAATTAATTGATAATTTGTTTCCTGGCCTAAAATTTGTAAGGACTTGTCTTTTAGATGTTTGCATGTTCTTACATGTCAATAGATAATGGATAGTCAGGTATTATATCTGTGACCGTTTTAAAAAATAAATTATCATTCCTTATATCCTTCCTTAATCCCATTCGATTTAAACCAGGGCTGTCCAACCCGTGGCCCGATATAAAGTCATAAATTTCGTTAAAACATTGAGATTTATATATACCATAGATACTGGAAAACACACAACAATTTGGCCTGATAATTTTTTTCTCTAAAATAAGAAATCTGTAAATCTACTGTAAAGTTATCGAAAACTAAAAGTGCTAATTTTAAATTTTGAATCTGGAACTAGATTTCAAGATTTCCACAAAAATAATCATCATTTTGGTCCATTTTTGACTCCATTTTCATTAGAAATAAATTTTCTACATAGAGAATATAGAATTATTATACCTAATATAGCAGATCAAAGAGGTGTTTTTAATTTTAATGATGGAAATATATTTTAGAATTATAGCTGGAATACTTTAAAAAATGAATCAACAATATAATATAGTTTTTAAATTTTTTCCCATGTCAAATAAATAAATAAATAAAGTTTTTTATTTGCAAATTGATGCTATCATGATTGAGCGCAGTTAATCGAAAGAAAATTTTCAGCTAAAACCACCTAGAATGCACATTTATAATGAGAAAATCTTATCAGAATGCACGATATTTCGACACCTATTTCTGAAGTCGTTTTCAAGTTCTGTGGGTGAACTCTATCAATATAATCTATTTACACCACTTGAGTAAATATATCTTAAGATTTTTTTAATGAAAACAAGATTAGAAAATATCATCTATTACGTTGCCATACAGGGTATGTTAAATGTTAAATAAATTAAAAGTAATCATGCATGGAAAAAGTGGTCTTTTGCTTCGTTTTTTCAAAATATCTCAAAAACGTCTCAAAATATTTTAATAAAAATAATTGAGCGAAATCATGGTGTTTTGGACTACAAGAAAGCCAGTGAACTTCGAAAAAATTATATTTTACGAGATATTAATTATTTTGTCAAAATGTCTGTTAGTGCGTTAAGTATATAATATCTAATATCAAATTGTGACTACGCTCTAGATAAAAACAACGAAATTTCACATCTAGTTTTGTTGTAATGAGTTTAAGAGCTGATTAGATTTTGGTTGAAAGTGAACCCAAAATTAAGGGCAGGGGGGGGGTATTAAAAAATTAAAATTACAAAATTTTCAACCACCGGTTAAGCTGCCAGAAATTTTGGCTTTAAGATTAATCAGCCATCCGTCAAATATGGCTTCAACTCCCTAGAGTTAGAGCCAAAATGGGTGTTCTGGCTATATGTATTTTGACTAGACTGGCTACAGCAAGTTTTAACCCATAGTTGGTAAATCTAAACTAACTTAACTTTCTTAATATTTGAAGGAGGCATTAAAAGAGTGTGTCTTCTGCTGGAATTATACATTTTTAATTTATTTAAAGTATAACGAAACTATAATCTCACGACACACTCTTTTAATGTCTCCTTCAATTTATAAAAATTCTGCTACTCTCGACAAAAAGAAACTTTCAATTTAATTCCTTAATACTATTCGAATTAGTTTGTCAAACTCAAAAAACTAGAATAATATTTAATATGTAGAATTGTTGATATTAACAAATTGATATACTAGTAGAAGTAAATATTTTCAGAATATGCTATAAATTATATTAATCACCTTCATTTTGAATCGTATTTTGTTCAACAACAGCCGATGATATTCCAGGTAAAGTTGCAGGAGGGGGTCGAGTAACTTGTTTATTACTTTTACTGATGACATTTTTTGATCCTTTTAGAATTCCTCTTTTGGGGGGCCGTGGAGGCAATGGAGGCAAGGGTCGTCCCGCTGATGATGTTAACGAAGTCTCACTACTTGTATCAGACTGTGTAAAAGAAGAAGGATCTGCTAAGTGAAGTGAACTCCGATGAGGTGACTAGAAAATTCCAATGATAAAATTTTATAATAAAAATATTGATTAACTATTTTAAAAATAAAAATGTACCTATAGGATACCGCTGACTTTTTAAAAACTTTATATTCTTCTTAAGTTTATCAAACCAATTTTTAGGGTAAATTATTGAATTAAATTTATTTAAGGTAGTTGTTTCACCATATGAGTTTTCTTAGAATTTTTATGAAATTTAGATAAATTATAATTTAAATACTTCTGCATCGATTGGCGGCAAAACAAAAATTTATGAACAATATAGTTCCGGAGATATTAAATTCCAAAGATAGAGTTTTTCAGACTCTTATACATTGCACTATATGGAATATCAGAAAGTTTACATACATATTTAATTATAATTAAGAAACTCTTCTTACCATTGTTACAAAAAACTAAACCAACATTAAACAATAACCAATACATATTTTAAGAAAATTTTAATTCACAGTTACAACACAGTTTCTGAGATAATAATGAATAAATAATGAAAAATGTATAATGAAAAATTTACACTAAAAACAAGCTGACAACAACGCATGTATTTAACCTAAAAAGTGGGTTAACTTTAGTACTTTTTTTGACGTTTTTTCGCTTCAGCCATTGTCGCAACAGCTTTCAATCGCTTATTAAGAACTTTTTGTTTTATAAATCTCCTTTTATAATGTACTTTATCTGAAATTTCTATGACAAAATATATACAAGCTCAGACAATATTGCCAAATTTGTCAAACGAGCACGGGATTGGCTAGTAATGGTACATAAACAGCAAAAAGTTTTGGGCTTATGAGTTATAAATCCTTATTGTCTGTTCTATATACTCTAGCATTAACTTTTTGCTAGTATTGTCGCGAAACAACTACCTTAAATTGATTAGATTTAAATTAATTAAATCAAATTTATGTAAGGCTAGAAAATTGTTTTTCCCTAATTCCCTTCATTGATGATATAGAATTAATTAAATTAATCTTTAAGAAATTCAAAGATATTTTTATAAAGCGAAATTTTAGAGAATACTTAGCCAGACTACCGTTTTATAAGAACCATTGAGGTCCAGCTGATTCTCCATCCTGAACCAAGAGAGCGAAAAAAGATATGGTCCATCTAGGTGTTACCCGGTATCAATCCGCGTATAGCCCGCATGATACCCCACCACGGACCATGGTGGTCCGTGGTGGGGTATCATGCGGGCTATACGCGGATTGATACCGGGTAACACCTAGATGGACCATATCTTTTTTCGCTCTCTTGGTTCAGGATGGAGAATCAGCTGGACCTCAATGGTTCTTATAAAACGGTAGTCTGGCTAAGTATTCTCTAAAATTTCGCTTTATAAAAATATCTTTGAATTTCTTAAAGATTAATTTAATTAATTTGATAATTTCTATATTTGTATAAATATACTAGAAAAACAAATTTATTTATAATTTGTTAAAAATTCCGTTTAGTAGATTTGCTCGCGAATCTACTCCGCGGAATTCTAAATTAAGATGATATAGAAGACTGAAAAAATGTACAGTGAGGCGGGTTTACCGTCCTTTTTGGATATTATCTACTATTATGCATGATTAATAAGAATTTTTTTTACATTGGATCGAATTAAACTAGATTCGAATTATATTTAATAAATTAGATAATTAGAAAACAATTATTTTTAAATATTTATTAGAGAAAAAACTTATTCAATGGAATATTAACCTCCTGGGTATTAAAAGGTAGACTAGAAGTTGTAGAGGCTTGGTCGACTGTATCCTCGCCATTATGCTCAACAAGACCAGCGAGAAAACTCGCTGTATAATCAGCAGTGATCCCCGAGGGCAATTTTTCTTTATCTTTACGCCGCCCTCTTATTTTTAAAGATCGACGTACCTAAAAAAGTTAAAGCAAAAATTTAAAATTAAATTTTCTAATTGATTTTTACAATTTTTTCTAAAATCGTAAATGAAATGAATTGTATTAAATTCCATTTCATGAGTTAGTTCCTTCACCTGATGAAATAATAGCAAAATTATTTAAATATAATCATATTAATAAAGATTGTTAATATTAGTGAAAAGATACTAGAAAATGCTTTCTAGTTTAATCAACTAAAATAATTGGTTAAAGATTTCTAGTTTACTCACGATCTTTCGGCTTAAATTTCTGATTCTGTTTTCAAGTTTGAGTTAACTCAGACTCGTTGATTTGGGTATCATGTGTTTTAACTATTAAAAAGAACCACAATCTAATTGTTTTAGAAGTGAGCGGGCTTGGGGAATTTTTAAATTGCTGAAAATTTTCTTTTTTGTGAACATGAAAAAGGCTTCAGAATTAATAACCGAAACGCCATGAATAAAATAGAAAAAATTAAAAAAAAAATATTTTACTACAGCCAGAAATAATTTTCTAGCTCTGACCACCAATTTTCTCTACAAGAGGAACAAATAGTTGGTAGTCTTTTAGGATAGTTGATCTATAATATGGTCTGCTTAAGAAGCAAATTAAGTTTCTAAAAACAAAAGCAATAACCAAAACAGCTTGAGTTCGAAAGTTTCTATTTAGAAGCTTGTAAATTGAAGAAATATTAACCTTTACCTTTTTAGCTAGCATTGGAAAGTATTAATAACAAGTTATCCAATTAGATTTTAAAATAATGTTTATCTTTTAGTGATAATATTAATAAAAAGATTTAAATCAGGTAAAACTTGAGATTAGATTATTTTAAACTTTACAATATATCGAGTATAGGAATATAGATAATAGGAGAATATATACATACAATATGGTTTAATTATTATTAATGTACATTTTTAAGTTATTAAATATTAAATATTAAAAGAAAGGAAACATTTATAGGTATTAAAGAAGGTTAAAGGTTCTTGTGGTGTTTTACGATAATTACTTTAACCTCCCTTAATTGAGAAAATGTTTCACTACAATCCAACACCTCATTCCCTTAGTCTTACTATATACGAAGGTAAATAGGTAATAAATAAATGTTTATCTTTTAATTCATGGGTTTTATACAAAATTGGATGTTCACGAGGCATTCAAGTTGCGAACGGATTTAAAAAATTAATATTTTTTATTAAAAATTATTCTTATTTATTTTTTGTTATAAATAGAGACAGGATTTTGGTGTAATTGCAAGTTTTTTTTATTATCAGTTGACATCTTGAGGGTCAACAGTTGACCTAAGTATATTTTTTATAAATAAGTAAATAAATATGAGGGTTTGGATTTGTTGTTTTTAGAGCTCTCTGCAAAATATTATGCCACCCAAAATTAAATTTTTAGGTTGCGCTTTTGAGACACGAATTTGCATATCGTCGCCTTAGGGCCGGTTGTATGTCGCAAAGTAATATACGCAATTTTGTTTGAGTGAAATTTAAAGCATTTTTTTAATGCTAGCGAAGCAAGAAGGGGCGCACTAAGAAAATGCAGCCCCTAAAGATCTTGAAAGAGAAGGAGAAAGTGATCAAGCAAAGGGGTTGAAGACGTAGGTGTCTGTGCTCCCTGGTGTTTGAAGGTTTGAAGATAATAAGTTTCTGGGAAGATGGAAGTCGGGAGAGAGATTCAGTCCTTTGAGGAGAAACCTATTGATGAATAAAGGAGTTCGACTCTTTTCCAACTTAATTGTGAAGAGATGTCATTGGCGTATTTAGGGAGTTTTCCTAGGGGGGAGGGGACAGCCGGCCAGCTGATTAGCCAGCTCAAGATTTCAATTTCGGTAATCCAATCACAGATCAACTTTTTAGTAGAATTGACAAATGAAAGTAACGAAATAATTTAATGAGAAATACATAAGGGATGCCTCGTAAAATGGAGTTTCGATTTTTCTGGAGGGGGGGGGCAATGAGTTTTGTAGGGGGGAACTGCCCTCCTTGATCCCCCTCCTAACTACGCCCATGAGAGATGCTGAGAGAAAGGGAGTCGACGAACCACGTGCTGTATTGATTACAACGCACCAGAGCAAATGCCCTGATAATATCTATAAAATTGGACCATTTATATAGTGAAATTTGAAAATTATTTACTATAATCTTTTCATTATTAATAAAAACCCATGGTGAAATAATATGATCTTCTATTATTTTAAATACTTTTAAATTTCACCATAAGTGGTCAAACCCAAAAATCTTCTAAATCATCTTTCTGCTTACTAACTTTTTTATTTTATTATATTTTTTATTTTACGCAAGTCAGATCTGGAAAACAAATTGGACGAACGCAGATCGAGTGTTGAACATATGCGGCTTTAATTCGCCCTAATTAAATTAGATGTATATTAGTGGCGTGCGGTCCATAGATACTTTGGATGCGGAGCATCCATCCCTAAAATTTAAAACATTTAGAGTATTTTCATAAATTTAATAAATTTTCAAATTATTATCATTCCAAATATTTCTATAAAAATATTTTTTGTTTTGAAAAGTATTTTGGTTGATCTCGAAAGCAAATGAAATTGTTGCATAATTTCAAGGGGCAATTAAAATAAATGATTTTCCGGAAAGGGTGCGGAATAGAAGGTTTGAAGTCCCTGCCTGGTATATCTTCCAGTTCAAGCATGTCAAAGACAAGTCCTGACGAATTTTAGTCGAATAAAAATTGTTCTCGCTGAGGAACTATTAAAATAGTAATAATACAAAAAAGGAATAATTAAAGATGATTCGAGAAACTTTGGACTAATCTATTTCTAAAAACTCTCAATATATAAGATCGGAAATAGCTAAGAGTGCTATAGAGAAGTTATAGCTCGCTTATAGCAATAGATATAGGAGAAATTTAAGATTTTCTTATAGGACAGGCTAATTCATCGTGGAAGATGGTCGATCTCCATCTCAGAGACTGGGAGAGTTTAAGTCACAAGAATTAATTTCTGACTCCTACCCTCACTCATACAAAGCAGTATCCGTTTGGGGGGAAGGTCTCAAAATATAGTTTTTAAAAATTTAATGTTAAATTTGAAAAATAACGAAAATGTTGCTGTATTCGATGAAATTCGCAAAAAAATTAAAAGCGAAGATTAAAATAAAATTTTAAAAAATGAAGGGTACTTTTTTGTACAGCATCCCCTGGTTGAAAAGTCACCAACCTCCACTGATATATATATTATATATCGTTAGATATATGGTATATATAGAACGTTTGTTTTATATCTATAAACATTATTTAGTTAGAATATCGTGCTCTCTAGTCCAACAAGCCAGGAAATGCTTTTTGTAAATTTCAATAAACTTTTTGATTTTTGATATAAAAGATTTGATTTTTACGATTCTGCACGAAAATGAACAAAGATTTTTTTATTTCACGTAAATCTGGTCTTTCGTTATATTGAAGTAAGATTTTTACTATTCCAAATCATGTATAGTTCTGCTTATTGATTCAGCCACAAACAAAAGTGGTCATGGAACATGAGTTAAAAAGTGTTTGTATTTGTAAAATTCTTTTAAAGATAAGAGTTGGAGAAGAACTAAAGATCAGGATTTACTCTCGCTGTGTTGGGGATGTTGGGGAATTTTACAAGAGTCGGTGCGGAAGGCGAAAATGGAAGAATTTTAAGGTGTTTTTTCATAAATAATAATATATAGATATCCTCAATTTTTATATTTCATTAAAACGAAAGAAGAAAAAAACACTAATCAAAGAGTTAATATTACTGTTTAAGCCCTTTCGCAACTTATGAATCATCGTGATAGAATATTATATACATATTAGGATTAGGTACAGATATTTACATTAAAGGGATTTTTAAATTACATAATATGGTATATTAATTTTAAATCAAATTTATTTTTTTAAATTATATTAGATGTATGTAGGGTAAATAAATGAGATATTCGACCTTAATCGCTTTCTGACACAAACGAAGCAAAAGAAGATTAATACATGAAAAAGAGAAAAACAAAAAAACACAATAAACATTATAACATAAGCAAAAATTGTTTAAAAAAATAATCTTTACGATTATTTTAATAATTTACAGTATATAACAGATATCCTTAATGATTTAATCAATATTCTAATTATCAAATAATATTACATTTTTTTTAATTATGTATAATATTCTATTCTATTCCACAGTTGAATTAGATGTAAATACAAGAAGAAAGCGTAAATGTATTTATGTAACATGATTTCATGTGATTTTGATTATAGCGAAAGAAATTGGATTTTTTGAAACTTCTTGAAAATCAAAATGTGATCAAAAAATATGCGACTCTCTAAAGAAAATACCCAGAAAGATGTAGATTGTATTAAGACATCCTAACATTTAAATAGATCTAAAATTATATTCACTTAAGAGTTCAAAATCCACAACCCTTATTTCACTGGTCAATAGTTTTAATCAGTGGCCCAAAAGATGATTGACTAAAATTTTGTTAAAGCCGATATGTAACCCAAATTTTCCATATAAATAAATAATCAACATTAACTTAGAAAATATTTGTGATATCATCATTATTTCTCGTTTATCTTCAAAGTATATAAGAATTTGTTAATAATTTGTAGTTAATTGAAATATAACAGGTACAAAAATACTTGAAAAATATCAATTTTATCATCCCCGTACACCGTTCTTTTTCAGGGAATTAAATTAAAAAAATTCTAGCTTTGTTTTGCTTAATAAGCTTAATTATACATTAATATTCTAAGAGTCTAGATAAAAAAAGCATTTTTAATTTTTAACGCCTCACCACTAAAAAAATCAACCACAATCATCCTATTAAAATTTTAATACAAATTTTGATTGAATTTAAAATCAATTCCTCAACTTTATATCTTATTTATTATAGGAGCAATAAAACAGTGACGGACAAACAGACATCGTAATCATCCATACTAATAGGGTTCCGTTTTACTTTTTATGGAACCCTAAAAACAAAAACTCCAATTGTTGTTGGCTTAGGTAACTCATGATCTAGATCAGTGTTTCCCAAAGTGGAGGGCACTGGGAGCGGTAGTGATCTCAGTTGCAATTGGGGGACGGATGAAAAAAATTGAGAAAATTTTAAATTTGTGAAATGAATTTAAAAAAAAAATTTTGAATTTTTTCACTTTGTCTGATCTGAACGTAAAAATTTACTTTAGGACTTTTCGGAACTATTTTGGTGCATAAACCAATTCCAAATCTTTTGAAGAATCTAAGAGAGATAATTTCAATTTTTGAACTCCACTCCCTATTACAGACAGACTTTGTAGCGAAACTAACACTTTTTAAATACAAAAAAGAATTGAATCGCCACTAATGTTTTTTTCTTTA
Organism: Forficula auricularia; assembly: GCA_024734495.1. Taxonomy (NCBI): domain Eukaryota; kingdom Metazoa; phylum Arthropoda; class Insecta; order Dermaptera; family Forficulidae; genus Forficula; species Forficula auricularia. Next base: position 1,562,984 of record JALMQS010000025.1, on the reverse strand, counting down.
TAAACATGACGTATCGAATTTCGTAAAAAAAAATCTCTGTGTGTATTTGTGAATTTACTAATAGTAAAAAGATGTGGCTACTCGTTAAATGTTCAATACTCGTAAATATATAAATGTTATTAATTCTTTAGTAAACAAGTTGTGTTTAAGTAAAAATTCGAAAATTTCTAGATCAGCCCAGCTTTCCCCAGTCGTGACAAAGACCCTGTACTTATGAAAGGCGTAAAGTGTTCTGCAGAATTTTAGAACTTAATAATGAATTGTTGGAATTTTCCCAAATTAAAGAAATATACATTTTTGAAAAATATCTAAAAAATGATATGAAATTTACTAAAATGGCATATGAAGAAGGTTATTTAAAATTTCTTGAAATTAAAAGTTTTCTGTAAATTCAAAAAAGGTTAAGAGCACACATCTATATATAAAATAACGCTAAATTGTTACTACATCTATCTGTTTACGAGAATGGTAAATTTTAGGGGGGGGGGGCGTTGAGTAATTTTATTATCTAAAAAGTGGGCGTTAGACCATATAGTTTGGGAACGATGTAGATAGATTTATCGCCACTAGTGAGTGCTTATGAAATAGTGTCCGAAATATCATTAAAATTTTAGAAATCAATTTCTTTGTGACCAAGGGTGGTCTAGTCGGAAAAAATCTTAAAGATTATCACCGGAAGATTGTCTTATTTTTTGATCACAGTACAAGTATACTAGAGCATAGAAAGACATGGACTTTAGCTTTAAGTTATTTCAAGGTGAACTATTATTTAATTTCATGCAAAACAAGGTGTGGAGATTCCTTCGGGACTTGCGAATTGTGTATTTAAAAGAGAATTACTCTCATCTGGGGTATCTATGAACTAGATTCAACTGTAGAATATATATTTTAGGTGGATAATTTAAATATATTAATTTTTAATATTAATATTATAATTATTGTTACATCTATTATATGCTTCAAAGAATATCAGAAATTTAATAATTTTAATATTAATTAATTTTCAAATAAAAACTATATTATTTTATAATATAAGTATTTAAATAGGTATTTTTTAAATCTTGATTCGTTTAGTAACATGTCAATTGATTTAACTTTCTAAAAAAAATTTACGCTTTCTAATTATTATGATTTATAAGAAAATAATCTAAACTAAAATATAATAAGAAATCGAAAGTAAATTAATTTAATCTAATAAATGAATGTTAGTTTTATTTTTTAAATATCGAGAAGGGTTGCCAGATTTTATGATTAAGTTTTAAGTTATCTTATAAGGTGAAACTATTTTTTTTCTTTTTTCAAGTTAATGATGATGACAAATTACCAGTCAAGATCCTAAAAATAAGGAATTAAAAGAACTTTATAAATATTTAAAGGTTAAACGGGATCGAAGTAAGTTATTAAAAGAGTCCGGAATCTAATAATTCTGGGCTGATAAAGGAGAAAGATAATTTTTTCTGGTAAAAGTAATAGTTCCTATGATTGTAATTATTGACTGACCCTAAAGATGTGAGGATTGAATTGATTTTGATTTGTGTGCGAATAGAGCGTTTATGGTCTCAATTAAATCATTTTGATATTCAAAAAAAAAAAAATTTAATTTTGTTTTTAAAAATGTCTAATCTCACAGAAGTCTGTGCGCTACTTAACGGGGAGTAAAACTTAGGGGAGAAAAGATTTAGTTTTTCAGATAACTTTTTGGCAAGAGATGTCAGGAGGGAGAATTACTTCTAATTATTAACTAATTTCATTTTCAGGTTAATAAAAACACTTGGTACGTAAGCCATGAACCTTTGTGTAACTTCCTTTGATTTGCCCTTATAGTATTTAGTTGGCGAGTGGACATTATCAAAACGAAATCAAGTTGAAAATTGATTTAAGAAAATCTTTAATAAAGATTAAAAATGTATTAAATCTTTTTTTTTTTCAAAACATATATTTATACTAGACACTATATAGTATATACGTTATTATTTACTTTTTGCTAAAAACAATTTCTCCTATAATTAAATTTGTGAATACAACTCATTCAGGTAATCTATCTAAGACGTCTGAATATATTAAGCTAAAAAAACGTCTCTCAACATATTTTTATGTTAGGTATATAGAAAATGAAAAGAGATTTTCAACTACTAAATCCGAGGTGATATGGAAAATTTTTATTGTCAAGAGGGTTGTTCACTCAAAGAATCGATCTTCATCATTAAAAAATTTTGCCGTCCCCTAATATAAATCAAACCATATATCTTTGAGATTGAATATATAACATCTCAGATTTTAAATACATTTGGTGATCCATATCAGTGTTTGATATAAAAAGTGTCATGCGGGCCAATCGCTAAATGATGATGGATTATAGCTAAATGGATCACATCTTTTTCATTCTTTCTTGATCCAGAGTTAAGACTCAGCAGACTCCAATAGCTTCAACCAGCAGTAGTCTCGCGATATAAATGTTTAAAAAGCGCGATCAAAAACAATTCTCGTTAATATGTAAATTATTCTTTGATATATTATTGAGAAAATTAACTTCACTATTTCAAGTTAGAAATATATAAATTCGGATATTATTTTCGCGATCGAATCAAATACAGGAAACTTATGATTAATTCATGTATCGTTTGATTAGAATATTTTAAGGATTTGACTGTATAATGGTACAATTTAGGATCAAGTGGCGGCGAAATTTTTTAATAATGAAGATCGATTCTTTGAGTGAAAAAAAATTACCCGAGCTATGTGTCAGATGTATTTTTACGTCAGTGGGGAAGCCAAGTGCTCGGAATGCATTTTTTGGCATTTAGATTCAATTCCCGAAGAGGTGAACAATTCTTCTGACAATAAAAATAATCCATATAATCTCGGATTTAATAGTTGGCCATCTCTCTTGATTTTTTATAGAAATTTTAAAGATACTACTATCGGCATTTGTCTTTTTATTTTTATGTAGTCTCGTAAAATAGGTAAAAATATACACATATTAGACAGTTTGTAGAGGTTAAGGTAAACGTTCTGGTGTGACTAAGGGCCGGTTGTATGTCGCAAAGTAAATGCATTTTACCATTAACCAAGAGTAGATGGTAAATGGAGGGACTGGGATGGCCAATCAGATGACAGGCACTGAAAGTTCCTGTCATCTGATTGGCCATCCCAGCCCTACATTTACCATCTACCACTCTTGGTTAGTGGTAAAAAGCATTTACTTTGCGACTGCAACTGGCCCTAAGATGGAACGACTAAAATCGCCCTTTGCCATTTGGGCTAGTCAAGAAAGCAAAAGTGATTTCAATTTAATAAAATTTGAAATATTAACACATCAGAATTTTTTTATAGTTACCATAAAATATTGACAATTTTTTTTTTAGAAAAATTAGGCAACCCCTATTAGGAGGTAATATTATATTATAAAAAGTTTAAGATTTTAGAGCTGATTTAAATAAAAATATTTGGTATAAAATTTTTAACAGAATTAGTTAAACTCAAATGTGAGTTTTAATTAAACTAAATAATGTAATAATGATAGAAGAGTTGATTGATAGAATTTAATTTAATTTATTTGAGCTATAACAAATTAATATGCATTAAATAAGCAGGATACAATTAAAATAATATTACCTCTTGACAATTCTACTTTTAGATCATTAGACAAATGGATAAGAACCGTTTATCTGTTCTGTAAAATAGAGGAATACGAATAATTTTTTTTATATATAACACTTATTTAAAAATACACAAATACATATACTCTTAAGAATATAATTAAAGTTAAAATATATAAAATTAGATCATATTTTTATAAATTAGGGGAAAAATATTATACTATATAAGAAATGATACAAATTGACCCCTTGACGCACTGAGATAATAATATATATTAGAAATTTCTCTTTTTTTGGGGGGGGGGGGGATTTCGTAATACAAAAAGTTTAAAGCTGAGGGACAGTGGAAGTTTTCACTTTAGCTGGATTCAGAAAGAAATCCAGGTTTCCCGCTTCGGCTTGGCCAGCCAAAAAGTAAACACCAAGTGATCATTGGCGCAGGGAGATCCGAAGCGGGAAACCTGATTTCTTTCTGAATTCGGACCAAGTTTTCCAATTTCTAATTTAATAGAATATGAAAGAATTTTGAGTGAATTCAAAATCGGATTGCTCTACGAGCGTGGCGTACCGAAAAACAATTCACTATAGCTAGTAGGTGGCAAAAATTTATTGTTTAACATTTTATATAATGTTTTTTTAATATCATCAAGTTTTTGGTTGTGATTGATAATTAGGTACAATTTAGAAATGATTAGATTATTTATCATCATCATAGGGTATACATTCCTAAAACTGGTGGAATGCATTTCTTTATAGAGTAATTAAAATGATGGCTGTTTTTAACACGGCTTTTATTTATTTGGTCAGGCTGGAAATTTTTAGTAAGTAGGTACTAATCACGATTAGAAAGCTTTTTTGAAACTTTATTAATTTCAACTTGAAATCACAAAATATAATAGATTTTAAATTGTTGTAAAATGATCATTGATATTAAGAGATTATGTTATGTTTTTTAGAATTAAATAAATAAGTCATGTCGTGATTTTTTTTTCTTATATAAGCTATAAATTGTTGACATCTAGCACAAAGCATAAATAGTGAGTAAATAAATTTGACACAATGTACCTAACTTTCAGCTATTTTATTATCATATGATTTAAGATAAAAAATTAAAATATGATAATGGATAAATTTATTAAAGCTTTGTTAGTTGAAGGGATTATTATTCATTTTTTCTTTAAATATATTAATCACAAAATAATAGTTAGGTAGGGAATTTTGACAAGTGTATTTATTAGGTAAATGAATTTGACGCAACGTTCTACGTTTCTACTCAGAAGACTAAAGTATGATACATTTGTTTAACCTTGCTAGTTGAATAGTTTTTTTTTTTTGAAATAAATAAATCACAAAATGTATCTTTTTTTGGAGGGAAAATCGGAACCCGTCTATAACTTAGTTTAAAATACGAAAATTGATATCAGGAAATGTTTCGAGGAATTGCGCATTAATATTTTTATGAAGGGTGATTTATTTTTGTTATTTCAAAATAAAAAAATAATTTATTAATTTGTCTTATTTTGTGATTTGGCGTCAAATTCATTTACTATTCCTGATAGTAATCAATTAATTATATGTATGTATATATATATACTTCTTCAAACAAAAACCATTTTCATCACATAAAATAAATAATACTGAAACGGGCTTATAATTAATTTATTACTAGCAGGAATAGTAAGTGAATTTGACGCCAAATCACAAAATAAGTTAAATTTGTTAAAGCTTAGGTGATTATTATATTTTTATGAATTGATTAAAGCGGCTCAAATTAATAATAAAGTGGTTCAAAGCCTTTAATTAAATCATTCAACCACAAATGTTTTAATCAATTTATAAAACTTTAATAATCAGCTAAGTTTTAACAAATTTATCTTATTTTGTGATTTGAAGCAAAGTATGTTATTTTATCTTGCAGGGTGTATCTAAACCCACTACTGATTCCGCCTGATATTAAATTAGTTTAAAAAACATGTTCGAAATACCTATTATAAGATATTTAGAGAATTTTATTTAAATTTGATGTTTAAACGTGGGGTGATTTATTTAAATTCTTCAAAAGGAAATCATTTTTCCTCACATGAAATAAAAGCTGAAACATGAATAAAATAAGAAAAATATATTCTCTGTACGTCAAGGGGTTGTAAAAGAAAGTTATAAGCAAAATGATAAAATTTTATCGATCGCACCTAACCTTGAAATGAAATGTCAAAAATTCTAAGGGGTTGTTATTTATTTGAGATTACTTGCCTCATCTATCCGTAGTATTTCTTCGGTACTCAAATGGGCACGATCTCGTTTTTTCCCAGTATCAATTTTTCGCTTTTCCTTTTTCCGTTTGTCCTTTTCTTTTTCTTGTTCCTTGTCAAAAACACTGGAAGTTGAAGCAGACGATGACGGATTCGTGTTCTTTTTCATAAAATTAAACATTTTTTAAAGCATTAAACAATAATTTAACTGGTGTAGAAATATAATAAATATATAAAAATAATGAAAAAATATATAAAAAAACAAAATCACAGATAAACAAGAGAGTTATTAAATGTTAAAGTGAAAGATAGAGAGAGTTTATTAAATATGTGAAGGACGCCATTTTCTTTGAATTAATACTGAACATAGCCGTGCTTTAATTCCTCTACTTTGTTTCCAACTAACTGTACTCTACGTGAATGAACGGAAACTTTTACTTTGACCATAATAGGACACTTTTTTTTATAATACTCTTACACATACTATATCAACTTAAATTCTGTCATAATAGCATTCCTTCTTGACCACTATGTTATGAAATTTATTAATTTTACATTTTTGAATTGTAATTTCTTGGGCGAGTCATGGACGTAATTAGGAAGTCGACAAGGGGGCCAGCCCCCCCCTTAAAAAACTCACCCCCTTCGAAAAATCGAAACTCCATTATTAAGAGGCATCACTTATGTATTTCTCATTAAACTATTTCGTTCCTTCTAAAATTTGTCAATTCTACTATAAAGTTAATTGATCTCTAATAGGATACTGAAATTAAAATTAAAACCTTGTGGTGGCTAATCAACTGACCAGCTGACCCCCTCCCCCCCTAGAAGAAATCCCTAAGTACGCCAAAGGTGCAAGTTTGGGCTAATTCTTAAATATTTAAGATAATGAGGATAGCCTAATGAACGTTTACATAGAATATTATTAATTAGTAAGAAGTCTTATTCATTTTTTTTGGTTTTTGTTACTTTGATAAAAAGAATAACTTAAAATTAAGATTTTGTTTTGCTGAGAGTAACAGAGTTGTTGATTCATAAAGGGAAATCAATGAGATTGTCCTCTGCTTGATGCAAATCAACTTTTATAGGAGGGCTCACAGGGGGAAGGGATTAAGGCGCAGAGTACGTCAATGAAATTTCTGGGAAAACGGTTAAGTTAATAAATATAATGTAAAAGATGGTGGGGATCAAAGAGTCTATGGGGAATGGGCACCCTGACTAATTAACTTATATAAATATAGGTATATATATAATTTATTTGTTAGAGGCTATAGTTTCGAAGATTTGACATTCATCATCTGTCTTTTAATTAGAAATACTTTATCTGTCTAAGGATGAGAAATAATAGATAGGTACAATATTTCTAATTAAAAAAGTGAAAATGTAGGTCAAACCTTCGAAAATATTCATATACTTAATAATATTCTGTATATATGTAAATGTTTTTTGCACCAAGCAGAAGACAACCTCATGATTTCTCTTTATAAATAAAAATTAATTGATGTAATTATTTGCCTTGTCCCCCCATGCGAAATTTTCCGAGGACGCTCTACTAGAAGCCGCGTATCCACCCACTCCCCCTCTTGGAAATGTCATACGATATCGTATTATATTCTCAGTTTGATAGTAAATTATTTGTTTATTTGGCATAAACGATGCTTCGAACCAGATGCCTCATAGAGCAGGCAGTAATATCAGTAAATAAATGTTTTAATTGAGACTTCCCATCTGAGTGAGATAGCTCCAACAAGGGGCAATTCCAAACCAGCACCGACAGGCGAATCCACATGCGAGTTGAGCTGACAACAAAAGATAATTTATAATATGCTAAAAAACGAGAGCTTTTGAATTTATTTCAAGAATGAAATCTTATTGACGACTCGGTATATGTTCTTCACAAACCATAGGAAATTTCAGCATTATATAACGTTTTAATTATTTTTTGCATTTTCTAATGGAAAGTTCTGATATTAGAAAAGATAAAATCTTCTTCATTTTGGAAATACAAAAATTTTGCCAGTAGAACGAGCTTTCTATAATTTTCTGTTCTTTAGTTATCGTGGGTATTGGAGATCCAATTGATTTAAGTTCAGTTTTTTACTTTACCATACAGGGTATGGTCAAATATTGTAATCGTAAATGAAAAAGTGGTTTTTTCCTTCTTTTTTTCGAAATATCTCAAAAACGGCTGAAACTATTTTGATTTAAAAAATTTAGCAAAACCATGGTATTTCTCGCTTCACAAAAAAGCTCTAATAAGTGAACATCGAAAAAATTATATTTTTCGAGATAATAATTGTTTTGTCAAAATGTCTGTTAGTCTGGTTTGCTATTCTGTAAGTCTGTTAGTAAGTTGCCAAAAAATTGTGTACGAGCTAGCTCAAAAACTAGTATGTATATCCAAACCAAATTTCACAAGTAGTTTTGGTGCATTGAGATTAAGAGCTGATTAGATTTTGGTGCATATCGACCCAAAATTAAGGGGGGCGTGAGGCTCTTTACGACTTTGTTTTTACATGGAAAGCACTTGCTTTATTGCTTTTATGAGGGTTTTAGATGAAGAATGATGACATGGAAAAAGGAGTAGGGCGGAAAAATAAAATTATTAAGAACCACTGTCGAATGCTATGATTTTAAAATCATCAAATGATCAAATGAAACTTTCACTGTTATATTGATACTCCATTAATAGATATCAATCTAGCGGTGGTATACCGTATACTGCCGTAATGGTCTTCTTCCGCATTCTTAATGCCATTTCTTTATGTCAATGCAGTCGTCTTTATAGAGTGAGTTATTTTTGTCCTGGCCTCATTTATGTTCGTTAATCGTCGCACTCTTTTCCTTAGTCTAGATAGAAACTTTTCCTTCTTGGGGAAGGAACCCTTATTACTTAGACCTTATGGCACTAAAAAAATTGCCTCACGGAAGCGAAATAGTAATCGAAAATCAGCATTTTAGAATGTTTTTTCTCGTTCTTTCTCAATTCCTATTGTTAAAAATTGGTATTTCAAAACAAGTAAAAAATAATCTAAAACACCAGAAAAATTCCCATAAATAAAAAGAGAGCAAGAATGAACGAATAGAAAATAAAAGATCATAAGTCTTCAACATCCAATCATCCATTAGAAAAGAAAATGGGGAAAATTTGTAAAATTTTGTTAAATTAATAAATCGCATATATTTTTCACTAGGATGGTATTTAAAATATATATTATTGCCTTGGGAAGACCGTTCCTAGTTCCTAAGGGTAGAGACAGACGTCTGAGTGAATGCTTTAACTTTGCATACTAATCTCTTCTAAACAAGTACCTATAAATTTAGCCAATTTTGATTCATCTTTTATAAAAGAATAAGGCAAACATTGCATATTTCTTGTTCGTTTGATTTCATCAGTGAGTCTGATAATCTTTAAGTGCGCTAGCCAGTGCGTTAAAGCCGAGGGGTGAACCGCGACCTAAAATCGTGTACACCTACTTCCACTTCCACTTTCATCTCCAAGTAGAAGACAATAGATGACAATAGATTATCTAATGAATTCCAAAGTAATTCCAAATAATTCTAAAGACGGTGTACACCTAATTCCAATCGCGGTTCACCCCTCGGTTAAAACTATAACGTTGAGCCCCGAGGTAAATTCATCGGATGGGGCTCTCCATCAATGTAAAGAAGCTAAACCAACGTTGTAGTTTCATTTTAATAAACCACTACGTAAAGTAATTTCAAACGCTATTATAATTGTTGTTCCAATTTTCTAGTAACTTATAATTTAAACAACTTATTTAATTTTCAACTACAAACAAATTTATTTTTTGTAAAAATTGTAATTATTTAAATTCGTTTTTTCGGGCTTTCTGTTCAGTAAAAGTGTTAATGACAACATCAAATTTCAAATTTCGGGTCATGAAATGTTTGATAGTTAGAATAGCTAAGTTCCTTTATCTTTCTTGTCCCATAGAATTTCTTATATAAGTTTTTTCCATTTTAATTTTGAAAATGATCACTCAGCACTAGCCTTAATCACAGGAATGAATAGTGATTACAAATAACAGAGATGCTGTGCACACTTCAGGAAAGCAAGAAGGCAATGATTCTTTATGATTAATAAATCAGCAAGTTCTCTTATAGAAGATTACTTTTTTCTATTTCGTGTTTAAAGGTAGTCGATAACTGAGAATTTCCTTGACAAAAGGACACGAATTTTCTAACAATAAATGTTCGAGTCCTCCTGGGCGTCGCGGCTCTCGGGACGGGAGGCCCCTGAGTCCCGGAATTTGTGCAATTTTTGCCAAACATGCCACCCTATTACTACACTGGCGCCAGCCCCAATCGACTTTAGAAGGAGAGTTCTCTCCCTCACTTTCACTTCCTTCGCTTCGAAATGGGGCGTTAGACCCCATCTATTGGTGAGTCCACAAACCTTTCAGAAGATAGCAGACGGAAAGAGAAAAAACTCTTGGTCGAGGCTTGTAATTTTAATTTTTTTTTTTTTTTATAGGTAATATAAATTGTTTTTCTATTATTGTTCACGCTGAAACGGCTTTTTTTGGGTTTGTCACCAATCCAGAGTGATGGTTTTTAAGCTTAGTTCAGAGAGGCCCGGTCCTCGGACGGCAAAATTTTAAGGGGCTAAAATTTTAGAGGCGAGAAAATTTTATAGAGGCTGAAAAATTTAAAGAACGAATAAAATTTAAAAATCGATTTGGCTTAGTTATGCTGGGAATGTATGAACAAATTTCAGCAAAGTATTTATAATAATTCATTGTTAAAATGTTAATAAAAATAAGCTGACGTGTTCTGATGTGGCCATCCACTTGACTTTACCATACAACCCTGCCCCTCACTTATATTTAATATTTAATAAAATTATTTATAATCATGTAGGGGTGGGGGGTTGGTTTTTGCATTTTTAGATTACTGTGGGCCCACTGATTATGTATACAAAATTTGGTTGAGTTTGGTACAAGGGCCTATATTTTCATTTTTTGACTCTACACCCCCCCCTTTTGGGCGGTAAGTTTTTGGATTTTTAGGCTTTTGGGGACCCACTGATTATGTATACAAAATTTGGTTGAGTTTGGTAAATGGCTAAGATTTTCATTTTTTGACCCTCCGACCCCCCCCCCCATTTTGGGCGGTTAGATTTTGCATTTTTAGACTTCTGGGGGTCCACTGATTATGTATACAAAATATGGTTGCATTTGCTCAAACGACCTAGATTTTTAATATTTAACCCCCCCTCGACCCCCCTTAATTTTAGGTCGATATGCAGCAAAATCTAATCAGCTCTTAATCTCAATGGACCAAAACTACGTGTGAAATTTGGTTTCGATATTTACACTAGTTTTTGAGCTAGCTCGTCCACAAATTTGGTAACGCACAGACTAACTAACAGACTAACAGACATTTTGACAAAACAATTATTATCTCGAAAAATATAATTTTCTCAATGTTCACTTATTAGAGCTTTTTGTAGACCGAAATGCCATGGTTTCGCTTAATTTTTTTAATCGAAATAGTTTCTGCCGTTTTTTAGATATTTTGAAAAAAAGAAGGAAAAAACCCACTTTTTTCATGCACGATTACAATACTTGACCATACCCTGTATGGTAAAGTAATAAGTAGTTATTAAATTGTTAAACAAAAAGTTTCTAGATTCTACGATTGATATAGCACATGTCTCGATAGGCTTATATATACGTGAAAATTGTGAAATAATAGAGATATTCAGAATTTATACCAAATACTAGTCATATAGCTAAAGATATTGAGAATGCTGTTTAAACGCTTTAAAAAATAAGCTAACGTGTTCTGATATGCCCATCCACTTGACTTTACCAATCAATCTGACCCCTCACTTATATTTAATTTTAATAAAATTATTTATAATAATGTAGGGAGGGGATTATTTTTTGTATTTTTAGGCTCCTGGGGCCCCAATGAAATGAATTTAACTTTTAAGGACATCATAGATATTATAGAAATATTTTTCCATCTTTAGCTTTAATACTTATATATGTTGCATGTCAGAGAGAGATTTGTCTTAAGGGTTTGGCTACTGGCCCGGCAAGCTTAGTTAGCGCTTGGGTTCGATTCCTAAGGGGACGAACCTCTCTGATATGCAATGTAAAAATATTTCTATAATATCTATGATGTCCTTAAAAGTTAAATTCATTTAATAATATTATATACTGGGTTGATTTTTGAAATAATTTCCATCTTTTTTCAAAAAAAGACACTCAAAAAGATAGTTAAATCTTTGTTTTCACTTAAGTGTTTTATTTATCACACTCAAGAAATAAATTTAATAATCTATATTAATTATTATTCTTTATTTAATCACTTCACTAGACGGTTTCTGTCACCACTGGTTGACCATCTTCAGAAATACTAAATAGCTGACGTGTTCTGATGTGGCCATCCACTTGACTTTACCATACAACCTGGCCCCTAAAATTATTTATAATCATGTAGGGGGGGTTAGTTTTTGCATTTTTATACTTCTGGGGTCCCACTGATTTCGTACACAAAATTTGGTTGAGTTTGGTATATAGCCAAGATTTTCACTTTTTGGCCCCCCCCCCCCTATTTTGGGCTGTTAGTTTTTGCATTTTTAGACTTCTGGGGGTGCACTGATTATGTATACAAAATTTGGTTGAGTTTGGTAAATGCCCTAGATTTTTAATTTTTAACCCCCATCCACCCCCTTAATTTTGGGTCGATATGCACCAAAATCTAATCAGCTCTTAATCTCAATGGACCAAAACTACGTGTGAAATTTGGTTTCAATATTCACACTAGTTTTTGAGCTAGCTCGTCAACAAAAATTTGGTAACGCACAGACTAACTAACTAACAGACAACCAGACAGACTAACAGACATTTTGACAAAACAATTATTATCTCAAAAAATATAATTTTTTCGATGTTCAGTTATTAGGGCTTTTTTGTAGACCGAAATGCCATGGTTTCATTCAATTTTTTTAATCAAAATAGTTTCAGCCGTTTTTGAGATATTTCGAAAAAAAGAATGAAAAAACACTTTTTCATCCACGATTACAATTCTTGACCATACCCAGTATGGTAAAGTAATAAATTGATGTGGCCACATAACTTTACCATACAACATGCCCCCTTTCTTATATTTAATATTAAATATAATAATTTATAATCATTTACAGAAACAATCCCCCCCCCTAAATTTTGAGCCGATGAGCAATTTATGGTAGGTATCTCCTTGTAAATAAGAATTTTATATTGCAAATATCAGCTTTCTTCGATTTTGTTTGGAAATTTTATTATTTTAAATTATTATTTTTGACACCCCCCGCCCCCGGCCTTTTGGCTCAATGTCAATTTCACATAGTGATTCATTTTATAAGATCATATACGGTGCATTTATGTGAAATTTCGTAGAAATCGATCAAAGGGTCTTGAAGTTGTTTTATTGATAGATCTATTTTTTGAAGCCCCCCCCCCTCACACTTTTGACCCCCGAAAAAAATTATGACTCTCTTTTTTATTATAGAAATTTTTTATAATTTTAATTTTTTAACAGCTCCCACTCCCTTAATTTTTGGTTCAATTTCAACCAAAATCTAATCAGCTCTTAACCTCAATGCATTAAAACTACATCTGAAATTTCGTTTTGATATTCACACTTTTTATTGAGCTAGAGCGTTCACAATATTTGGTAACCTACTAACTAATTTACTAATTAAAAGACATTTTAGCAAAATAATTAATATGTATCTCATAAATATAATTTTTTTGTTGTTCACTCATTAGGACTATTTTGAAGACCAGAACGCGATGGTTTTGATCAATTTTTTTAACAAAATAGTTTCAGCCTTTTTTTAAGAGGTACAAGAGCCTATTTTTCATTTTTTGACCCTACAACCCCCCCCCCTATTTTGGGAGGTTAGTTTTTGCATTTTTAGATTACTGTGGGCCCACTGATTATGTATACAAAATTTGGTTGAGTTTGGTACAAGGGCCTTGATTTTTAATTTTTAACCTCCCTCCAACCCCCTTAATATTGGGTCTATATGCACCAAAATCTAATCAGCTCTTAATCTCAATGGACCAAAACTACGTGAGAAATTTGGTTTCGATATTCATACTAGTTTCTGAGCTAGCTCGTCCACAAAAATTTGGTAACGCACAGACTAACTAACTAACTAACAACCAGACAACCAGACTAACAGACATTTTGACAAAACAATTATTATCTCGAAAAATATAATTTTTTTCGATATTCACTTATTAGGACTTTTTTGTAAAGCGAAATGCCATGGTTTGGCTCAATTTTTTTTAATCAAAATAGTTTCAGCCGTTTTTGAGATATTTCGAAAATAAGTTGACTTGTTCTGGTGTGGCCATCCACTTGACTTTACGTTAGTTTTTGCATTTTTAGACTTCTGGGGGCCCACTGATTATGTATACAAAATTTGGTTGAGCTTGGTACAAGAGGCTAGGTTTTCATTTTTTGACCCCCCCCCCCCCCCCCACACACACATTTTGGGCGGTTAGTTTTTGTAATTTTAGACTTCTGGGTTCTCACTGATTATGTATACAAAATTTGGTTGAGTTTGGCAAATGGCCAAGATTTTCAATTTTTGACCCCCCTCCCCATTTTGGGCGGTTAGTTTTTGCATTTTTAGACTTCGGGGTCCACTGATTATGTATACAAAATTTGGTTGTGTTTTCTCAAATGCCCTAGATTTTTAATTTTTAACCCTCCTCCACTCCCCTTAATTTTGGGTCGATATACACCAAAATCTAATCAGCTCTTAATCTTAATGGACCAAAACTACGTGTAAAATTTGGTTTCGTTATTTACACTAGTTTTTGAGCTAGCTCGTCCACAAAGATTTGGTAACGCACAGACTAACAGACATTTTGACAAAACAATTATTATCTCGAAAAATATAATTTTTTCGATGTTCACTTATTAGAGCTTTTTTGTAGATCGAAATGCCATGGTTTCGCTCCATTTTTTAAATCAAAATAGTTTCAGGCGTTGTTGAGATATTTCGAAAAAAAAGAAGGAAAAAAACCACTTTTTTCATGCACGATTACAATACTTGACCATACCCTGTATAGAATAATTAATCCAGGGTTTAAGCGTTTTGCAATTCATTTTTTTCTCTTTTGGGGTTATTTTAGAATATTTTTACATGTTTGATCTCAAGAACGGAATGGACCATTCAAATTACTTCAACCCAGTGAACCTCCATCTTGTAATAAATACAAGATATTCTAGAATTGGGTGTTTAAGATTTTAAGGTGTGATTAGATAGTTTATTGCTAAACAAAATGCCATTACTAATATTTGTCGGCCGATATGCACCAAAAACTAATCAGCCCTTAATTTTATTAAAGCAATGGTAGGTTTCCAATTTCACTTCAATCGGTTGAACAGGGTGGAAGAAATCGTCGGCGAAAAAAATGGAACATACACATACATCCCCATGGACTAAATAAAAAAAATCGCACTTTTTGAGCTCTGGACGGGACCCCGTATATTTTTTTTTCAAATCCTCATGTGCTAAAAATCAACCTGAATGAAATCTACAAATTGTTTGAAATCATGGGTTCCGTAGTCTTATCTGAAGACCATTTGAAGTCGTGCTTGGTACGAGACCGATTACAATACCTTATTTATCTGCTTCGCATGGATAAATTAAAAACTTTACAGGGATACCTCGCCCTTATACTTATTAATATAATTGCAAAATTTTGATTTTTTTTCTAACTCCACACCTTTGATCGATTGTTTAATTCAGGTTAGGGCTAATTCAATCAATATATTAATTTATTACATTTTGAGATGTATGCCATTATTTAATGAAAAGAATAAATATATACCAATATATTCATTTAATCTAATTATTTTAATATCATTTTCGATCATTAACTGATCAATACTTAACTCCATTAAATTTATCTTAAATATTGTCACTTCCTTACATTTCGATTTTCTTGAAAGGATATAACAAATTAATATCGAGCTGTGAAATTTCCTGAAAAACTAAAAATATTCATAATGGATTATTGTTCAATATTTAAGCACTATCATATAATTTGTTTGCTTTTAGGCTTAAATTATTTTAGAATCCGGGGCATTCCATTTCAAAGGACTTTTACATTTCCTTTAAAATGGAATCTTTTGTTTGGATTATTTAATATATCTACATTTACCTTACAAATCTTCTATTTGTTGAGAGATAATAATAATAGACACTCTGGTGGAATATATGAAATACCTCTGCAAATCGCAACTGTGAGTCTTTTAATGTACATTTAAACAACTTATTATGGGAGTTTTTATGTTTATCATAAGTTCTCTGTAATCTGTCCAAAATATGATTCTTTTTTTATTTTAAAAATGTACCAATCTAATTATCGGAATAAGAGAATTTGAAGCCCTAGATCAGAAATGGATCACCTTTTAAGCCAAAATGTTCAAAATTGAATAGGAAATTTCTTTTTTCGTGTATAAATGTTAATCCTATTGAAATAAAGGAAGATGGTAAGTCCTAGAACTTGAAACTTAACCTATCTTGAGGCTAGAAGAAGTACTTCAAGATTTTGGCCAAAATCGAAGAACCGGATAAGTGTTTACTTGAAGATTTTTCGTATTTTGCAATTTCGTCTTTTTTCCGGTTTTCTGAAAAGGCCTTGGGGAAAAACCAAAGTTAAGTAATTTGAATGAAGAAAATCGGTATGATGTTTTCAAATAATGTGAAAGTCGTGTGGGTATCCAAACCAGTTGATTAGTATTATTTTGGTATTTTATAATATTTTGAATCATATATCTGATCCATATTAAATTTCTGATTTTCAGGGCTTCGGATTTATTTATTCAGCTTTTTATACTATTTTATAAAAAATTTCAAAATATTTTTCTCTGAACTTAAAAACTTTAAAAATTCAGCATTCTATAAGTATAACTTTTCAGCCTATGAATTTTCTAATATGAAGGGGGCAAAGCCCTCGAAACTATAATCTATATATATAAATAAATTAAATTAAAAAATTTATTTTTTCAGCAGAGTGCACACTCCTTTAATTTATAAAAATTCTGCTACTCTTGTCAAAAATAAACTTTCAATTTAATTTCCTACAAATTTTTTTCAGTTTTGCGAATTGGTTCTACTTTATAGTTTTATTTTTGAGAATTATTATAATCGAAAGAAACAAACGGCATGTATTGAAGCATTAAATAAATTACAAACATCCAAAAATACAAATGATATTAAATATGTACAAAAATTAGCATTTCTTTTTGTTATATTAAACATAATTGCAATGATAATCGCTGAGTCACTTCGAGTTATGGCATTTACTAATTTGACCTTTAAGGTAAAAATTGATATTACTTTGAGTAGGAACTTATATCTACAATACTTAGGACATATTGGCATATCTTAGTCCTCTTAACTTTTTCTTTGGGGTTTGTAAAAACATTCGTAAACTTGAGGGGAACATCTTCCGTTAAGAGCCATGGCATTTTAAGAATGCTCCATGAGTTCAGAACCAAATCACTCTGTAATGAATTAAATTGTCATCTTTTGAGTAATTGCTATAAATTCGAAAAATTTAACCTATTAGCTACTAGACGGTTCTGTAGCTTGTAGTAGTAGGACCAGGAATATTCACAAAATATTAGCTAATATGGAAAATTTGGTTTATGTAAATTCATAATATTTCTCGTTTGTTTTCAGGCCATGAAATGGAGGTCAATCTGGCCAGAATTTAATCATGTCTTTATAATTTTTGCTATAACTCAAATGTTGATTAAAATCATCCCACTTGGACTTTATTTTAAACGTCTTAATCAGGATATTGAAAGTAGCGAATCTTCACTCCATTTTATAGATCCAGTAAACTCATCATCATATTCTTTAACTAATTTGAACATATAAGTAATTCTATAATTCACTACCATCTTCTTTTTTCTCTGTTTTAATGTAGCTAAAAGCGGCACGGCATCATTTTGAACTACTAATGATTGGGCAAGAAATAAATAACTCTTATAATATTCAACTGTTATTATTTACTGCCTATTCCTTTTTTGGATTAACTTTGATATTTATACGATCATTGAATTAACTGAATATTTTTCATCAATATTTTGGCATCAAATTATTTGGTTTTTTATTAATCTACTGCGATTTTTTATTCTAGTTGTCGCTTGTTCATGGTGTAGTAATCAAGTAAGTCAAAATTTCATTCGTTGCCAAAGTGTCCATAATGAGTTTCTTTCAATCTCATTATTGGTTTGATGCAACTTCTAATTATTTATATAATTAATTCATTAACTTATTCTAAAGGCGAACAAAACATCACTAATTGTTCATCGAGTTATAAACAACGCTAATGGCTATTATTTAAAAGAGGTAAAATGAATAATGATAATATAGTTAAATAGAGAACGATTTTGAATTAATAAAATAAAAAAAAAATTCGTTTTCAGTTGAAAATATTTTCAATGCAATTGATTCATGGTAAATTCAAAATGACTGCATGTCACTTATTTAACGTTGATTTTCCACTTATATATTCAGTTAAGTTTATTATTATTATTCAAATTATTATTTATTTGGTTGAGATTCTCTATATACAATATTTACTAAAACATTAAAAGTCTAATTTGTTCTTTGTTGATTTTTCTAGATGATTGGATCAATTGCTACTTATTTAATTATTCTTGTGCAGTTTCGTGATAAGCCCGATTTGATTGAACCTCGACAATCATGTAACTGTACAAAAGGAGAATAAAATAATATATTTTTTCTTTTGATGCGCATTGTATAAAGCAGTGGTTCTCAACATTTTTTGACATACCCCCTAGCATATTACCTGTTTCTCAAATACTTACCCCTTAAGATTATTTTATTAAACAAGCAAACTTTAATACAATATATATATATATATATATATATATATATATATATATATATATATGTTATACCATATATTGTATAAGTGGGTGAATATACGGTATTGTGATTTCGATTTTCTATGGATAAGTTGTATTCAAAATGAATGTATTTATTTAAGTATAATCTTGAAGTAATTCAAAATAATGTCTTTTAATTGGATATTAGGTATATAAAAATATTATATATATATATGTATTTTACTTTACGCAATAACGTTGAAAAAACGTGAGAAATGTATACTCCCCTGGCATGTCCTATTTCCATTTTCTACTACAATTTTAAACATATATTATTTTATTTAACGATTAGATTAATATTTTGATTATTATCCTACGACTAAATAAATAACAAATAATATTTCACCACAACAATAAATATATTCATTTATTTGTTTATTATTGGTTTCAGGATTATTTTACAAACATATCAATAAAATTTGATTAAAAGAGGTAAAGTTAAACATGCTTAGGACAAATGTGTATAAAAACATTTATTAGAAATAGGCATAACGAATGATTTGTCGACTCTTTGATAAAAATCAATGAAAATAATAATAATAACAATAATAAAAAAATTCAAGATCTACCTCTTTACCATACATAAAAGCTTATCCGAATATATTAAGAAAATATTATTAGTTCACAATATTCATACCACTTTTAAATCAACCAATTCACTCTCATTCCTTTTTACTTTACGATACAGGGTATGGTCAAGAATTGTAATCGTGACTTTTTTGATTAGTTTTTTTTGAAATATCTCAAAAACTTCTGAAACTATTTTGATTAAAAAAATTGGGCAAAACCATGGCATATCGATCTATAAAAAAGCATTAAAGTAACTATTTTTCAAATTTTTCATTAATAAATAGAAATTTCTCCCGAAACGTTTGGAATTTTAATAAACGTTTTGAGAAAAAATCAATTGGTGTGTTCACCACACACGACTTTCACATTTTCATTTATTTGAAATCATCGCGAGACTACTAATTTACACCCCTTCCTTTATTTCGTGTAAACGTCTACTTCCGGTTTTCCGATTTCAATGACTGATTTATTGCGCCACGCAGAGGGGGGCAGCCCTTTACAGAAAGAAAAAAACAGATTTTTTTACAAATTAGGTTGCAACTCCTCATCAGCCGACCAAATAATAACGCCAGATGTTGTGGTTATTAGTAATTAAAGTACATGTGTGTACATATATGAGCGCCAGTAGGATTCCAGAACCGAGGCCCGAGTGTTGGGAGCGCCAAAAGCGCCCCACAACTGTGCAATGCGATCAAGTAAAAAAAAAAAAAAAAAATAATCAAATATTAAAACATTACAAACAAAAAAAGCATGATGTACTCCTTCTAGCCTATATCGAGCTTAAGTTTCGAATTTCGTAGCTCTGAGACTCATGGTTGCAAAACGCAGGGTGGTACATAAGTACATAACATACGTACGCACTGACCAGTGAATTTTTGGCCCATTTTTTCTCTCTCGGGACCATAATATCCGGTTTCATGTCCCAAATCCGGTTTCTTCATATTAAGAGCATCGATTCCTTCCACCTAGAAGTTACAAAATGAAATTAACTTTTTTCATCTCTGAGATACAAGCACTCAAAGTGTCAGGACCCAGACAGGGCATCGCAATACTTCCACATTATATTCTATGAATATAAATTTGAAAGTAAAAATGTTTTCATTTAATTTAATAAAACAATAATAATTTTTCAAAAACATATTTAGATCATATAATAATTTGCTCTTAAATAGATAATTTTCAATAATTACACAAAATTATTTTTCGAGAACAATTAAAGACGGATTTGTTTGTGAAATACACAAAGTCAGATCGAATCAGTTGAACTATGGATCAGTTGAATATAAAATTGGTTTGATTTATGGAGAAATTGGAAGAGTGAAAAGTATATATGATGAAAACAATAGCGATAAAAAAATGAATAAACTGAAAAAACACTGTGAGAGGATATCAAAAATAATTTTTCAAAAAGGTATTGACCAAACATAGAAGAAATACAGTGGCAACCGAGGCGAAAAAAGAAGAAAGAATTATATACATGAGTTGTCTTCAAAGGTCTCTTGAAAATTATAGATAAAAATAACATAAAATTCTTGTACTGTGTTAACAGACCACTCATGAACATTTTCAACAGAGCAAAGTTAAAAAATATGAAAAAATGGGAATATTTTATGAGTTGGTTTGTGTGTGTCACATGTAAGAAAGGTAAAAAGGCCCATGAATATATTGGAGAAACGTCAAGACTTTTGAGTCAGAGAGTAAGAGAACACGCATCATCGATTTGTTTTGTCCATTCATGCCATCGAAAATTGGCATAGTTTCGAATTCAATGGGACAAGGATTCTTGACCAAAAGAGAAATTAAAGTATATATTAAAAAATATAAATGACTGTGTGATCTTTAAAATGAGGGAACATTTCGGATTGCTACAGTCTAAAAGTGTCATTCATCATCAGCCTGTCGATAGCGACAATCCACTGCTGAATATAGGCCTCTTTCATCAAATGGAAGGGGGTTGGCATTAAGTCACCACGCTTGCCAGACGGATTGCTGACTAGGAATCAGATTATAGCCGGTCAAATATCAATGCAGGGACTCGGACTCGAACCCGGGACTCCTGCTTAGAAGCCTAGTGTCTTTAAGCTCTCGCCTAATCCGATTCCTAAAAGTGTCATTACTGTGACTTTATTTATTTGTGATTGAGTGCTAGGACAGGTATGGATTGGATATTAAGCAAAGTGTTTGAAATGTCTCCGAAATTTGTAAAGAACAGCGATTCTTGAAAGCTCTCATTTTTTCTCTAATTTTAAAATCATGTACCTAAATATGTAATTTTTTTGATATATAAGAAAAATCAATTTTTTATTTTTTGAATAAAAAATATTTAAAACAATTTTTAATATAAAAATTTGAGTTTGAGTGTTTGAGCTGACTACACGTGTCTTCTGTATAGCTCAAGATTTGTTTTAATAGAAGCAGTTTTAGTGTTTTTTGCCGGTTCAAAAGTGTTACATATTGCAATGTAAGTGTTCCTTAACATTTTGAGTAAAAAAGTTTATTTTTAATTCAAGGATTAATTACTAATCTTGAGTCCTAACCTCTCAAAAAAACTAACTGGGCCAGCTCCTTGGAGCCGCCATTGGATTTCCCGGGAATTTCAAATATTTATTTAAAATTTTGGGTTTAAAATACCAACATGACCAACGAAAAACGAAAATTGGTTAATAAAACATTGATTGTAAATTAAAAATTAAACCATTAAATGGATTAGTATCAATAAATGTCCATCAATGAATTAAATATCTATTGTATTAATTTACGGATAAAATTATATCTATGAATCTGAATTTGAATGTTTTATTTTGTGAACTTAGCGAAAAAGATTGTGAAAATGTTTCATTTTTACTTTACCATACAGGGTATGGTCAAGTATTGTAATCGTGCATTTAAAAAGTAGTTAAACAGGAAAAGAGAAACGAAGAGATTAACAATGTCTGTTATTTGTTGAAGAATATATTATTACTTTACCATACAGTGTATGATCATTGGTCAAGTATTGTAATCTTGCATGAAATAAGCTGACGTGTTCTGATGTGGCCATCCACTTGACTTTACCATACATCATGGCCCCTCACTTATATTTAATACTAGCTGCAAGGCCCGCCTTCGGCGGCCCTCTTGCTATCCAGGAGGCACGCCCCCTGAACCCCCAGCCCTCGAACCCCACCCTCACTCCCACTCCTGGGGTCCCACTGATTATGTATACAAATTTGATTGAGTTTGGTACAAGAGCCTAGATTTTCATTTTTTGGCCATACAGCCCCCCCGCCCCGCATTTGGGCAGTTAGTTTTTTCATTTTTAGTCTTCTAGGGGTCCACTGATTATGTATACAAAATTTGGTTGAGTTTGCTCAAATGGCCTAGATTTTTAATTTTTTACCCCCCCCCCAATCCACCCTCTTTTTGGGGTCGATATGCATCAAAATCTAATCAGCTCTTAATCTCGATGGACCAAAACTACGTGTGAAATATGGTTTCGATATTCACACTAGTTTTTGAGCTAGCTCGTTCACAAAAATTTGATAACGCACAGACTAACGGACACCCAAACAGACAACCGGACAACCAGAGAACCAGACGGACAGACGAACAGACATTATAACAAAACAATTATTATCTCAAAAAATATATTTTTTTTATGTTCACTTATTAGAGCTTTTTTATAGAGCGATATGCCATGAGTTTCGCTCTATTTTTTTAATCAAAATAATTTCAGCCGTTTTTGAGATATTTCGATAAAAAGAAGGAAAAAAACAGTTTTTTCATGCACGATTACAATACTTGATCATACCCTGAATGGTTAAGTAAAAGTTGTTATTTTCCTTCTTTTTTTCGAAATATCTCAATTTTGATTAAAAAAATTGAGGCGAAACCATGGCATTTCGATCTACATAAAGCTCTAATAAGTGAACATCGAAAAAATTATATTTTTCGAGATAATAATTGTTTTATCAAAATGTATGTTAGTTAGTCTGTCTAGTTGTCTGTTAGTCTGTGCGTTACCAAATTTTTGTGGACGAGCTAGCTCAAAACTAGTTTGAATATCGAAACCAAATTTCACACGTAGTTTTAGTCCATTGACATTAAGAACTGATTAGATTTTGGTCCATATCGACATATGTGGAGGGGGCGTTAAAAATTAAAAAATCTAGGCCATTTGAGCAAACTCAACCAAATTTTGTATACATAATCAGTGCACCCCCAGAAGTCTAAAAATGCAAAAACTAACAGCCCAAAATAGGGGGGGGTGTAGGGCCAAAAAGTGAAAATCTTGGCTATTTACCAAACTCAACCAAATTTTGTGTACATAATCGGTGGGACCCCAGAAGTATAAAAATGCAAAAACTAACCCCCCTACATGATTATAAATAATTTTAGGGGCCAGGTTGTATGGCAAAGTCAAGTGGATGGCCACATCAGAACACGTCAGCTATTTAGTATTTCTGAAGATGGTCAACCAGTGGTGACAGAAACCGTCTAGTGAAGTGATTAAATAAAGAATAATAATTAATATAGATTATTAAATTTATTTCTTGAGTGTGATAAATAAAACACTTAAGTGAAAACAAAGATTTAAGTATCTTTTTGAGTGTCTTTTTTGAAAAAAGACGGAAATTATTTCAAAAATCAACCCAGTATATAATATTATTAAATGAATTTAACTTTTAAGGACATCATAGATATTATAGAAATTTTTTACATCTTTAGCTATAATACTTATATATGTCGCATGTCAGAGAGAGATTTGTCTTAAGGGTTTGGCTACTGGCCCGGCAAGCTTAGTTAGCGCTTGGGTTCGATTCCTAAGGGGACGAACCTCTCTGATATGCAATCTATATATATAAAATTAAGGTTTTGTCTGTACATTGATCCAAATCACGCCAAATTTTGGTTGCACGCGTTTCAAGCAAAGTTATGAACGAAAACAGCATCAACAAAATTCCTGTCTGTATGTCTGTCTGTCTGTCTGTCTGTCTGTATGTCTGTCTGTTTCAGTGGTTTCCGCGAAAAGTTGCTCACGATTCACGTCAAAACGGCTGAAGGGATTATTATGAAATTTCATATTTGTATCAGAGGTCTTCTAACTTACGTTTTTAGCTATATAACGTTTTGATATTTTGACCCCAAAAGGGGGTTTGGGGGTGCACGAATGAAAATGATCAAATAACTCTTAAACTATTAACTCTACGGGAAATTTTATAATGAGCAAAGTTGTAGGGGATGTGATTTCTGACAACTTTTGTTTAAAAAATTCCCCCAAAAAACCACCCAAAAAGGGGGGAAGGAGAAAAATATATAAATTCTTGCCCTTGGAGCAAACTCAACCAAATTTTGTATACATAATCTGTGGGCCTCTAGAGAGCTAGAAATGCAAAAACTAACCACCCAAAATGGGGGGGGGGGGGCCAAAAAATGAAAATTCTTGCCCTTGGACCAAACTCAACCAAATTTTGTTTACATAATCTGTGGGTCACTAGAAGGCTAGAAATGCAAAAACTGGGTGCGGGGGTGGAGTGGGGGTGGGTTAGGGCATGGGATGCGCGGAGTGGAATGGCGGTGGAGTGAAGGAGTATGGCGGAGTAGGGGGGGGGGGGGGGGGGGGCACGGGGGTGGTGCAAGGTTGGTGGATGGGGGGTTCAGGTGAGGGTCCAGTGGCGTAGTGGGGTGGTACGGGGTGTGGGTCCGAGGTGGGGGGTGCAGGTTAGAGTGTTGAAGTGGTGGTGTGGGGGCGGGGGTTGGGGTGATGGGTGGGTTTCGTGGAGTGTGGTGGGTTGGAGTGGGGGGTGAGGTTGGGGTTCGTGGGTTGGGGTCCGAGGTGGGTGGGGTGAGGGTTGGGATGGTGGTGTGGAGGCGGGGGTTGGGGTGCTGGGTGGGTTTCGGGGAGTGTGGTGGGTTGGAGTGGGGGGTGAGGTTTGGGTTCTGTGGTATGGGGGCGGGGGTTGGGCACGGGTTCATGGTGCCGGGGTAGGGGCGCTGGATGGGTCGGGGGGGAGTGTAGTGTGAGGGTGGGATTCGTGGGTTGGGGTCCAGGGGGCGTGCCCCTGCGCTAGCAAGAGGGCCGCCGAAGGCGGGCCTTGCAGCTAGTGCAAAAATATTTCTATAATATCTATGATGTCCTTAAAAGTTAAATTCATTTAATAATATTATATACTGGGTTGATTTTTGAAATAATTTCCATCTTTTTTCAAAAAAAGACACTCAAAAAGATACTTAAATCTTTGTTTTCACTGTAAAATTCATGGGTCCCTCACTGAAAACTTTTTTCAGTTTAGCAGGAATTTTCACTATTCCCTTTGAGTTGTAGGGAGTGAAAAATCTTTAGCTATATTACTTATATATGTTGCATGTCAGAGAGAGATTTGTCTTAAGGGTTTGGCTACTGGCCCGGCAAGCTTAGTTAGCGCTTGGGTTCGATTCCTAAGGGGACGAACCTCTCTGATATGCAATGTAAAACTATTTCTATAATATCTATGATGTCCTTAAAAGTTAAATTCATTTAAAAACACTTAAGGTTGAAAAGTATGAATACTTCATTGTCACATAATTAAGTTTTGGAAGAATCTTAATGTATAATATACCTATATCATTTTTTTTGCTTTTCTGCACTTCTAACCATTAGTCAATTTACGATACTATTATTAAATTATGTAGGGATCAGATTTTTAGCCGGTTGCCTCGAGTCGGATTCGAACTCGGGTCCACTTAATTATTAGGCTTGTACGCTAACAGCTCGACCTACCCGACTCCCTATGTCATTATTTAATGAAAAGATTATTAAAATATCCATTTGGTGTAATTATATTAATATCTTTAATAAATTGAATAGTATTGATCAATATACTCCATTAAATTTATCACTTATCTTTATTTTACTTTCTTAAAGAACCAGGTGAAAAACTGAAAAACTCAAATTCGATGATAATTAAACTACAAAAAATAAAACAAAAATCAATGGATTATTGTTCAATATTTAAATACTATCATAGACTATGTTTCATTTTAGGAATAAACTATTATAAAATCAGTGGCAATCCATTTCAAAGGAATTTTATATATCCTTTAAAATGGAATATCTTAATTGCATTATTTTATACATTTTTAATTGTAATGCAAGTGGTTCGTCATTTTACTCTTAATTTGGGTAGTGGAATAATTGAAATACCTCTTCAAATTGGAACTGTAAGTTAATTTATTTAAAAATAAATAAAAATTCATCAAAAATTTTATTTATTCAATTAATTATATTTGAAGAAATATTACATTTTAATTAAAGAAATAATTAATTCAACTTACTAATATGAATTTGACTGTCACTAATGTTTTTCCCCATTTTACACCCTAAAGGCTAGTTCACATTAGTCAAGTAGCTCGGCCTAGTGAACTGGGCGCAGTACTCGACTCGCCCTCGATTTTTGTGCAGGTATTTACACGGTTGTAGTGTTAGTATGACTTTAGAAGAAATGGCTTTTCAAGGTAGTCGGCTTAAAAATTGTTTATCAAAAGTGTATAATGTTTTATAGGATCAAGTACATGATGCCATTGAAAAGGAAAAAACAGAAGAAAAAGGTTGTGGGTACGAGGCTGGATAGAAAGGAAAGGCCATTTAGGTGCCTCTGCACTTCTTCTCAATGAATTTTCAATTGAAGAGGTTAAGGAGTACAAAATGTGTTTAAGAATGACTCCACACCAATTTGACACTCTTTTTTGGTATAGTTGCTAATAAATTCAAAAATAAGACACTCAAATGAGAGATCTAATTCCCACAAAATTAAAGTTGGAAGTGACTTTGATTTTTTTGGCTAGTGGAAACAACTATCGTTCTCTGCAACATTTTTTCAGAGTTTTAAAGCCCGCGATATCCAACTTTATACCAGACGTTGAAGTTGTTTCCCATGCTTCCGATGTAAGATTGGAAATCATTACTGCATTAGTAGCCTGTTCATTAGAGTATGTATTACTCATATTGGAAGTACATCGTGATGGCGAAGGCAATACTGAGGACAACGAATACCTTTGTTGTATGTTGCTTGAAGTTAGTGAATTGTAGGTTCTGTGAGGTGGTAAAATATTTAATCTGTCCCGTGTCAAGATGTTCTGTATATCATTTTGTGCCAAAATAGCTTCTCTCGGTGGGCGAGTGGGCGAGTTACTATACCCTCCGCTCGATCACTCGACTCAGTACTCGCCCATTTACTCGAATTTTTACTTGACCAAATGTTTACACTAGTCGAGCTGTACATGCTTTTTTAAACTCACCTCTTTACTTTACCATTTACTTGACAAATGTGAACTATGCTTAAGGGTCCGGATCAATTACTAGAGAAACTCTAGCTAGAGGGGACTCTCTGGTAAACAGATTAAAGTGGGCGTGTCAACAAGTGTAGCTTCGTCAAATTGTTTTGAAATAAGCGGGACTCATGCCACAGCTACTTTAATCTGATTAGTGGAGAGTCTTTCTAGCTAGGGTTTCTCTATACCTCTATAGCAGTGTTTTTCAACCTGTGGGTCGCGACCCCCTCAGAAAAAAAAAGTTTAAAAATATATTTTTATTAAGAAAATGTTAATTAAAGGACATTTGTAGGTTAACACAGATCAACAAAATAAATAAGAATCACATTCGCATTAATGTTTTTCGTTAACTAATTTCTCCCATCGTGGATCCGTTTTTGCTACACATACCATTGAATTAAATCGTTTTCTTTAGACCAATTATGTGTTTACTTTTTATTTGGGCAATTGATGAAAACGTCAATTCACACAAGTAAGAAGTGGCGGAATTAAACACGTCAAAGCTTCTTTGGTTAATTCTGGGCACGCACGCGCTTTATTAATCTACTATTGTCGTATCGCTTTTTCGGTGGGCCTTGCTCGTGACTTTGTATAGGTTTATTGGTTTATAATACGCATTCGGCAGGCGTCTCCACTAGCCGAGGACTACGCCCCCACACCCCAACCCAATTCATCCTCCGCGCCCACCCTGCACCCCACTACACACCCTTCTCATCCATTCCACTCCCACACCTATCCCGGGCCCCCTGCACCCAGTTTTTGCATTTCTAGCTCTATAGGCCCATAGATTATGTTTACAAAATTTGGTTGAAATTGGTCCAAGGGCAAGAATTTTCATTTTTGACCCCCCCCATTTGGGGTGGTTAGTTTTTGCATTTCTAGCCTTCTAGTAGCCCACAGATTATGTATACGAAATTTGGTTGAGTTTGGTCCAAGGGCATGAAAGAAAGATACGAAGATTTTTGTGTTTTAGACATATTAATCAAAAATCCCCTATTTATCAGGCCAGATATCAAATTTCAAAAAAAAAAAAAATACCCTTCCCAAGATTTAGCATTAATAAACATATGTACCAAATTTGAATGCTAAAACTCAAAAAGTCGAGGAGATAGATCACTTTAAATATTTCAAAAATTTACCCCAAAATGACTATTCTCTCTTTCGGGGACAAATAGAGCAAAATACTAAAATTTATTTTTTTGTATTTCAATCCTTCACCTTCACCAACTAAAGATATATCGATTTCTTTTCTGGTTTAAGAGATCTTGAAAAACTCTAAAAACACATTTTGGGGCCTTTTCCCTCCTTTATTGTTCGAATTTCAAAAAATCCCTTCTTCGCAAACCCATAAATCATTGAAAGAATATACACTCCAAATTTCAGCATTCTAGGTCAAGCAGCTTAGACTGTGCGTTGATAGATGAATGAATGATGAAACATCACCTTGTCTTTTTATATAATATATATTAAGATATCAGGATTTACAAAAATAAATAATAAATCAATACTATTTTACTATTTTTTGTATTTTTTACTTTAAAAACAAAACAAAAAGTGTGTGGGCTTATTGGTTTATAATACATTTTTCAATAATTATCTATATTTTTTTTATTAATTTATATCAAGATTTATAAAAATAAATAAAAAATCAATACTTTTTTACTGTTTTTATGTTTTTTTACTATAAAAACAAAAAAATAATGAAAAATTGTAGACAAAATCACGAGGCGGACCTCTCAAACAGCGGGGGGTAGGGGGTCGCGAATTCTTTTTTCATACTAAGTGCCTCGCGTCATGAAAAAAGGTTGAAAAACACTGCTCTATAGTAATGTATTCGGTACCGAGATTTCTCAAGTTTTTTTTTATTTTTAGATTTGTGAATATGTTCTACTATTAACTTGTATATATGAAAATTATTACAATCGAGAGTTACAAACATCCTGTATTGAATCATTAAATCGATTACAGACAGCAAAAGCGTGTTTTTCAATTAAATATATGTACAAATTAACATGTCTTTATGTTGTCATCGATATCATTTTAATGGCAATATCCGAAGCTCTACGAGCTGTTGATCCTAATAAATTAAAATTCAAGGTAAACAGTATAAATAACTACTATTATTGGTAAGTTCTATCCAAAATGTTGCATTCAGAATTTTGCTTCAAATAGTAAAAGAGAATTGAAAAATGTTTTTAATTGTGAATACCTCTTTCGCCAATATATGTTAAATTCAATGTTTCCTAAATGCTGTTACAAAATTTTTGATGTTAAATTTACTTCTGGTCTTAAAGAATTTCACCACGATATGAATAACTAGGGAATGCTTAGTCTCAATACCTTAGATCAGCAATAATAACATAGTAAATATATCTCTGGACTAATTTTTTTTTTTTATTCATTCATCCATGGCCTTTTGGCTATCAGATACAGATTTTTACAACTAAAATTGAATTGATAACATAAAAAGTCAAATACAAATACAGTACAATACATAAACAATACAATACAAAAAATACAATACAATGCCAAATACAAAACACAATACAAAATACAATACAATACAAATATAAAAATATACATAAATACCGCTATAGTAATCCATCTATAAGAATTAAGATTTTACACATATAAATATATACAAACACGCACTTTTCACCTTTTCAAATTAATATTTTGGAAAGTTTTATGAATTCTGAAATTAACTTTATTGTCAAAGCTTTTTTGGCGACTCCACCAGACTTTCCAAGTACTGGAGGATCGCGAAAATTAAGGTTGATTTTGACTCTGAGATTATTTAAGTTTGAAAAATTTGGGCAGAAAGGATTAGATGTTCAGAAGTAGCCGGGATCGGAGCACATGTACATAATGGAGAAGATACGTTATAGAATAGGGATAGATCGGGTTTAGTGAGCATGTGATTAATTCTTAGTCTTAAATTGAAAGTTTTTTTTGCCGAGAGTAGCAGAATTTTTATATATTGAAGGAGACAATAAAAGAGTGTGTCTTCTGCTGGAATTATAAATTTTATTTATTTAAAATCGTTATAAATAAATAAAATTTATAATTCACACGAAGACACACTCTTTTATTGTCTCCTTCAATTCTTAGTCTATTGATATAGAATGTTTTTCTGTTTTCTTCAGGCGAAACTTTAAATCAAGGTGGGGTCGATTTGGGTTTCAAGCCAAACAGAAAGGAACCTCTGGTAAGACTAGTATACCCCCTGTAGTATATCCTAGTATATCTCTGGACTATATTGATAATGTTTATAGGGAGGTTACGCACAAACAAGTGTCAGAAATATTTGAGCGCTAATAGGATATCCAGAAAATTTTAGGTTTTTTAAAATTAAGTATTTTATCTTTTGAGTCTCTTATTTTATAACATTTTTCTTTTAATTAAATGAAACATAGAGTCACTCTTATCGTTTTTCACAGCTCTAACGTAAACCCCATTAAATAAACTAATAAGTAAAAGAAAAAATATTTCAATTAAAAATAATAATAATAATAATAATAATTAAGGGTGTTTCTGTGAAACATTACAAAAACTCGGCTTAATTTTAATTTACACACTGTTTCACCATTAAACAACACTACACTCATTAGAGTCAACTGAGTTAAAAAAAATTCTTTATGAGGGAAAGGGTTGTTGCGCAAAACTGAAACTTAACCACTCGCCATAATGTTTTAGTTGTATACCTACCAATGTAAATTATAAATATAAATATATCATATTACTCTTACATTTTATTTCAGAAATATGACTTGGATCAACTATATGGTCAGATATTAATCAAGTAATTATAATTTTCACCATTGTTTCAATTATAATTAAAATCATTCCACTTGGACTGTATTTTAAATGTCTTAATCAGGATATCGAAAAAAATGATTTACCCTTCCAATCCATATATCCGGTAAAATTGTTAATTTACAAACATATTATATAATGTTATTCCAGAGTTAATGTTGTTTTCATCTGATTTAGTTGAAAGCTGCACGGCATCATTATAAACTCCTGATGATAGGACAAAAAATTAATAATTCCTATAATATCCAGCTATTACTGTTGACTGCTTATTCCTTTTTTTGGATCACCTTTGATATTTACACAATCATTGTTTGGACTGAATACTTTTCAGCAATATTTTGGCATCAAATTATTTGGTTTGGGATTAATTTCCTTCGATTTCTTGTTCTAGTTGCTGCATGTTCATGGTGTAGTAAACAAGTGAGTGAATATATAAGACAAATTAGCTTTTATCATTAAAAAAATACTCGTTTATATTAAATAAATAATTAATATTACAAATTCTATCTATTTTCTATGCTTCAACAACTATTTTTTGTAGGATTGGATAAATATAAATGCAATAAAATCTGTTTTATAATTTTTTTTATCTTCTCAATTAGATAAAATCAGAAGCGCTAGTTATAGGCGAAATAACTTTATTGTTCTTATGGGAGATTAGAAATTGTTTTCCCCACAATTTTTTGCCACTAGATGTCAGGAGGTGTGAATTCACTATTATAGTACATATAATTAACTCGAAGAGATGTCACGCATATCGTGGATTTTCTGTTTTTCGCTAATATGTATATATAACTGGAAAAAATTTATAAATGTTTTTATAAAATAAATAAATACAAATCCTTTATAGAAAACAACTTCAAACATTTATTATAATTCCAAAAGTTTCGGGAAATAAATAAAAAAATATTTCGCCCATTTTGCTTTGTAAGTGGAAACGGCCGGATTCTATCCAGAAATATTTATGTACTCAGGTGGCTGGCTGGTTGTATCCAAACTCGATTCTGCAAAAGATCGAGGGAACTGATCCTCCACTTAAATAAAACTCAAATTAAATATTATATATATATATATATAGATTTAGATTTTATTAAATAAACATAAACGGGATCAATCCATACACTATTCGTTAGAATTAATTACAAATTTAACTCTAATCATTATCTCGAGAATTCGACATACTAGTATATTCTCCCAAACAGTCGATGATAAATAACTATAGTAGGACGACGTGTCGACTACCAACTCTCTCGAACAACAGACAATTCTAAGTTTCACAAAATCACTCCTCTCAATCCTACTATCAAGACAAGACAAAATGCATCTTCAGTCTCTCTCTTCCTAGTCGACAAG
The DNA here is from genome assembly GCA_024734495.1 of Forficula auricularia. Classification (NCBI taxonomy): domain Eukaryota; kingdom Metazoa; phylum Arthropoda; class Insecta; order Dermaptera; family Forficulidae; genus Forficula; species Forficula auricularia. The sequence goes on along the minus strand of JALMQS010000025.1, from coordinate 1,530,142 downwards.
TTCTTCTGTAGTCCACAGAGACACTACCCATCTCGCCGTTGATTGGCCATCGACATGGGCTCCCTCCATACACACACATATGCTCGCGAGGCCCTGGCTATTACATAAGCTAGTCAGTTTAACTCTCAATAAATTCTACTCAAAGCAGTAACAATGGTTTTTTGCAAAGTCCTCTATATTGGTGAAAATCAAGGGGAACAAAATGCATTGTTTAAGAGGAGATTGAAAATTGTGCCCCGATAATTTTCTGAAACCAGATTTCAGGCGGGATGAATTCCCTATTCCATTACATGTAATTATTAATTTTATATACTGTAATAGATGTCAGCTCTTCTCGTGATTTTCGCCAGTAGCTGCTCACCATTTTTCGAAAGAAAAATAAATTACTTCTACCGGCCAGTCTATTAATTAACTAGCCACAGTCAAACCGACAAGTCTGTATTATTTCAAAATAGCAAATGTGTGATAAATTATCTTTATCCTGACTTGGTCGGAATGAGTATTTTTCAGTCACTTTTCCTCCCGCCTCGTGGTCAATTTCAATGTTGTCTTCTTAATCTTATGACTTTAGAATCCATCGTAGATTTAATTACAATGAAAAATTACAAAACTGAAACTTTTTCAAGAATCGGTACCGCATTCAGCAAATTTTGCAGACATTTCGCATTCGCTAGATTTAGAACCCTCCTTGTAATAGATTTAAATATACGAGGATGAGTCAAAAATAACTTACACTTTTCGTTCTACAACTTTATTAAACTAAGATAGGTGTACAACAGATACATTATTTTTCAATATAGTCTCCACCTTTAGCAATGCACTTGGTCCAGCGAGCCACAAGCTTCCCGATGACTTCCTGGTAGAAGGTATTTGGTTGGTCATGAAGCCACTTTTGCGCCGCATCAGGATAATGTGATAGGCAGAACCGTGACTAATGTTTGAAGAAGATGCTACCTTATCTATGGTAACTCGCCTATCTGCTGAATTCGTCTCTTGAGCTTGCTGAATGTTGTCGTCAGTGTTCGAAGTTGACGGTCGCCCAGCTCCCTCTTTTTGTGTTACGCTCGTTCGGCCACTTTTAAACATTTCGATCCATAAAAAACGCTTTTACGAGATAAAGAACTTTCCCCGTATTGTGACAAAAGTCTCCGGTGAATTTCAGCACCTTTCACACCCTCTGACCACATCCTCGTTGCTCCTCTTTGGTGCAATCTGGTAGCGGAGCTGACATGCTTATGCTGTTGTAGCTAGACGACAACTGACGCGATCGTGATTAAATTCCGCACACGTGATCACAGACGCGCCAGATCAACGCATGAGCATGCGGCCGCTTCCTATCTTAGTTTAATAAAGTTGTAGAACGAAAAGTGTAGGTAATTTTGGGCTTATCCTATTATTATATTTATAGACTATTCGAAATTAAGATCTAATCAGCTTTCGGCATTGAAAATACAAACATTTTGTCTCCAGAACAAACTATCGAGTGTAATAATAATTTATGAGATTAAAAGATTTTTTATCTCTGGCTAATGTTAGATAATTTACCTGTTTGAATCTCAATCCAATTTTCCTAACTTTTACTTATCCAACATATAACATACTTACTTAGTATTTTTGTTTGAATTACTTTTTAAAGGCTAACCTCACCTCTCTGTATCTTCTCAGGCTTATGACAAACGCCAAAGGATTTTACTTAAAAGAGGTAGAATTATACATACAATAACTAACTTTAAAATAGAGAATTCTCAATCATTAAACAAACATATTTTTTTCAGTTGAAAGTATTTTCAATGCAATTAATCCACTCAAAATTCAAAATAACAGCATGTGAATTTTTTGATATTGATTTTCCACTTTTATTTTCAGTTAAGTCTTTTTTCTCATAAGTTTATTCATAAATTATAATTTTATGGTTCATTCAATAAATTGGATATTTTTTAGATATAGTGAATAATTTGAACTTTGTCGATGTTTTTTTCAGATGATTGGGTCTGTAACTACTTATATAATTGTTCTGTTGCAATTTCGTGATAGACCTACTCCGGATTCTCAACTACCATGTAACTGTACAAAAAAAATATTAAAACATAGCTTCTAAAAACAATTTATTGTTTTTCAAAGATGTAGCGCCACGTCTTGTTGGAACACAAAATTATTATTATTCTGCAATGCATCTGCCATTGTTGGAAGTAACCATTTTTTTAAAATCTCTAAATATTTATTGGCGTTTACAATTCCATCAATGAAGTGAAATTTCCCAACACCACTAGCAGACATTGAACCTCATACCATAACTGAAGCAGGAAATTTTACTTTCTTTTTTAAACAATCTGAATTGAAAGCTTCATTTTTCTGACGAATAACTCTGCTTCGATTGTCCCCAACACAAACTTCAAAACGAGACTCATTACTCCAATGGACACTATTCCATTCATCACTCGTCCAATTAATGTGACTTTTAGCCCATTTAAGCCGGGTTTTCTTTTGTTTTAATGTCAAGAGTGGCTTTTCTTTCGCCTAAAAAAATTAGTAAAATTACAAAAAAAAAAAATTTGGAATAAGTTGCAATAAAATTACCTTGTAAGTTTTAAAACCTAACTTAAGGGCTTCTCTATGGCACGTGGATCTTGAAACACTTCGCCCCAAAGCATCGCTCCAAAGAACAGATAATTCACCATAGTTCGTTTAATAATCTTCTTCAATGCCCGTCTATCAGCATCTGATATTTTGGATTTAGACGCATACCGAGGTTTTCTAGCTATTGTACCCGTTGTTTTATAAACTCGAATAATATTTCTGAGAGTAAACTTTAATAAATTAACTAGATCGCCAATTTGCGCGTTTGATTTTCCCTTTTTAAATAAATTGATAATAATTGAGGGAATTTTTTTATCAACAACCTTTCCTCGAGTCATTTTTACTAATAATAAACAAAACAAACTTTCTTTTGTTGGAAAAAGGCAAAGCCTACTTGATTATTTCACATATTCAAAGATTCTTAAAAAAAAAAAAATTCGTGAAAAGCAAAGAACTATTTTTTATATAAAAATATCTTTTTAACAATTAAAAAAATAATTTTAAGTTAAATGTTACAATAAAATGTTTTAAATTGTTTAAAATGTTGTTCCAAATGATAATAAAAATAATTATTTAAATTAAATTTACCGTGAATTAGCATAATTTTATTTAAAAAGAAAAAAATATTGGTGGGCCAATTGTGATGGGACGGGGCTCGTATACGTACTATATAGTTTGAAATATTGTGCTATACAGGGCTATATAGATTCTCGAAATCTATATATTAGGTTGATGCATAATTATGGAACGTTTTTTAAAAATATTTTTATTCAGCAATAACAATAATAAAATTTAACAAAAACATGTTTAAATGATTATTCGGGAACGTATTCACCATCTACTTCAATAACTGCTTCCCATTTGCTTGGCAGTCGGTCAATTGCACTGGCGAAGAAGTCACGATTCTTGGATGCAATCCACGCTTTGACATCGGCCACCAAGTCATCCAAATCGTCGTAGATCTTAGTCTTTTGCCAGTTTTTCAAAGAGCGGTTGAAGTGATAGTCCGTCGGTGCTTCGCTCGGTGAGTACGGCGGATGTGGGAGTAAATCCCAGCCCTTTTTTTTTTGGCTTTTCGGCCTTTCTAGCCATAAGCCATTTACGATACTAATTATTTTATTTAAATTTGTCTCTACCTCGGGGGTCAGATTTTAGCCTGGATTCGAACTCGGGTCCTCTTGGTTAGCTGGGCTGACATGCTACCGCCTAGCCTACCCGACCCACCCGATCCCAGCCCTTATTGGCGATGAATTCGACGACCCGGCGCTCAATATGTGGACGTGCGTTATCGTGATGGAACACGATGTGGTTCTTTTTGCGCGGTCTTTTCGCCTCGATTGCACCGTGAAGACTGTCAAGCTGTGCCATGTGAAGTCGTCACTGTTTATGTTGAATTGCCGCTTGCCTTTTTTTGTCCAGGATTCGCCATTGTTGCTGTTCATCCGCGTCGTTAAAACAATAACAAATGCCATTTGAGATGATTTCCCAGTGGATGATTCCGCTTCTGTCCCACCACACACACCACATAGCCTTCTTACAGTGGATGGCTTTCAGAATTCCTTTGGGCGAAAAATTTGGCGATACGGAAACTTTTTTTCGTTTGATGTTTTATAAAAATTCTTCAAAAATGGAGTTTCTTGGTTTCGTTGCAGCAAATCGGTAAAAATTCAAACGCGATCAGCCTTGTTGTTGTGGGAGAGTTCGTGGGAGACCCATCCAGCCAATTTACATACCTTGCCAAGCTTTTTGAGGCGTCGAACGATCGTTGATTGGTCGACATTTAAGTCTGCAGCCAGCATTCGTGTTGTAAGGCTTTCATCCTCTTCCACGGCTGTCAGAAGTGCCTGATCATCAAAATCCGATGGCCGACCTCTTCCTTCTTTATCCTCCAAACTAGTGTCACCTGATTTGAAACGGGCAAACCACTTACGTACTGCACTATCAGTAATTGTTCCTTCGCCAAAAGTTCGTTGAGATCGCGAAATGACTATGCTGCCTTCCATCCTTTCTCGTAGTGGTAGAGCATAATATGACGAATATGAATATGGTTTTCGACACGCATTTTTATTAACTATAAATAGAGAAGATTGTTTTTATAAAAAAATAAACAAAACGCCATTTTTGGCTAAAGAAAAACGCGGCAATACAAACGTTCCATAATTATGCATCAACCTAATAGTTACTATATAGTTTGAGACATTGTGCTACTAGGGAATTTATTCACAGGAATTAATGTAATAAAAAATTTATAATATAGATTTCAAGTCAATCTATATAGCCCCTATATAGTTAATATATAGTTTGAATCATTGTGCTGCTAGGGTTGTAATAGACTGATGAAGAGGGCAAAGCCCAGAAAACTATAGTCTCATTATAAATAAAATTTATAATTCCAGCAGACGACACACTCTTTTATTGTCTCCTTCAATTTCCATATTTTGATATAAATTAATTTTTGTATTTTTTTATTATCTTAAATTGAATTTTTAGGACAACTTATTGATTGCTTTTGTATTTGTCATAGCCTAAGTAATGTGTTAATTTTGTTCTATTCTGGCAGTATTACATAAAGAATTATAGAAATCTACACAATATACAATTTGTAGTCTAATATTTTTTATTTACAATCAAATTTGGCTGCTCAATTTCGTCCAGGAAAAAATTTGTTTTTAACAAAAGAGGGAATGATTTCTTTCGTTAAAATGACTTGAGCAGCCAGCTATGATGAAAAAATAATATCCAGATAAATCGAAGCACCAAGGTTTATCGGTGAATTTAATATCATTAAAAGTAAAATATAAATACCGTAGTAATAAATTGAAATATTATAAAAAACATATTTTCTGATTTAAGTAACATCAGATAAATTCAATTTCTATATATAATAAGATATTACTTAGTTATAAAATAAATAAATTGATCAATTAATTAAAGTGAATGTGAAAAAAACAAAATATTTATTTGGTTGTATATGTGTTTAATGTAATCTCTGAAAATCTCAATAAATTCATACACAAAATGATATTTCTGGATTTTTTTGAACCTAGGTTCTAAAACTATAATAATAAACTTGAGCAAGATGCGAGGTGAGATTTCACCAAAAAAGAAATCAAAACAAAAGTTGAGTTTTGAATTTGATATATATCGGGGGTGAGCCCATTTTCTTTGACTTCTGATGATGGGCTTACCCCGAAATATATCGAATTCAAAACTCAATTTTGTTTTATTTCTTTTTTTGTGAAACCTACCTCGCATCTTGTCTCAAATTTTATTATTATATTAAAATGTTTCACCTAGAACCAACACCTAACTCCTTAAAAGTTATCTAGGTTCTGAAGTTCGGAGAAAATCGAAACGAATATATTCGTTTTACATATGTATATGTTTATTTTAATCAAGTAGAAAACATTCTTATTGATCTCTCTTTAAGAAAAAAACGAACTTTTAACGACTTTCTATGTTTTATAATCATCGTGGGTATCGAAATATAGGCATAACGGGGAATAGATTGCAAAATCATAGTTGAAAATGATTTTTTCATCATTTCAGACATTTTTAAGCACAATAAGTAAAAAAAAAAACGAGTTAAAATCAACACTAGGTTAGTTAACATGACAGGTAGGCTTAATTGTCTTAGGGGGAAAATATGGCATGGTTGTGTAACATACCTTCACTCCTTGAAATCAGATTATCATTCTCTGGAAGCCAATAGGTTACACAACTAACACTCGGGGTTTTAATTTTGTTTTCCAGGCATTTCTATTATAGGTTTTTCAATCCACCTAAATTAAAAGAGCAGGATGACATACGAATAGATTTTTTCAATCGGGTATTTTAGAATGTATTTTAAATCTCATTAAATTAATTAAAAGAAATAGAGTTCCCTATAATTGCACAAAGAATAACAAAAAATATAATAATAATAAACTTCATTAAGAGAAATTGATTTAAAAATAGGTGAAAAGAAATTCACTAAAATAATAATTTAATCACACTAAAAGAAATAGCCATTGATATTTGTTTGTTATTTTAAAATAAGACTCGAAATATTATTCGGTGTATGTGATTTGACTAATAATTTTGATAGTTAAAACTATTTACCTTATGAAAATGACTCACTATGTGAAATTGCTAGTGACCAAAAAGGGATTCGCCTGTGTGTTCTAGGTTGTGCATTCGAATCGCAGGCTCTGAATTACGGGTTGCATCATTAGGCGTTAAATAATAAAACATTTTGAATATCAATAAAATAAAAAAATAAAAATAAAAAATTAATGATTTTGATAGTTAAAAATATTTTTAATTATTGTTATTACCATACAAATAAGTGCGTACATTTTGTTGGGTTATTCAATGCATGTTTTCTTTTCGTGTCTTGTGTTTTTGTATTGTTTTTTTTCACATTTATATTGATTGAATACTTTCAGTGTACCTTTGCATTCATTGACAATTACAATTTACTAAATACAAAATCCGCTGTAAACCCAGATCTCGAAAAAAATTAAAATTATTCTTATTTAAGTGCTTATCTTGGAATTTATTTGGGTGGTCAATGCGCCCCATGGTGCGATTTAGGTTGGCCAGGCCTATTCTAGACCCTTTAATCGATTTTTAAGAAATTTCATATATGCACCCTATACGACCTTATGAAAATATCTCAATATGTGAAATTGATAGTGATCAAATAAAAAGGGGGGGGGGGGTCAAAAATAGTTTAAAATAATCAAAATTTCTAACAAAAATCGAAGAAAGATGAAATTTATAATAAAATAGTCTCAAAATTAAAAGAAGATATTATTAACTAGCTGACGCTCGGGCTTTCGGCCCGGCGTCACTAGCTCCTGACAGGAAAAGTCTCGTTTTATGGTTAAAATTTATATAGATAATAGATGACCCGACCACGCATTGCTGTGACTAATTCTTATGCTTCACGCCTAAACCACTGGTTATTTATATAGAGGCGCTGGCGTTGTTTCCTCGAAAAATGTTTTTTATAGCCACAAGTGTGATATCTATAAAAACACTCGTTATTTGAATGGAATGTTGTGTGAAAATTTGAAAGAAATAGGTGAAGAACTTTCGGAGATCCTTCAACGAATCACTTAAGCGTAACAGTACATTTTTATTTATATAGATATTAGGGGCGTCTGTTAATTACGTGAGGCGATTTTACCAATTTTTCGACGCCACTCCCCTTAATCTCACGTGAGATTTTTCAAAATGCGTATTTTTAATGTAAATAGCTATTATCGCTATTCTTAAATAATTATTTCTTTCAATCCAACGTGCGGCGTAGGCTTGTCTTTTATTGTAGTGTGAATGCATTTAATTATTCTTGGGCTGCCTTCCATCCATCGATCCATATTTATATTTCGTCACTAGCTTCCGACTTGCCTTCAGGCGGCCTGTCTTTTTTGCTAGACGGGGGGCTTCGCCCCTGGACCCCACGTGGCTGCTTTATTGATGTTTTATTAGTAACAGAGAATAAATATAATTGTTTTATTATAAAGTCTTAAATAGATATAATTTGTGATTCTATTGCTCTGCAATATACACTCATAACAAATAAGATGAAACAAATATTTAAATATATTAAAATCTCTATTTATAAAAAATTCTCTTATTCTCAAGCTTGGAGTTGTTTATCATAAAAGAATTTAGTCTTATTGATTTTAAGTCGATTTTTCCACGTTTTCAGTAGAGCTTGCCATTAATAGTCAAAACATCAAAAATGGAATGCAATAAGGTTATTCCTCTACTATTAGATAAGAATCGATCGTTATTTTTGATTTTAAGTCGATTCCTCCATGTCTTCAGCAATGGTTACCAATAATAATCGAAGGGTCAAAAATCTAATGTAGAATTGTTATTCCTCAAGTATTAGATAAGAATCGATTGGTATTTTTGATTTTAAGTCGATTCCTCCATGTCTTCACCAATGGCTACCAATAAAAACCGAAACGTCAAAAATCGAATGTAGAATGGTTATTCCTCGACTGTTAAATGAGAATCGATCATTATTTTTGAAATAAAGTCAACATCAGGCGCGGATCCAGACCTCTGATTTGGGGGGGGGGGGGCGGTCGCCGGTATATAAGATCTACTTTTGATCTCGGAAGTGTGTCGCAGTCGAATTGTCCAAGCGGGGGGGGGGCGAGCCGAGCCCCCCCCCCACATAGAACTTTATTTTCTTCAATTTTAAAATTTAATGTTATATAACAAAAAAAGATTAAATAAACATATAAAAATTGTTGATCTCCAATGCTTTGGGGGGGGGGGGCGGGTGCCCCAATCGCTCCCCTGGTTTGCGCATGGTTAACATGAACTGCAAATAGCAAGTGATATCTGATTAATAATGAAGGAATAAACATATTAATATTTCAAATGAATTTGGATAAAGTTTAGCAACGATCCGTTGCAGTTTATTTAATTAAATAACAATTTTTGAGTTCGTCAATTAAATTGTCAAATTAATATTTGTGGGATTTAAAATTCATTGTAATTAAGTACCTTGAGGACCACAAAAAGGTCATATATAGTTTTTTGTAAAATTATATTTTAAAGTACTTTATTTTAGAATAAGATAGTACATTGGATAAAGTTTAACAACGATCCGTTGGAGTTTATTTTTAATTTTTGTTTTTAAATGTACTTTAAAAAAATAGAATAAATGACATCTCAAAAATGTGACAGATAAGGCTGCCAACACAAAGTTAGTTTGCTATTTAGTTATTTTATTGTTTGGCAAGCTATGTTGGCAATTCAGATTTGGTTTCAGTTTTCCGTGAATTTTCCAATTTTCCGGGCAACTTTTCGAGTTTTTTTACATATTAACCTGAAATGGACTATTACGAACATTTTAAAAAAAAATTAGCCAAATCGGCCCAGGCATTTGAGAGATCTGCGCTTACAAAGAAAAAGAAATTCATTTTTATTATATAGATATACAGGGTTGTTTCAGGAGGAATAGTAAATATTTTAGAGGTGGTAGTATAGACGAATTGCAATAAAAAATGCCATATAACATGTGTCCAATTTTTATGTTTATTTTTTTTCAACTTTGAACGTCCTCATTTGCCTTTGTTTTAAGTTTGTTTGGGTTACATACTAACAGCTGTATCTCTGTACTCAATAAAATTAGACACATGTTACATGGCCTTCCTTATTGAAATTCGTCTATACTACCACCTCCTAAAATATTTACTATTCCTCCTGAAACACCATGTATATGTATAATGTATATGTTAATTTGTATCAAGCGGAGAACAACCTCATTGATTTCTCTTTATGAATCAACAAAACAAAATCTTTTCAAAGAAAACTATTTGATTTTTTATTGATTTAATTTTCTTAGAATACTGAAAATTTTAAGAAACATCTTATGTATTTAATAAAAGAGAAAATTAATTTTATTTTGATTATCGCAAATCAAATTGTCTTGAAGAAATAAACAAATAATAGTAATGTTAGGGACAAATAATAAAAACACGAAAGGGCGCTTTTATAAGCATAGATAACGCCTGACCAGGGCAACCAGTGCCAACTTGCAGCGAAACTTGTCAGTACTTGTAGACTAAGGAAAACGAGAGCTGATCATTTATTGAAAAGAAATATTTATAAAGATAAGAGTAAATAAATATTATATTTAATATTCATTTACTATGAGTTAAGGATTCTTGGTCACTTGTTTCACTTTAAAATTAAAAAATTAAAAGATGTAAAAATTTTTTCAAAATATATATATATATATATATATATATATATATATATTTCGGGATATCAAACCATCAGGATGTACAGAAAATAACTAATTTAACTTATTGAATACTAGGTTATTTAGCTAGGAAATATTTATAATTATAAAAGGTCGCTTTTATCATCATTGCATGCTGATTATTGAAGAAAAATAATTAAAATAATACATTTACCAGGGCCATTATTATCCTCAATAAATATTACATACCTATATTCAGTTTATTCAAAATGTTTTATTTAATAAATTATCTTATAATTAATGAAGGGCGCATGCCATTATTTATTGAAAAAAAAATATCCATTCGATAATCATATTAATATCATTAAGAAATTGATTTTTGTTCTACCCCATGAAGAAATTGATTAAACTTGATTAAATTTCTTTCTTTAAATTCATCCACTTGTTGTCATCATTTATTTTCATTTCACTTTTTCCCTGGACATTTAAAGAATCAAACTGAAATTAAAATTATATGTTATAAAATTCAGAAATTAAAAACAAAAATGGATTATTGTTCAATATTTAAACACTATCATAAAATATGTTTCATTTTAGGAATAAACTATTTTCGAATCAGTGGCAATCCATTTCAAAGAACTTATAAATATCCTTTAAAATCGAATATATTAATTGCATTTTTTTATACATCAATGATTGCAATTCAATTGGCTCGTCAATTTACCATGCAACACACTAGAAGAATAATTGAAATACCCCTTCGAATCGCACTTGTAAGTTAATTTACTAGAAAAATATTAATCAAATAATGTATAGATAATATTGAATTCTTGGACAAAATACACTTTTTACACAATTAAAAATTAAATGGTTCTAATGTCTTTTCAAATGTGAGTTTAACTTCAAGCCCTAGGTGTGAGTCACTTTTGTATTCTTCCGATCGGTCGATTCTTTTAATATATCCTACTATACTCTACTTTTTGTAAATCTATTTCCATGAGTACCATTATGACTTTTTATCAAAATACATAGAGTGCGCAGGCCAAGTTCGACCATTGACCGCACAACCGCTGCACAAACATGCGTTTTAATTGAAGTTACTAATATATTCTCGACTCATTTAATAAATTGATGATGTTGAACTTGGCAGCACATTAGATCTCACTACTTTTTTTGGCGAACGGATTTTATTAATCGAACTTGGCCTTTTTTTACACAAGTGTTTTTTGTTGAAATTTCACTTCTTTTTGTAAGTTGGTTTTATCCGATAAATCTAATCCCTTCATTTCGGGCCCTGAAGAAGGAAAAGTTACGATTTTTCAATTTCGTCCATTATTAATGTGTCAAGCTTTACCAGTATGCCAAATTTCAGCATTCTAGGTTCATTGAATTTTTAGTTTATGTTAATTAAACCTATAACTTTCACCCCTTCATTTCGGGTCTTGAAGAAGGAAAAGTTTCAATTTTTCAATTTCCTCCTTTATTAATGTGTCAAGCTATACCAGTATGCCAAATTTCAGCATTCTAGGTTCATTGAATTTTTAGTATATCTTAATTAAGTCTATAACTTTCACCCCTTCATTTTAGGTCCTGAAGAAGGGAAAGTTTCGATTTTTGGATTTTTCGCATTAATTGTACCCCAAACTCTACCTGCCTGCCAAATTTCAGCATTCTAGGGTTAGCGGAAATACTCTAGAATTTTGATGAGTGAGTGAGTCAGTCAGTGAGTGAGTGAGTGACGAAAAAGCCTATTTTTGGCTTCTTGTAACTTGGATGGTATAAACAGTAGAAATATGAAATTTTGTAATTTAGTTAAGCTTATGGACCAGTATTCTGGAAAAAAGCCATGTAGAGGTTTCCATTACGAAGTTACAGAGGCGTCAAAATGGCCTGAGTTGTTTCCTGTAAAGGGTAGTCTGGCAGTGCACACATCCCCGCTCAAATCGAACTTGGCTGGGGGACTGCCGTGCCCCCAGATACGAGTATATATAGGTATAAGTACATATGTATTTAAGACAATATTAATCTAGAATTTTTATGTTGAAGTGCAAATTAATTTATTATGTCCTCTAAATTAAAGTTTAGGCAATTTTTTTTTCAACATTAATTACTTAAATCTAAATCACATGATTTTTCGTTTAGCATGGAATTATTATAGTTAAATAATTCTTTAAACGACGCAGACAAGAAAATGTTCTCTCGCATTAGGGCTGCTAACTGGCATTTTATAAGACAAATGCTACACAATTTATAAAATTCTATAAAGGGTAATTTGTAAATCCTTATCATTTCTCTCAACTGAATTAAATATGAATTTTGATATTATTTTTCAATTCATATTGTTGAATTGTTCTAGATAGGAGATTTAATTATGATTTTAGGGATTCTAAGTCAATATTATAATTTTAGGCAAATTTTTGTAAAATATCGTACCTACTTCAAATTTTTTCATTAGATGGTAACAAACAAACAATCCATACCAAGAAATAGTTTGTTGTTAATACATTTGTAGTTTTGTTTTTGTGTCAGGTAATACTGTGTACTTCTATTACATTTATCTAATTTTATACATTCATTAAAATAGTCAGTGATGCAACTCCGTTTTAATGGACGCTCTTCAGTCATCTTGAAATTCTTTCACAGGACCCACACTACACTAAAAGATAAGCCTATGCCACACGTTGGATTGAAAGAAATAATAATTATTTAACAATAGGGATAATAAATTATTTACAGTAAAAATAAGAATTTTGAAAATTCTCACGTGAGATGATTAGGGGAGGGGGTCAAAAAATTGCCAAAATCGCCTCACATAATTAAGAAACGCCCCCTTACCCAGCAAGTCGTGTTTTTTATAAAGTAATTTATGAGAATAGTATATTCTATATTATATAGCAAGGGCGTAAGCGAAATTGAATATTCTCTCTCTCTATAACGAGTATCGTTTTGGTCCGAGTGCAAAAGGTCATTCCTAGAATAATAAGAATTAACAAGTTAATCTCTATTAGTCTGAAACAGGTTTGAACTTATATTGGCATCCTTATAATACACTTTCGCTCCAAAGAGAGAAATGATTCTATCCGCGCTCATCTTTGTAGTTATTTTCATCGATCAGATTTCAATGAAAGAATCACTCACCATCAGATTAAATAATAAAAAAGTGAAAACTTTTTCAAGCTCGAGTACACTACAGTAATTATTAATAAACTTGAATATAATTGTTCATTCATTATTATAATTGCATTTTAACCACTGGACCAAGCAGATATTAAAATTTTGTTGCTAAGAATATATACCTATTAAGCTTAAAAAAATTTCATCATCATCATTGAGTATACAGTCCTAAGACTGGTTTGATGCAACAATCCGTCTCCACTCGACTCTGTCCCCCGCCAGCTGTTTGACCTCTCTAAATGTCTGGCATCCCATATCCCCAATTATTTGGTTGAAATATTCTAATCTGGGTCTTCACCTTCCCCTTTTCTTTCCCACCTCCCCCTCCAAGATATCCCTAAGCAGTCCCCCATGTCTCCAGTGTGTGCCCCATCATCTGACCTCTTCCCTCTTCTTCAGACTCTTCCACAATGTTCTTCTTTCTCCGATTCTTCCAAGAACTTCTTCATTTGTAATTTTATCCATCCATTTGATATTCATCATTCTTCTGTAGCACCACATTTCCGAAAGCCTCCAATCTCTTTCTCTCCGCTTTTCCAATTGTCCAGGTTTCACACCCGTACATGGCTATGCTCCATACATATGTCTTCAATAGCAACTTCCTGTTTGTTAAGCTGATTGAGGAGGAGCATAGTAGTTTTTGTTTTGAATTAAACCCCATTTTTGCTTGGGCAATTCTTGATTTAATTTCGTTTTTGCTCCTCCCATCCCATGTTATTTTACTTCCTAGGTAGCGGAATTCCTTAACTCCTTCTAGGTTTTCTTGGTTAATTTTGATGCATTCCGATGTCTCGTTTGTTCTTTTTTTGTACATACTAGGACCTTGGTTTTTATTCTTGTTTATTTTCATTTTGATTTCTTCTATTAGGATTTGGTTAATTCCATTCAAGGCGTCCTCTAATTCTTTTTTATTGCTTCCTAGAAGGGCAATGTCATCGGCAAATCTTAACATAGCGATCTTTTGACCTTGGATTTCTATACCTGTATCAATTTTGTCTTTGAATTCTTTAATCGCTTCTTCTATGTATAAGTTGAAAATCATGGGTGACAGAACACATCCTTGTCTTACACCTTTTTTATTTTTGGCTTCCCTTTGTTCATCTCCAATATTTATAATTGCCGTCTGGTTTTGATATAGATTGTAGATTAGTCTTCTCTCCCTGAATTTTATTCCCGCCTGTTTTAATATTTTTTAAACATAATTTCCCAATTGACGTTATCGAATGCTTTTTCTAGGTCTATGAATCCGATGTAGACAGATTCTTCCCTGATAAAAGCCCTTTCTATTATTAGTCTAAGAGAGAATTGCTTCTCGGGTGCCTCTGTTTCTTCTAAAGCCGAACTGGTCTTCCCCCAGATTTTCTTCAACTCTTTGTTCTATTCTTCTTTGGATTATTTTGGTTAGGATTTTGGAGGCATGTGAGGTTAGGCTAATGGTCCTGAAATTTTCACATTTATCCGCGCCTGTCTTTTTGGGAAGTGTGACTATTTTGTTTTTTTAGAAATCTTTTGGGATGATTCCCAATTTATAGATTTTGCTAAAAAATTTGAGCTTAATATATTATTATTATGTCTCTGGACTATGATTTTTAAAGGGGATACACTTTTTGGCTGTAATATACAAATAACATCTACGGCTAGAGAAGTTTCACTTCCCCCGTGAGCTTATATGGATGAGGCTCATACATTTTTTTAAATTTATTTTGCCAACTGCTCAGGGCTTTGTTGCACTCAGATGTAAACTTTTAAAATATTTACTCTTTCAATAATTTTTTTTGTTTTCAGTATTGCGAATTTATTTTAATTTTAAGTTCAATATGTGAAAATTATTACAATCGAAAGTTACAAGCAAGCTGTATTGAGTTATTAAATAAACTACAAACTACCAAAGAGACAATCTCTATTAAATATATACAAAAATTAGCGAATATTTTTTGTTCTCTTGAATATCATTATGATAATAATGTCTGAAGTTTGTCGAGGCAGTGCCCCTCAACAGTTGGAATTTAAGGTAAACAATCTAGAATTATTTATTTTATTGGCAAGTTCTATCTAAACTACGTTTCATCCTATTATCATTTTTATACTGAATACCTTTTGCGTCAAGAATTTTTAAAAAATAGAACAAAATTGCTTTTTTGCTATTTAAACTATATATTATGAATGCCTCTTTTCATAAAATGTTGAGTCGAAAATTATGCTTTGGATTTATTTATAGTTTTAGAATAATATATGACTATGGCCTCGAATTCTATAAAGACCTGGGGATATTTAGTTTGGTGCAAATCAGGAACACTCCGGGCAACAGTATGGGTGTGTGATTTTGAAAAGGTGTCTACTTAGTTAAAAGGGTAATTTTGATATTTCATATATATATATATATATCGAAAATAATGTCCCAGAACTTAAAGATACTCAAAAATTTATCGTTTATCAGAGCTCCAATGTAAACGCTCCCTAAGAAAACTATTTTTTTTAAATTAAAATTAAAAAAATAAAATAAAATAATCTATAGGTATATATAAAATTAAGGTTTTGTCTCTACATTGCTCCAAATTATGGCAAATTTTGGTTGCACACGCTTCAAGCAAAGTTATGAACGAAAACACCCTCAAAAAATTCCTGTCTGTCTGTATGTCCTTATGTATGTCTGTATGTTTCCGTGGGTTCCGCCAAAAGTTGCTCACGATTCACGTAAAAACGACTGAAGAGATTATTATGAAATTTCATATTTAGATCAGATGTCTTCTAACTTACGTTGTTTATTGCTATATAAAATTTTAATATTTTGACCCCAAAAGAGGGTTTGGGGGTAATGGAATTATCAAATAACTCCTAAACTATTAACTCTATGGCAAATTTTATCATGAACAAAGTTATAGGGGATGCGATTTCTGAACAACTTTGTTTAAAAAAATTCCCACGAAAAACCATCTAAAGTAGGAGGGTGAAAAAATGTAAATTCTTACCCTTGGAGCAAACTGAGTGTGAGTGGGGTTCGGGGGTGGGGGTCCGGGGGGCGTAGCCCTTGCTTACACAAAAGGCCGCCGAAGGCGAGCCTTGCAGCTAGTTTACTATATAATGGATGTGGTTGACGGGAAAAACTGCAATGTAACCCCTAACTATGTTTTACTTTTTGTTCTAATCCAATGTGTATCTATATATATAAAATTAAGGTTTTGTCTGTACATTGCTCCAAATCACGCCACATTTTGGCTTCAAGCAAAGTTATAAAAGAAAACATCCCTCAAAAAATTCCTGGCGGTCTGTATGTATGTATGTTCCGTGGTTTCCGCGAAAAGTTGCTCACGATTCACGTAAAAACGGCTAAAGGGATTATTATGAAATTTCATATTTATCTCAGGTGTTTTCTAACTTATGTTTTATAGATATATAACGTTTTGATATTTTGACCCCAAAAGGGGGTTTGGGGTGGGGTATGAATGAAAATTATCAAATAACTCCTAAACTATTAACCCTATGGTAAATTTTATTATAAGCAGAAGTTGAAGGGGATTAGATTTCTAACAACTTTTGTTTAAAAAAATTCCCCCAAAAAACTACCCAAAAAAAGGGGGGGGTGAAAAAATGTAAATTCTTGCCCTTGGAGCAAACTCAACCAAATTTCGTTTATATAATCTGTGGGCCTTCTAGAGGCTAGAAATGCAAAAACTAACCACTTAAAATGGGGGGAGGTTCAAAAAATGAAAATTCTTGCTCTTGGACCAAACTCAACCAAATTTTGTATAAATAATCTGTGGGTCACTAGAAGGCTAGAAATGCAAAAACTGGGTGCGAGGGTGGAATTCAGAGTGGAATGCAGGGGTGGAGTTCAGGGGGCCCGGGGTGGGTGGGGCGGAGGTCCTGGGGACGTGCCTTGCAGCTAGTTATAAATATAAATTCATGATACATATTTATACTAGTACCCAATGACGTAGGTAAGGGGGGGGGGTTCATGATACATGTAACACCTAATATAAAATAATAAGATACCTACCTGAACCCCCCATGAAAATCTATACTTACCTGCGCCACTGCATCTATTTCGAGATGGACAAATTAATGGTTAAAACTTAATCAAACATTTATGATTTTTCATCATAGTAGGTGAGGTAGTGTCGACTTAGTCAAAGGATAATTTTGATATTTCATATCAGTGATAATACCCCTAAAATTTAAAGTACACAAAAATGATCGTTTATCACAGCTTCAAAGTACTAAGCAAACGTAAAAGTAAACAATTTCATTTAAATTAAAATTAAAATTTTAAGAAAATAAAGCAATTAATTTACTTTATAATGGAAGTTGTTTATGCTCGAAACTGCAATGTGACCACTAGCCGTGTTTTACTTGTAATCCAACGTGAATTCCTAAAAGATAAAATTCACATAGTATTAATACTGATACCTTTTTATTTCAGGCTTTGACTTCCGGGAAAATGTATGGTTAAAACTTAATCAACTAATTACCATTTTCAACATAGTTTCTATTTTAATTAAAATCATTCCACTTGGACTTTATTTTAAACGTCTTAATCAGGATATCGAAAAAATGAATTAGCCTTCCAATCCATTTATCCGGTAAAATTGATCATCCTCAAACATAGTATTATATAATGCTATCCCAGAGTCAATGTTGTTTTCATCTGCTTTAGCTGAAAGCTGCACGGCATCATTATAAACTCCTGATGATCGGACAAAAAATTAATAATTCCTATAATATTCAGCTATTACTGTTGACTGCTTATTCATTTTTTGTGGATTACCTTTGATATTTATGCAATCATTGTTTGGACTGAATTCTTTTCAACATTGTTTTGGCATCAAGTTATTTGGCTTTTGATCAATTTCTTACGATTTTTTATTCTAGTTGCTGCTTGTTCGTGGTGTAGTAATGAAGTGAGTAATTATTATAATATATAAGACAAATTACAATTTATAATTAAACAATTAATATTCCACGTATAAATGATGTACAAGAATCTGTTCACAAATGAGTGGTTTTTAAGTATCAGAAACGTTTATCTTTTCTTGTGTATCTTTACTTCCTTAAACTGACATACTATATCAGTAATAGTTCTCTCCAAATGTGTCCTATTATAACAGATCTTCGAATTCTTCCACAAAGAGCTTTCCTTCCCTTGAAGTAAAGTTAGTTGAAAATTAAAAATTCGAGCTTCTCTGGACGACTGATCACTATCCGAGAATGATCGAAATATTATGTTAATCTTCCGAATTCTTTTCCCTAAAGCAAATAAACTGCGGATGGTTGCTAGACTTTATCCATAGTCATTTAAAATATTAATACATAATATGTTTATTCCTTTATTATTAATTCTAAATCACTGGTTGTTTGAACTCAATGTTGACTTAAAATCAAAAATAGCGATCTCTTCTAATACTTGAGGATTAACCATTCCAAAATGAATTTTGAAGTTTTGATTATCATTGGTAACCATTGCTGAAGACATGGAGGAATCGACTTAAAATACGAATAAAATACCATCAAAACCTTGAACCCTCTTTATTAAACGAACTTTCAGATTTGAGCTATTATGGATAGTACCTGGAGGCACCGAGCGATGCTCGGTAACTTCTTCCTTCAGTTAAAACCTTTATTTTAATATTATTTTTAATTTAAAATTCTGATAAAAAGGTCGATTTTTATTTGAGGGCCGTTTTCAAATTAAAAAAAATACAAATATATATAGTATTCGCCCACTGTACCCCCCCCCCCCCCCCGCTTGACCCCACCCCCGAAACCACCTCGCCCTACCCCAGGATCCCCCACCACTGAACCCCACCTCCTGCACCTGTTTTGATTCAACCATATGATTCATTTTTATTCATCCAATTGTTAATAAATAAAACCTATCAAAATGTGTTGTTTTTTCAGAAAATTGAGACCTGCTTATGCGAAATATATTTTTAAATAAATTCTTGATTATTTTTATTCTATTAAATAAATAAAATTCCTTATAAAAACAATTATAAAACGTTTATTAATATTTCTAAAGTTTAGGTTGAACAAAATATGTTAAAAATCACAATACTTCTTTAAGGCCTTTGAAAATAAAGGATTTACCAGACCCCATTGTCTGCCTGAGCACAAAAGGAAAAGGAAACCTTTTTTTAAAACCATAAGAATGGGATTTGTCTACCTGAGAATAATTAATTTGATTACGAAAAAAACCCATCAAAAACAATTTTGTCGAAGATGAGACCGTGGCAGATCGAATTGTCACCCCAAAAACCCCCTAACTCGTGAATTTCATCAAAATCGGTAGAGTCGTTTTCAAAATAGAACCAAGATACAAATATATAAATATATATATAAATAAATATACAATTTTTGCTCGTTTAATAAGAGTAGATTGGAATACAGACATAGACATGCGAAAAAAAGCACCGTTGAAAATTATTTTTCTCTACGTTTCAGACATTTTTAAACCTGGGCAATGATTGTGCCTACCTCCCGGGCATTCCAAATAAAATACAACAAAAACAGCAAATTTCCAGCAAAAAACTGGCGAAATTGTTTGAATTATTTACTTTTTTGATATAGATACCTGCTTAAGATGCATGCCAAGCTAATAATTCACTTTTCAGAATTTCACTTATTATATATTAGATTATTATTTTAGAAAAATATAATTGTACAAAAAGTAGTATACATTTTATATTTTCATTAACATTTTATTAAAGGTCGCGAAAAAATTGGAACATACGACCGGTGGGCTTTTTCTACCGAGTATAATAATAATTTGTATGGATTAAAATTTGTTTATCAATGTCTAAATTTAAATAATTTATCTGTTTGAATCCTAAAAAGGAGATCGAATTTTTCCAACTTTTTATTTTAATTAGTAATATAGTTCCTTTCTATCTTACTTACCAAACGTATACACTAATGTACTTTCTATTTTTATTTGAATGACTTTTTAAGGCCAACATCACATCTTTGCTTCTTCATCGGCTTATGACCAAGGCCAAAGGATTTTATCTAAAAGAGGTAAAATTATACATACTTATATCACATGAATACAATTAAAAAAAACATTCATTAGAAATAGCTATAATTAATCGTTTGTCGACTCTGATAAGAAAGTATTTGATAAAAATTAATAATAACAATAATAAATAAAATTTAAGACCTATCTCTTTTCCGAATATAAATAAATTGACACGTTCTTAAGTGACCATCCACTTGACTTTACCATACACTTCTGATTGAGTTTGGTCAAAGGGCCTAGATTTTCATTTTTTGACCCCCACCCCCATTTTGGGAGGTTTGTTTTTGCATTTTTAGTGTTCTGGGGTCCATATGTATTATTATGTATACAAAATTTGGTTTAGTTTGCTCAATTGGCCTAGATTTTTATTTTTTGACCCCCCCTTCCCTAATTTTCGAGCCAGAAAAAAAATATTTACGTTATTATAGGTTCATTTTATAGTATATTTCATTTTTTCTTGTTTTTTTAGTTTGAAAATATTATAATATTAAATTTTAACCCCCTTCCCACCTTAATTTTGGGTCGATATACAACAAAATCTAATCAGCTCTTAATGCACTTAAATTACGTGTGAAATTTGGTTATGATATTTACACTAGTTTTTGATCTAAAATTGGGTAACGCACAGATTAACTAACTAACAGACTGACTAACAGACTAACAGTCATTTTGACAAAACAGTTATTATATCGAAAAATATAATTTTTTCGATGTTCACTTATTAGAGTTTTTTTGTAGATCAAAATGCTAAGGTTTCGCCAATTTTTTTTAATCAAAATAGTTTCAGCCGTTTATGAGATATTTCGAAAAAAAAACACTTTTTTATCCACGATTACTGTATGGTAAAGTAAAAGTTTATCGTAATGTTATATTAAGAAAATATTACTTCACAATATTCATGCCATTTTTAAACTATAGAAATTCACTATCATTCCTTTTCTTATTTCAAAATCAAAAGAGGAAAATCCAGTCTTAACTCAAAATAATTTAATTTTAAAAATGTATTGCTTAGATTGTGATGTATATGGAGCAGATAAAATACTAATTAAAATCTAGAATTTATGAACATAAATATACTATCAGAACAGAAAATTCCTAATGTAGATAGAGTATGATGTAGTAGATAGCCATTCAACTAGCCTGAGACATGGTTTTGACTTTTCTATTCCCAAAATTTTAGATATAGAAGGAAATTTAAACAACAGATTAATTTTAGAAATGAATGTAATTTTGAACAGAAAAAAATTCAATTGACCAAAGAACAGTTTGTTTGTTCAATATATATTTAGCAAAAAATTTTAGGTAAAGGTAGCATTTGGTTATTTTAAATAATCTCGTCAACAAGACGATCGATGGTAGTACGAGTATGCTTATATTTGATTCAGAATTATCTCATAAAGTATTTTTCAAATTTTTCATTAATATAGGAAGAATTTCTCCCGAAACGTTTGGAACTTTAATAAATTGTTTTTATAAAAGAATTGTATTAATTTAATTTAATAAAATAATCAATTATTTAAACATTCTTAGATCATATTATAATTATCCCTTAAATATTTTTTTTCAGTTGAAAATATTTTCAATGCAATTAATTCATTCAAAATTCAAAATATCAGCATGTCGATTTTTCGTTATTGATTTTCCACTTTTATTTTCAGTTAAGTTGATGAGATTTTTATATAATTTTGTGATTCATTCAATTATTTTATTATAGTGAATAATTTGAGCTTTGTCGATGTTTTTTCCAGATGATTGGTTCTGTAACTACTTATATTATTATTCTATTGCAATTTCGTGTTACACCTACTTGCGAACCTCAACTATCATGTGACTGTACAAAACAAGATTGAAATATACCTACTAAAAACTATATAAATTATTTTCTCAGATAAATAATGTAAATTGGAGAAAAATGTAAGAACTTTTAAGACTCGCTACTCTCTTCACTTAGAGCGGTTCTAGTAAAAAAATATATTAATATTAAAAATGCATTTTCAATCAAATTATAATACATTTGATTTCTTAATTAAGTTTAATTTATAATTATTCGTTTATTTATTCGTAGTCATAGTACACGTGGCAGCCATTGGCGAGTGTTCCAGAGAGGGGGCTCAATCGGGACAATGTTTCCTTTAATCCCAACACACGCCCCAAGTGATCATTAATCGAAAATTATAAGGAAATACGACTAGGCTTTAAATAAATTCAATAAAATTCTAAATCACAATTACTGAATCGTTTAATATATGCTTAAAAACAATTATATGAAGTTCCAGTTTAGTAAAAAAATGGCAGAACAAACAAAGGATTGCAAGCCCGATTCCATCATGTCTAAATTAAAATTGTGCAATAGTAGTCCCTCATTTTACACGGAGCTAACGTTATACAAAAATGCCGAGCAAATAAAAAACCAGCTTATATTAATCACAGAGTAATAAAACTTATCAAATTTGAAATCTATTAGAAATTTAACCAGATTATATTTAAAAATAAATGGTGTGTATAGGGTATACGAATTGCACTTTTCTCTTATCAACGCATTTAAAAAAGCTATGTTCATAAAAATAAATTCAATCAATATAGGTGCTTAGCGTATTGAAATTGTTCCAGAATGTTAAATTAGGGGTAGTCACCCCTCTAGGGGATGAAAAAATGTTCAGAAAAATAAATTCAATCCATATTTATGCTTGGGGCATTGAAATAGTTCCAGAATCTGCTAAATATCATCCATTATTTGAGAGGAAAGTTAAATTAGGGGTAGTACCCCTTTAGGGATGAAGGGATGTTCATAAAAATAAATTTTTATTGATATTTGTACTTAGTGCATTGAAATAGTCCAGGAATCTGCGAGATATCACCCTTAAAAGCGGAAAGTTAAATTAGGGGTAGTCGCCCCTTTAGGGGATGAAGAGATATTCAGGAAAATAAATTCAATCAATATTTATGCTTAGGTCATTGAAATAGTCTCAGAATCTGCTAGATATAATCCACATGGGAGGAAAGTTAAATTAGGGGTAGTCAGCCCTTTAGGGATGAAGAAATGTTCATAAAAATAAATTCTCTTGATATTTGTGCTTAGCGCATTGAAATAGTCCCAGAATCTGCGAGATATCATCTTTATAAGCGGAAAGTTAAATCAGGGGTAGTCATCCCTTTAGGGGATGAAGAGATATTCAGAAAAATAAATTCAATCAATATTTATGCTTAGGGCATTGAAATAGTCCCAGAATCTGCTAAATATCATCCATTTGAGAGGAAAGTTAAATTATGGTTAGTCACCCCTTTAGGGGTGAAATGATGATAAGAAAAATAAATTCAATCCATATTTATGCTTAGGGCATTGAAATAGTCCTAGAATCTGCTAAATATCCTCCATTTGAGAGGAAAGTTAAATTATGTGTAGTACCCCCTTTAGGGGATGAAGGGATGTTCATAAAAATACATTCAATCCATATTTGTACTTAAGGCATTGAAATAGTCCCAGAATCTGCTAGATATAATCCACATGGGCGGAAAATTAAATTAGGGGTAGTCAGCCCTTTAGGGGATGAAGAGATGTTCATAAAAATAAATTATCTTGATATTTGTGCTTAGTGCATTGAAATAGTCCCAGAATCTGCGAGATATCATCCTCATAAGCGGAAAGTTAAATTAAGGGTAGTCACCCCTTTAGGGGATGAAGAGATATTCAGGAAAATAAATTCAATCAATATTTATGCTTAGGACATTGAAATAGTCTCAGAATCTGCAAAATACATATAATCCATTTGAGAGGAAAGTTAAATTATGGTTAGCCACTCATTTAGGTGCTAAAAGGATGATAGGAAAAATAAATTCAATGGGGATGAAGGAATGTTCAGAAAAATAAATTCAATCAATATTTATGCTTAGGGCATTGAAATAGTTCCAGAATCTGCTAAATATCATCCATTTGAGAGGGAAGTTAAATTATGGTTAGTCACTCCTTTAGGGGTGAAAGGATGATAAGAAAAATAAATTCAATCCATATTTGTGCTTAAGGCAGCTGATAGATATCATCCACATGAGCGGAAAGTTAAATTAGGAGATGAGATGTTCAGGAAAATAAATTCATTCAATATTAATTATAAATATGTAATGAATTAAATAAACAAGCAGTTAGGACAAGAGAAAGTATGTGTTAGGAAACTAGAAAGTACCCTTATGTCGTTTATCCTACCTTTGGCTGGCTGGCTGACTGGCCCTTAGCCCTTGCACTTCTTCCTCTGCCTGCCTGGTATCAACTGAGCTTTGAAGGAAAGCAAAGAGACCAGCCAGCCTTTTATCAATTTCCTTGAATTTCGATAAATAATTTTTCAATGGGAATTTCGATTCACTTTTTATTAATGAAATATAATGTACACTCGGCAGATGGACCAAAATAGTAGGGATGGAATCGGGATTTTCTGGTGAGAGGGGGTGGGGGGAGGGGGTGCCCGATTGTTTTTTTTTTATTTTTTAATTTAGAAAATAAAACTTATTCCAAGACCCTTGATAAATCCAAAATGAAAAATCGTACAAAGTTTATTTTGGTGTCAAAATGTTTGTTTAAGAATTTTTGGTTCAAAAATGCAAAAAAAAAAAAATCCGCTTCCCCATGGGAAAATAAATTTTTATTATATTATTTTTATAAGCAAATACTATATGTTTGTAAATATTCGAACTAGGCGCAAGGGGCGGGGGGATTTGGCTACTTAACAATATTCACATTAATTAGAATTAATAAATACATGTGATGGAATAGAAGAATTCATCCCTCCTGACATCTGGGGGCAGAAATTTATCGGGGAAAACAAATTCCAATTTCCCATAAGAGCAATGAATTTCCTTCCCCGTTAACTAGCCCTCTTGATTTTCCCCAATAGATATCACGCCTATCGTGATTTTCGCCAATAAGTATTCGTTTTCTCTATCTTATTTTTGAATATTTTAAACCCCCTTTTAAATAAATAAAAAAGTTTTACTTTTTTTTATTGTTCGATAAATAATTCAAAAATTCACGTTCCTCCAGTGGCAGATTTTTAGGTTGGCGGACACCTGAGGCCTATGACTCCGCAGGGACCCACAGAATCCCAAGTCTACTAGATTTTCATTTAATTAATAAACTAAAATTTAACAGTCATCATATATGGGCATTCTTATGGATCTTTTAAATAGTTTTGATTATAAATGGCAAATAAATAATATAGAGCCCTTTTTACTTCTACCGTTCGGAACCCCCAAACACTGAAATTCGCCACTGATGAAGTGCGTATTACTTCCACCCTATATAAAAGGGTCAGAGAACAGGAACCCGGCAGTGGGTCTCGAAGAAATATACAATTACTGTTCAGAAACTTTCATTATTATGAAGTGATACAAACTTTTATAATTACTGTATTTCTAAATAACAAATTCAGTGATAATCCTCGAAGGGCACAATTTCAACCAAAAACTTGAATCGCGCCGTATCCTAGCGCCGCTGAATTGATGTAATAAAAAAAAAAACTGAAATAGGCTCATAAGAGTAGAAATGTAGAATATTTGCAGGTAAAATATCAGTCGCAAGAAGAAGCTTGTCTCATTGTCTCTTTTCAGAAGAAGAAGAATTTAAATATGGCAATCTTCACGTTCATGTGAGCCCGTAGTCGTAAATTTTATAAATAGTGAATTTGAGAATATTTGAAAAGATTAATTTATTTTAAAACTGTAGACGGTACTAGCAATTTGATGAATTCATAATATAATTCAGAAAAAATCCATAACAAAAAATAATTTATGATATCGGTGACTGACTCTCTCGAGCCCCGAAAATCTTCTATCAATTAGAATTATAAATAAGAATGAAGATAAGAGATTTATTTTATCAATTTTATTTATCTCAGCTTCACAAATGCTTTGCCTTTATTAATAAAAAAATAACTATTTTTTTAAAGCTTTTAATTATTTAATACTAAAATTATTTATTTCATTTTTAAAACTAATAGTAAGATAATATAGCTTTGCTCTGTCCTAAGAGTCTTGGTCCGTGATTGCCAGCCTAAGGCTTTTTTTACATGATATATCATTTATTTTAAATTATTTCATTTATTTATTTATTATATAATCGTACATTTAAATATATTAAATTATAATATTAAAAGATTTATCTATACTGAGAAGTAAGTGGAATTGTTGAATTCATAACAATTTCTTTTAAACTACAAAATTCTTAAACAAAATGCTATTTTCTTTATTAAAGAGTTACTATGAACCTCAAGATATATTAAATCAATAAAATAAGATCGATTTCTTTCTCATTTATAATTCTATTTTCTGTCATATCGAGAGGATCGCCCCATCAGAGAGACATTTGTTATTTATTCAATTCACTCTACATACAATATTGGAATTATCTTTTAACTCGTAAACTATTGATTTTAGACTTTTAACTCATAAGAACTTTTCTGTTGGAAATTAAATATTCTTTAAAAAATGTCATTTTATAGATTTGTGTAACTCAAAGGTTCAGGCAGTAATGGTGAAAATATAGGCATTTGTACCAAACTCAATAAAATTTTGTATACATAATCCGTGGGCCCCCAGGAGACTAATAATGCGAAAAATAACCACCCAAAATGGGGGGGGGGGTTGTAGGACCATGAACCAAATTCAACCAAATGTTGTATACATACTCATGAGTCCCCAGAAGTCTAAAAATGCAAAAACTAACCCCCCCCCCCCCACTACATGTTTATAAATAATTTTATTAAATATTAAATATAGTGAGGGTCAGTTTTGATGGCAAAGTCAAGTGGATGGCCACATCAGAGCGTGTCAGTTAATTTTTTAATATTATTATTGTTACTATTTGTAGATTTAAGTGTTAGAACATGTCTTTCATTTATTTACCAATACCAAATTTCTTGTTATTTTTTCCCAACTTGCCCTTCCTTTGAAAAAAATGTTTCAATACTAACCTAACAAAAAATAATAAATTATCTGTAAATGTACAAAATAAAAATAAAATAAAAATTAGTATAATAAAATCTTCGATTACATTCAATTAAAATTAGTAAAATAATATTTAAAAAAATTTCGGAGGGGGGGGGGGCGAAAATATATATACCGCCTGGGGCCGAAGAACCCTACATCTGATTATATTTTATACGGCTCTACCGATTTTCTTCAAATTTTCTGGATTAATCAAACATTATTTACCTTCTGTTATAGATTGATTGTTTTGAGTGGAAATCGATGAGGCGGTCCAGAAAAAGAGGAAGATAATTTATACTATCTTTTTATTCATAAACCGACGTTTCGAAGGCTATTCCCTCCTTCTTCAGGGTTTTGAAAAGTCATTGAAGGAAATCCAATGCAATATTAAAAATTTTATTAAATTTAATCTTTTCATAAAATTTCTTTTAAAATAAAAAATTCTTATTCAAAATGCTATTTTCTTATATTAGAACGAGCTTTTTGTGCGTGCCTTCGGTACGCCCTCGAAGCTCGGCCCTCCGGGCTGGATGCCCTGGCGGGCGGCGTCTCGGTCCAAAAATTTTATTCCTCTTAAAAAACCACACTCCAAATGTATACCTGTAAACTCCCGAAAATACACAGTCTCTTAAAAGTTCGCCTCATTTTTCGTCCTGACACAGCTAGAGAAATGAAGCTCTAGATATGAATCTGAAAGTATTTTATTTTTCTATAATCTACAGCATTGTGATATTTTTTGCGTGGAAATAGATTTATTTAAATAAGTGGTATCGTGTGAAGAGGAGAATTATATTATATCATTTTTTTAAAATTTGGGATCGATAATCGATATAAGGCTCCAAATATTTAAAAGAGATCAGGTGTTGTTTGTATGACAGGCTGCTCCAGTATTGCAATGAGAAACTCATATGGCCATACGTGTCTTAAGTCGTTTAATTTTGTCGAAATCAAAAAATAAGAATAACAAAATTTAGATTTTTAAAAAATTATAAAAAAGTGGCAAATTATTAAAAAATAAACAAATAATATATAAATCAAATAAGATGTGATTGATTGATTTTTCTGTGCGCAAAGAAAAGCGAATTGAATATTTAATTTTTGAGTGGTGAAGGGGGGTAATAATTATCAATATATTTAATGTTTCCAGTCTGGTGGATAATATTGCGGAGCGATTTGGCGTCGGGGCGGGCTCGGTCAGGGTCGAGGCCATCATACTCTCGTGGAAGGGAGTGTGGTGGCATAAAGCGGTGGAGTCCCTCATCGCCCAGGGTATATCCCAAAAAACAATAAACGATTTGACATATAGGGCGATGAGGGGATCTCTTCTTAATTTTTACACTTTCGGCAGAAGAACATGGAGAGCGGGTGGCGTATGATTATTTTTTGTGAATAAAAAAAAAAAAAAAAGGAAATGTGAGCCAGGATTAATCCTAGCTCTCTCAGCCACCCGCTCTGAATCTGAATTAATTTGTTCTGAAGCCGAACGTGTGAAATATTTGTAAATAAATTTGTGTATCTTTTGTCTTGTAAGAGGCGGCCCGCTCCTCGGAGGCCCAATAAATAAAATTAATAAAATCAATTGGAGTCTTTCATTTCGAAATTTGAGTCCAAATTACGATTATATTTCAAATTTGCCGCAAATATACCGATGGCGCTCTCTCTTGGCAGCATTACGTCAGCTTTGCGGCAAATTAATCTAGACAAATATATATAGTATATGAATCTATGAACCTTCAGATAGATGAAATCGATAAATAAGATTGATTTCTATCTCATTTTTAGTTATTTTGTTCTGTTACTATATAACAAGAGAGTGGGTCGCAATGAGAGTGAGTCTCTCAGTGAGAATCTCACACATTTTTTATGGATTTTTTTAACTTCAATCTTTGAATATAATAATTTTATATCATTTCACATATTCAAATTTTATATATTTAAATATAAGATTTTTTAATATAAGAACTAAAATAAAAATCGGTTGTCTGTAAAGTCGGTTTACTGACGATAGTTGAACGTGACAACGTCATAAGAAAATACCATTCCATCAGTATTTTCTTATGACGTTCTTATGACGTTGTCACGTTCAACTATCGTCAGTAAACCGACTTTACAGACAACCGATTTTTTCATAAAATTCTTCGTTCAGAAAATCATTTTAAATTTACAAAATACTTGAATAAAATTTATTGTTTAAATTTCTACCCGACAGTTAAAATTTAATTTTTGATTTTATTATTTTATAATAATAAATTTTTTATTGACATTATTTCTTTCAGCAAGTAAACTGAATAAAAGTTGTTGTTCAATTAGTTACTTAATTATTTTTGCAAATTTAATTGTAATTTGTTGTAAAAAAGTAATAATTTTGAATAATTTATTATAAGAATAAACTGTGATTAAATTATTGTTCATAAATCTTAAATTTAAAATTTAAAATTTGGAAACATCATTAAAATTTTTGTAACTGTAGCTTTTAAAAAGCCCGCATCAATCTTTGTCGCTCGTTCCGCGCTCTCGCTTGCACTTCAAGCCTTAAATGGAACGCTGCAGAGCGAGGTAACGCCGCATGAATCATGTTTTTTCGTGCGTGCAGCAGGCTCCATCGAATTATAAGACGTTGTCACGTCAAAAATAAAATATTTTATTTATTCCCACTAAAAGCCTGGCTGGCTACAGGGACCCACGCTACGGGTCCAAGCCACAGCACAGCAAAGCATTATATTATTAATATTGAATAAATAAACTAAAATTATATTATTCAGAAATAAATGAAAAATATAATATGGATTATTGTTCAATATTTAAACCCTTCCATAACATATGTTTAATTTTAGGAATAAATTATTTTAGAATCAGTGGCAATCCATTTCAAAGGACTTATAAATATCCTTTAAAATGTAATATATTAATTGGATTTTTTTATACATCTTATCTTGCAATGCAAGTGCCTCATCAATTAATTATTCAACAGAGTCAAGGAATAATTGAAATACCTCTTCGAATCGCAACTGTAAGTTTGTTTCAATGCCTGCCTAAACAAAAGAATTTAATCGGACAGATAATTATAATCTTTAAAGAATTAGGTGTCGGTTCTAGGTGAAACATTTTAATAGATAATAAGTAAAAATATATTTAATTGGCCATTATAAATCTATTATGTCGGCTTTGCGCATAGCACACGGTTCGCTGACTACCAACATATTTTTGCGGTTAAATTGGAAAAATGCGAAACCACTTAAGGACGTTCCCTAAAAAATCGATTTTCTTGCAATCCTTTTAAAACTTTGAATACACATATTTATAAGTAAGATAAGAATAGAGATAGAAGAAGAACCTATGTCACCCACACCTTGAACAATACTCTAGAGGCCGGAAAAGAAACCCTCGCTGTAGCCCTTGATATCTCCAAAGCTTTTGACCAGGTTTGGCACAAAAATCTTCTTGCCAAACTGCCAG
This sequence comes from Forficula auricularia, assembly GCA_024734495.1. Taxonomy (NCBI): domain Eukaryota; kingdom Metazoa; phylum Arthropoda; class Insecta; order Dermaptera; family Forficulidae; genus Forficula; species Forficula auricularia. The sequence goes on along the minus strand of JALMQS010000025.1, from coordinate 1,499,237 downwards.
CCTTTGGATTCACACCAACACTTCGCAAATGGATAGAAAGCTTTCTGACAAACCGAAGTATAAAAGTTGTGGTGGATGGAACATCATCTGAATCGTTCTCCACAAACTCTGGTGTTCCCCAAGTCTCTGTAATCTCCTCCACACTCTTCCTTATTTATATAAACGACCTTATTGATCAAACGGCAAACCCCACTCATTGTTACGCCGACGATAGCACTCTACACGGCAAACCCTCTCTCCCGAATAATCGAATCAATATTGCCTCCTCAATTACTCTCGACCTAGACAAACTGAATAAATGGGGCTCTCAAAATTTAGTTAACTTTAATTCAAATAAGACTCAATGTTGTCTAATTTCTAGGCGCGAAAATAGAGATTTCGATTCGAATACCCTGAAAATGTGTGACAGCCTATCCATGTTGGGCGTCTCTGTCGCATCTGACCTGTCTTGGAATGAACACATCTCCTCTGTGGCGAAATCTGCAGCAAGGAAGATTGGCTTCTTATTCAGGTCCAAGCGATTTTACAAACCCCCACAACTTCTCACCATCTACAAGGCCCAAATCCGCCCCTGTCTCGAATACGGCTCTCATCTGTGGAGAGGAGCCTCAAAATATTCTCTTGCTACCCTTGATGCAATTCAGAAACGAGCCGTCAGGCTAATTGACGATTCTACCCTCACCGACTCCCTCGACTCGCTGGCTCATCGAAGAGATGTCTCTGCCCTTTCCCTTTTCTATAGATACTATCACGGCAGGTGCTCTGATGAGATAAGAATCAATAATTCCCCCCAAAGCATGCTTTGCACGCAGCACACGTTTTGCCGACTCCCAACACTCTTTCGCGGTCAAATTGGAAAAGTGCCGGACCACTTCATTCGCGAATACATATATCCCCATGACTTCAAGGAACTGGAACTCTCTCCCAGCCCCTATCTTTCCCAGCACCTATGATCTTCAAACCTTCAAAACCAGGGTACATAGACACCTACGTCTACACCCTCTCACTTAATCAACTTTCCCTTCTCTTCGGTAATGCAAGGGTCTTTCGAGATCCATAGGGGCTACATCTTTACTGATGCACCCCTTCTTGCATTCGATTGCATTAAAAAAAAAAAAGATAAGAATTCTTTTTAATAGTCCTTTCGACACTAAATTTATAAATATTGATCATAGAAATTTGCATATTCAACACGCGAACCCTATCCCGATTGATGTTAAAGCGACTGTTTCATTAAATAACAATAGTAATTTTCTTGTTAATATTTTGAAAAACTGAGAATCATTAACTGAAGATATAACAAATATTTTCCTGTTAAAATAAGTGTATCAAGCGGTATTAGTTTTGTATGAAAAATGTAAAAAGTTAGGTACTTTTGATGGTTTTCATTTTTTTTCTAATGACAGACAAGTGAGAGATGGTGACTTGACAACGTCGCACTAAAATCACTCAATTTTACCATATCTAAAAACTTCTCCAGCTGGTGTATATGAGATTTTTAGCTAATTCTCTCAACCTAACTAGAGTGTTCTCATCTGGAATTTCGCATTGAGCTGTTTCATGCAGTGTTTTGTTTTTTAGCGTCGGTAAGAATGCAATGTTGCCAGATCCGAGAAACGACGCAGTGAAAATATATTTGCCTTTCTGCGCATGTGGGAGTAGGGGAAAGAACGAACTGCATCTGAGCCGAGGGGTGAACCGCGTTTGGAATTAGGTGTACAGCGTCTTTGAAATTATGTGGAATCATTTTGGAATTCATTATGCCCCTTTATCTATTGTCTTCTACTTGGAAATGAAAGTGGAAGTGGAAGTAGGTGTACATGATATTAGGTCTCGGTTCACCCCTCGATCTGAGCTATATTAGGGAACGTTCTTAATTTGCCAGTATATTTGCCTCCATGACTTCAAATAACTTAAACTCTCTCCCGACTTCCATCTTTCTCAACTTTTATAGGTTTATAATAACTTTATTAAATCTTCCATTTCTGTGAAACTCCACAAAAACTCCCTTTAATAATAACTCTTATAACTTTTAAGACCCAGGTGCACAGACACCTAAGCCTCCACTCTTTAGCTTGACCACTCTCCCCGTCTCTTCAGTAATGCAAGGATCTTTCGAGATCCTTATGGGCTGAATTTCCTTAGTGCTTCCCGAGGGGTGAACCGCGGCCTATACACCTACTTCCACTTCCACTTTCATTTACAAGTAGAAGACAATAGATGACAATAAATTATCTAATGAATTCCAAAGTAATTTCAAATAATTCCAAAGACGGTGTACACCTAATTCCAATCGCGGTTCACTTCTCGGTGCGCCCTTTCTTGCATTTAATCACTTAAATAAATAAATAAATAAATAAATAGAAATAGAAGCCAAAGGTTGGACACCCTTGATTTAAATTATTTTTAGGTGATTGAATTTACTATGTGCTATCTACGCTCTACAGAAGAATATTGTTTAGATAGTCTTTCATTAAAATATTACTTGGTACACCAAACTCGCTGGGCGATTAGATTATTGAGAATTCTGACACATTTTTCAACCTCTTTTTTTGGCATATATTGTCTTTAGAAATATCTGAAACGAGAAATAAAATTAAATTCGGTTGGAGTTGATGGTGTTTCACAAGGAGAAAAATTAAAATACAAAGATTTTTTTTAGTTTACTCTATATATTAACATTTATGTTATCTTCATTCAATGTTCTGCTGACGATGAGTTAAGAGCTCGAAATATATAGAGTAAACTAAAAAAATCTTTGTATTTTAATTTTTCTCCTTGTGAAACACCACCAACTCCAACCTAATTTAATTTTAACAATGTTTCACTATAAACCAACACCGCGTTCCCTAAATTTAAGAAATAAAATAATCGCATAATAGGATTAATAGGTAATAATTTTTTGTTTTAGGTCTGCGAATATCTTTTACTAGTGAGTTTTATATATGAGAATTACTACAATCGGAAATTACAAACATTTTGTATAGAATCATTAAATAAATTACAAACAGCCAAAGAGACTGTTTCTATTAAAAATATAAAAAAATTGATTTTTATTTTTGTTATCGTTGATTTCATTATGATGATAATAGCTGATGGTGTACGATATTTATCTGATTATCAATTAAAATTCAAGGTAAAAGTCATAAAATTATTATTTTTAATGGCAATGTTCTGACTGAAACTAGCAGCTCCACCATTCCTCTCTTTGGCGTTATCAACGATGGCAGGTGCTGAAAACAACACCTAAGGGCCCAATGAAATAAAACATTCAGTGGAAAACCTGAAACCACCAATCTGCCTGATAATTTTTCCAAATTTGTTTTTTTTTTGTATATTTTTCTTTTAAATATAATTTTTAATCGACTTCAAAAAATGGAGGAGGTTCTCAATTCGTCGGAATCTTTTTATTATTATTATTATTTATTTTTGTTAACATTGTAAATTTTTTCCTATTTTTTTTTTTTTTTTTTTACATTTTATCTCTCAAGTTTGCCCAATCGCTGCAAACATACTTTAATCTGATCCCTACATATTTGGTAAAACATTAATTAATATTTAGTTTCGTAAAATGGCTAATGGTTAAAGCCGAGAAAGCCAAATAAAAAGTTTGACCATCATGGGTTTCCTTGTTTTAGTTCACTTGGCAAAATCGTAACATCTTGGTGCAAAGCACACTATCATTATATCTATCTACACATTCTTGAGCTATTATTGTCCAAGTTGTCTTTCTTTCTTCTTCATTTATTTTACATCTGATTTTGTTGACTATTGTTTGGTTAAGCAGCCTTTCATTTAGGCCGTTTGATAAGAGTGCATTTACTGCCATGAAGACCATCGATTTTTTGTGTAAAAATCTTTTGAATTCCTTTGAATTAATTGCTGGCTATTTGATTTGTAAGTAAAAAAATCAATTTTATCTGTCTCTGTTGTCTTATTGATCAATTTGATAAAATCACATTCATTTTGTGTTTTTGAGGTCAAAATATACCTATGCATATTTTCTGAAATGGTCCACCAGAAGATGTAAATATTTTTTAGCCCATTTTGAACTTCTAAAACCTCCAATTGTATCAATAGAGATAATTTCGAAAGGTTTAGTGGCTGGACCTAGGCGAGACCACGATACACATAGACCCGGTATGTTAGGGCTCAGATAGTTTTCTAGATATTATTACCGTGCTTACCTCTCAAACGGCTAAGCCGTTTCTGATAATTTAAGTGTCGATCGATTAATAGAAATTTAGAGATATAGGTTATATGGTACTTAATCTTATTAATTCATATAAGACGAAAGTTAAATATTGGAGAAGAAAATTTAAGTTTGGGGACTGATTTTCTAAAACACTGGTTAAATGGTAATAGATTATTAAAATAAATTATAAATATTAATAGATTATTAAATTATTAAAATAAAAAGAATCGAATCAAAAGTATAAATCTTTGTTAAAGTAAAAAGTATGCAACAAATATTTTAATTCTCTAAAAATTTATAAAAATACAAAACAAGTTTTTGATAATATTTTAATGCCACATTAAATTCTACTATACATTCATGAAAAAACATTGTACACTTAAATAAAACATTTTAACAATACATTTTATTATTTTATTTTACAATTACTTTTAAATTGAAAGGTTTTTTTAGTCACAAACTAATAAAAGACAATAATTTCAGTTAATCATTATTTATTTTATTGATTCACCAGACAGTTATTTATTTTACAATTAGTAAGATTTATGGTTTACATCTTTCTACGAAGCGAGGATATAAGCAGACTTCTCGAATGTGATATCGGTTCAGTAACCAACAAACAAAACGTTCCAAGCCCAGGCCATATCCACCATGTTGGCAAGTTCCATATTTACGCTGATCAGTGTACCAGTAATAAGGAGCTGGATCAATTCCTTCGCGTTTGTATCCCTCCAGTAAAGATTCAAGATCTGAAATACGCATTGAGCCACCGACGATTTCACCGACACCGGGCATAAGAACATCGACAGATTCAGTTAATGTGGAATCTTCCGGGCATGACTCCATATAAAAAGATTTGATTGATTTTGGAAAACGGCATAACATAATTGGTTTCCCAATGAGATCTGTCATTTTACGTTCAGGCATCTCAGGAATGTCCTCCCCGAATTCGTAATAAGTTCCATCATCCTTTGTGATATTGTTATCCTTGAGAAAATTGATTGCCTCCTTGTAATCCATCCGAATAAATGGTTGTTCTGGAGGTTTAAAATCAGGATTTAGTTCTAAGACACCCTCTCCTTCTGGACTTTCAAGAACCCTCTTCGCAACATCACAAATCAAAAATTCAAGGCGGTCAAGAAGATCGTTGAATGTAATGAAAGGGCACTCGGCTTCAATATGCGTGTATTCAGCCAAATGTCGTCTCGTTCTACTTTGTTCGGCCCGATAACTTTGCGCTATGCAATAAACATCTCCAAGTGAAGGCAAACATGTTTCGAGATAAAGTTGTGAAGATTGAGTAAGAAAAGCTTCTTCCCCAAAATAATCTAATTTAAACAGAGTTGATCCACCTTCAACTTGAGTTTGTACCAAAGTTGGTGGAGTCACTTCATTGTATCCTTGTGACTGGAAGTGGTCTCTAAATGCTTGTAAAATAATAGATCTGAGTTTCAAGATGCGGGAAGTGTTTTCTCCTCGGATCATGATGTGTCGGTTATCCAATTGGACATCAGGATGCGCTTCTTCATTAAGTATCGAGTCAGCTCCCCCAGGAGGAGCAATTCCAATTAAACGCCAGTAATCCACTTGAAGTTCAAACCCTCCTGGTGCTTGATGGCCTTCAGGAACTTTCCTTAGAAATCCATAAAGTTGTACACATGATTCCGTTGACAATGTAATAGCATTATAAGTTTGACAAAGCAAATTATTTAAAACGCATTGTAGAAATCCTGTGCCATCTCTAAGTGTAATAAACATCAAAGATTTACCTTGACGTCGAAGCCTATGTACCCAGCCAAAAATCTTTACTCTAACATCTGCATTATTTTTTATTGCAGAAATTTTGATCAATTTGGCTTGGGGAAGAGAGGGATCTTCCTCCAATTCTTTCTTTTTTGCTTCTTCTAAATTCTTTTCTCTTTTCAATAAATCTTCTTTTTCATTATTAGCTTGTTTTCCAGCTTGGTGTTTTTCTCTTTGAAAAAGTTTCATTATTTTTTTATGTTGAGATTTTGAAAGAATTTCAAATTCCGATTCTTCTTCAACTTTTCCGTCAACATAGAATAGAGGAGTTGTATTATCAAAATCTGCTTTTCGGAATGCTTGAATAATTGAGCGATAAGGATTGGTTTTGGAGCCATTTCCTTTTTCATCATCTCCTCTTTTTTCAGAGGAATAAATCTCAGCAAGAGGTTTTTCCATTTTTTTTTTTTTTTTCTTAAGTGACAACTCGCGAAATGGTTTGAGAATCAGCGAGAATACGAAGAATGGACAGCAAGCGAAAGCGGAGGTTTAAAAGTAAAGATATTGCGTTGCTCTAAAAATAAAGTTTTTATTTGATTAATTTATATAACTTATTTACATTATTTATAAGATGTAATATTCTTACCTAAAAATAAAGAAATGACATTTAAAGGTTATTGTTATTGTCAATTCTTTTTTACACTATTTATTATTTCTTAATCCGTGTTAATAAATAATTGCCATTTCCTATTGTAATTTAGATTTTTCGTTCACTCAGCCCTCTGCCGTGCAAGACAGACACTACTCCAATCTGCGCGGCACATTTTAATAAAGCATAAACATTTTCTATATATATTCTTAATATAAATAAAACTATTTTGTTTTCAGACTAATAATTGGCATACAATATGGTTAGAAATTAATCAAATCATTTTATGTTATAGTCTAGTTTCAATTTTAATTAAGATCATTCCACTCGGAGTGCATTTTAAACGTCTTAATCAGGAATTATCATCTCAATATATATATATCCGGTAAAAATGATGAAATTTGATGTCATCTTCTTTTTGAACTGCTTTAGCTGAGAGCGGCACGACATCATTATAAACTCCTAAATTATTTCTATGGATTGCGTATTCTTTTTTTTGGATTAACTTTGATGTTTATACAATCATTGTTCATACTAAATTTTTCACACCCTTATTTTGGCATATGGTTATTTGGTTGTTCGTCAATTTCTTTCGGTTTTTTATTATAACTGCTGCTTGTACATGGTGTAGTAATCAAGTGAGTAAATATTCTAAATCATAATTCAATTTACCATTAAATATCCCCATATACCTATTCCTATCTATTAATAATATAGACTAGTTTGTACTTTCGCCTTTTATCATTTTTTGTTAACATTTTTCAAAATGTACCTACTTATCTTAACTAGTAAAATATCTAATTGAAAAGTTTTTGTTTTGCCGAGAGTAGCAGAGTTGTTGATTCACAAAGAGAAATAAAGAGGTTGTCCTCTGCTTGATGCATCAAGCAGAGGACAACCTCTTTGTTTCTCTTTGTGTAGTAAAATATCACTTGAAGGAATATCTCCCGCCCTCACATTGGGGAAATTATGAAATACTCTTTCTCGTAATCTATCCCCTGAATTGAATTACTACACATATTTACATTTTGATTGAGATTTATTATTATTATTATATTATCTTAATAAATTTTTGAATTAAACTTCTTTGGAGACAATTAAAAAAGGTAGTGCTAAAAGTTATAAGGGCTCACCAATAAGCAAGAAAATGGGACTAAGACTATCACTCACTATTCAACAATTTTTTTTTTTTCAAAAATTAAAAAGTTTAAATTTTGAATGTAAAAATTAAAATTGCCCAGAGTAGCGGATTTAAGATTTACAAAGCAAATCACTATAGATTGTCAATTACTAGATCTTAATGGTTTTAAGATGGGATTTGAGATTTTATATTCAATCTAGGAATAGTAATTTCAATGGGCTTCGATTTTGGAAAATTTTCATAAATCGAAACTCTTATCCAATTATATTTAAAATATTTCATTTGAGTGTGTTTAGATTTTGAATCAGTTGACTGCAATTTTTTTTAATGATTAAGATTAAAACTAAATAATTTTTACGGGCCATATAGCTATGCCATATTTGGTTTCATCTCAAGAAATATGTCAATGACTTAATTGCCTTTTGTAATTCGGATTCAAATGCTGAGGGAGTAAATACAATCTATCTGACATATAATAAAAACATATGTAATCCTTATCTCTTCGTTCACATTTCTTAGGTGATCTTATATCATCGCCTTAGAGTGAAAGCTGCTAACAAGGAAATTTTACAGGGCAGAGAAAAAACAAACAAAATTTAATATTGATCACAGGAGTTTTATGACGTTTTTTTTTGGCTTTTCGGCCTTTCTAGCCATAAGCCATTTACGATACCTACTATTTATTTTATTTAAATTTGTCCATACCCCGGGGGTCAGATTTTAACCGGATGCCTCGAGTCGGATTCGAACCCGGGTCCACTTGGTTAGCAGGATGACACGCTACCGCCTAGCCTATCCGACCCCCCAAATTATTTATCTCTATACATATTTCGGGTTACGAGCCCTTAATCAGGAGGTTTAACAAAAGACTGGTCTTTGTTAAACCTCCTAAAGAAGGGCTCGTATGTATAGAGATAAATAAAATATCTCCAAAATATAATTTACAGTACAGTTTAAAGGGCGCCTCGAATGCGTGGTCATTTGCGAAAAAATATAATTAAAAAAAAAAAAATTTTAATTTTTATTTCCTCTTTGTGAAACACCACTATAGCCCGTCAAAAAACTCCTGTGTTTAATATGTTTCACTATAAACGAACACCGCTTTCCCTAAATGTTATTTTTAATATTGTTGTTAAGGAAAGAAACAATTTTTCACATTTTTTTTCTACAACTTACGATCGTAATTTTAAGTAGTAGTTTTACCTGGACGATCCTGCATCTCTTTTCTTTCGAACGGTGTTAATATGTTATATATGATAAAAATGGATTTAGCAGGTTTACACTCTAAGGAAACGATATGATTTTCTTTAGATTACATTTCGTTCATTTTCTGTTCCGTCTTAGTTACTTTCACTCCTAATAAACTATTATAATTTTTTATAGCAAGTGTAACCAGAAAAATTATTATTATTTTTTTTTGACTTACTTGTTTAAGGCCAATAGCACTTCGCTGATTGTTCACCGATTTATGACAGACGCTAAAGGTTTTTACTTAAAAGAGGTAAAAGTAGACAACCTAAATATATATTGATGAATTGGGAATCTTTAATTAAAATATAATAATATACCTACCGTAGGTTTATAATAAGTGTGTGTTTTTTCAGTTAAAAATATTTTCAATGCAATTGCTTCATTCGAAATTCAAAATATCAGCATGTCAATTTTTTAAAATTGATTTTCCACTTATCTATTCAGTTAAGTGTATTGGTTTTTTTGAAATATACTTTAAGTTAGTTAATCATTCAATAAATTTGAAATTTCGTTTATGTAATAATTTGAATTTGGTTATTTTTTCAGATGATTGGATCTGTTACTACTTATTTAATTGTTCTGTTACAATTTAGTGATAAATCTACTTCGGCTTCTTCTCCATTATTTAACTCTACAAAATAATAATATAATTTATTTAAAACATTTTTTCATAGTGTCAAATTATAATGTAAATAGAGTAAAATATTTACCCCTGATAAATATATTCAGAGCCAGCGAAACTCAGTCTGCAGGCCTTTTTGATTTCAAGAACGCCAATGCCGGAGCATTTTGCCTACCTAACCCCACCAATGAAATTAGCACGGAGGAAAATATATTGCTGTCCTTCAAAAATTTAATACTTAGTTTAAAACTAGAGGAAAATGCTCTTACAGCTTTCTTAATGATGTGAATTAAAAAGTATTTCTTAAAAATAGTATTGTAAATTTTTATACATATTTAAAATAACATTCTGTCAATGACTGAGATAAATATTTTTTTTTCCTCAAAGCTGTACTAGAAAACTAAAAATCGTTTCGAATTGTTATTTTAATTTTTGATGTAATCAATGTTGTCATGGTGTTTGAACGCGCAGCTATAGTAGTGAAAGACTACCTGAACAAGAGTACATGTACTTTTAGAGAAATTAGAGTTACGTTCTCTATAATAAAATTGTGGCAATCAGTGAAAATAGTACTGACTGACCGTAGTTCAACCTCTAACGGTGCGGTGGCGAGGAAGCCTTTTAAAAAAATTGGCCAAACAGTTTGGGATCGCCTGTACACTATTGTCAAGCAATAAATAAATAAACCATATAGTGAAAAAATTATATTTCGTTTTAAATAAAATAAAATCACTCAATAATAACGACTTCCTGTGATTCCTGTCCTAAAACCATCTATTATACAAAAATTATTTAAAAAATTAAATTAAAGATGACACCAGTTCGTGGAGAAAATCATAGCTTTATACTTATTGTTTTGGAGAGTGTGCCACCTGGAAGTTTTTTAAACTGGCTGAAAAAGAAGAATTAACAACAATTATTGACTATGCGTACTTAAATCGTTGTGAAGCTTAAAGTAAGCCTTGGTCTTTTAAATCACATGAAGGTACTACAATTCTACTCGCAAGTATAAGCCATAAAAAAAGCTTTTGGGCTCTTTGAGCTAGTCCTTCCTGAAGACTCAGTGTTGATTGAATAATATATTCAAATTATAATTTTTTTTTTATTATATTATATAATCAAACGTTTAAATACCTATATTAAATTAGAAAATGCAAGAATGTTTAAATACTAAAACTTGGTGAATCCGTAAATAATGGATGAGATTCCCTCGGAGTGATTGTCTCTCACGCCGAGAGGCTTGCGTCCTCTCGAGAAAAAGGTCCAAAAGAATTATAAATGAGAAAGAAAGCTATCTTATTTGTTCAATTTCATCTCTCTGGAAGTTCACATTACCTTTACAATATAATTAAATAGCATTTCAATAAAGAATTTCACAGTTTAATTAAAATTTTAGAAAAACATTCAGATTCATCTTTCTGACAGCGAGAAATGCGAAAATACTTTTTTCCCATCCCTTATTCAATCAAGTCTTTTGACAATTTCATATGTTATAACTTTTCATCTTTTATATCAAATAGTTAATAATTAATAGGTTAGTTGGATTTTAGGGAGTGGTTTATTGAACATTCCCTAGTAATACAATAGCTTTATTCGTTTTGGATGCCTTGGGCGCCCTTATGTCAGCCTCAAGTCACTAACCCATATTCGTTTAGGAATACCAACCGACTTGGTGTGCAAACGAATAGGGCTGGGGCACACCAAGTCGGTTGGTATTCCTAAACGAATATGGGCGCCCAAGGCATCCAAAACGAATAAAGCTTATGTTTCAAACTATATAGTAACTATGTTATATAGGGGCTATATAAATTCTCGAAATCTATATAGTCACTATATAGTTACTATATGTATAGTTTGGAACATTGTGTTACTAGGGTTGTTAGTCTGAACCGACTGAGAGAATTAATTGTATGCTTTGTTAGAGTTTGTTTTTAGCGTACGGTTAAATTTACATACATTTCTTAAATTAGAATTAATAAAATTAGGAATAACATAATAACTTTTCACTTATTTAAGAAATATAGTACATATATTTTTAAACTTTTGTTTTTTAGTAAATAGGTAATCTTGTTACTTCTCCGATTTTCTTGAGAGAGACACCATACTTTTGTACGAGGGGTGAACGGCGGCCTAATATCGTGTACACCTACTTCCACTTCCACTTTCATTTCCAAGTAGAAGACAATGGATGACAATAGATTATCTAATGAATTCCAAAGTAATTCCAAATAATTCCAAAGACGGTGTACACCTAATTCCAATCGCGGTTCACCCCTCGCTTTTATAGCATATGTTGAAGCATGTCTATCTATCTGCTTCAAAAGTATGGTGTCTTTATCCCATTTTTGTTGTTATTTTAAAATTAAATTTATAGAAACAAATTACCACTTGATTTCATTTGATTTTTCATGGAAGATAATAAATAAAGCTGATAAAATTTATAGGGAAATTAAAGAAACACATGATGTTGGGGGCGAAAGCAAAAAGGATGGTATGAGTCTTTTCCTATAGCTAGCCTCATAATAAAATTAATAAAATTTTATGAGATAGTATATGTATATATAGATAAAGATATAATTAATGACCCATGCCATTAATTTAATGTATAAAATTATTAAAATATCCTTTCAATAATTATATTAATATTATTAAAAAAATTGATTTTTCCCCAAATTGATTAAATTTCACTCCATTAAATTCATCAAAAAAGTTATAATTTATTTTCATATCACCTTTCCTGGGAGACATTTAAAGAATCAAACTGAAAACTAAAATAAAATTATACTTATATAATATATCGGGTGCGTCTGCCAGGGCGTGGAAAATAAAATAAATAGATTTCAGAAATAAATGAAAAAACAATAAATAATATGGATTATTGTTCAATATTTAAACACTATCATAAAATATGTTTCATTTTAGGAATAAACTATTTTCGAATCAGTGGCAATCCATTTCAAAGAACTTATAAATATCCTATAAAATGGAATATATTAATTGCATTTTTTTATACATCTTTAATTGCACTGCAAGTGGCTCGTCAATTTATCATGCAACACACTAAAGAACTAATTCAAATACCTCTTCTAATCGCACTTGTAAGTTTCCCAGGTAACCACAATATCCTAAGAATATTCTAAGGATATTCTAAGGACATTTAAATCTTCTTAGAATATTCTGAGGATATTGTGTGTTACCTGGGTTATTTATTTATTTATTTTTCATTTTATTTTTATTCAATCCTTAGCCTATTTGGGTTCTGGATTCATACAATTCTTTTTACATTACTTAAATAGTTAATATTGTTCTCTGTAACAAGGTTATATTTTAATATAAAAAAAAAAAAAAAAAAAAAATAGTTAATATACAAAATACACTAAATATTTTTTTTTCTTCCTCCTTCTTTTTTCTCTTTTGGAAATCTTCCATCTTGGGCTTTCTCTCTTCTAAGCCGTCTTCTTCTGTCCGTCGTCACTTTTATTTGTCGGTCCCTTGTCTATCTTGTCCAGAGTGTATCTGTCCACTGGTCCTGTCAATTTCTTCTCCCAATCTTGTAAGTCAAATCCAGTGTCTCTTCTCATTTCTGTACATATTTTAGCGTGGTCAAACGTCTCTTTGTCCTCTCCACACCATCTACACAATATGTTTTTCGTCCCTCTCCACACACTGTCACATCTTACTCTTGTCCATTTCTTCTTGTCTCTTTCCTTGGTCCTGACGTCATTAAGATAGTCTTCCATGGTCAGGTCTCTTTTAATATTCTTGTAGTATGGGCAGTATTAGGATGTGTCTACACCGTTCCAGTCAGCTTGTATCGTCTGTTCCTGGTCTGTTATTAGAAGTCTTGTCATCGTTGATTCCAGTCTTGTTGGGTCGTTTTCATCCATCAGGAGTGATTCCACATTCTGTCCCAGTTCATTCATTCTTTTTTTCATATTTTGAACCCAGAGAGTTTCTTGATTATGGGACATATTTCTCATCAGCTCTCTCCAGCAAATCATGGTCAAACGATCTTCATTTCCTTCCACCATTTTCAGAATGAACTTCAGGCACCTCTTCATAGTTAATTTATTTAAAAACGAATTAAAAATCAATAAAAAATTATATTTATTTATTTATTCAGGTTACTATTTTGAAGGATTCTTTTTTCACAGAAAATATTTTATTCGTATTTTTTTTTTTTTTTTTTTTTTAGGGTTTCGTACAAGCTAATGACGGAACCATATTATTATGTCGATCAATATCTCAATGTCTGCCTAAAAATTGCTATCTAGTCGGACATATATTTTATTTGCCATAATATATAATTTTCAATTAAATGGTATAAATACATTACACGCGTGGATACTCACCCATTTTTAACCTCTTTCCTTTGCATATTTGTCTTTAAAAATCTGGGAAACGAGAAAAAAAAATTCTTTTTAAAAATTATTCTTTTCAACTAATCTAATCTTAAGAATTTTTTTCAGTGCTTCGAATATCTTATACTACTTAGTTTTATATATGAGAATTATTATAATCGGAAGTTACAAACATATTGCATTGAATCATTAAATAAATTGCAAACAGACCAAGAGACTGTTTCTATTAAATATATACAAAAATGTATTTTTATTTTTATAATCTTTGATTTCATTTTGATGATAATAGCTGAAGGTTTACGAGGTTTATCTAATTATCAATTGAAATTCAAGGTAAATGATCTAAAGTTATTATTTTTATTGGCACGCTTCTGAATGAAATAGGAATTAAATTTTTCGGCTAATATTAGCGCATGCAGGCTAGCAGCTTTAGGTTAGAAAAAAAAATTATTTTGAACCAAAAAATTTAATACATGATGGAGCTATCTGGGGGATTCTTCGTAATGAAGTATTTCCTTTTGAAGCTTGTGTTTTTTTATAGAAATATTTGAAATAACAACAAAGCATCCATGGACCTCACGCCACTGATACGTACATAGGTACAAATGTAGATACGCATTGACCAATGGATTTTTATCCCCTTTTTGGCCTCCAGAGACCACAATATCCGGTTTCCATCTATTAAGGGCATCGATTCCTTCCACCTAGAAGCTACAAAATGAAATTAACTTTCATCTCAAAGGGTCAGGACCCTGACAGGCGATCGCAATATTTTACATTATTATATTCTATAGAATATCAATGTGAAAGTAAAAATTCAAGAAACATACGAAAGATGTAGATATATATATAAATTACATTTTTAAATTTCGGCTTCGAGTGAATGCTCCGCATCCGATTTCCTATGTTTAGTAGGTAATTAGAAATTAGAAAATGTTCTCTTTCATAATTAGTGGGACCTATATACGTATATATATATATATATATATATTAAGTAGTGGGACTCAGGTTGGTTAAAGTAAAGCATGCCTTCTAATCAAGCTAGCGCGGGTTCAAGCCCGACTCGATGCAAATATTTGACCGGCTATAATTTGATTCCTTCAAGGAAAGGCAATGAAAAACCACCACTGTAAAAAAAAAATTCTCCAGGAAAATTACAATGGAGAGGATACGCTTCATAGTAATCGCCGAGGCTCGTAATCGAGTATGGCACTTGAAGAAAATTTAAGTAGTAAATTTAATTTTGTAATATTCAGTTGATTTTCTAATGACTGTTTTAAGCAAATAACCCTTGAAATTAATTCAGATCTAGTCGGTTGGCTGAACATAAACTAGTAATATCATACTCTTGTTTTCGTATATATTTATCCTAGTATACAATATCTGAAGACAAATACATAATATAAATACTAGTTCTTTTTTTCAGACTTTTGATTGGAATATAATATGGTTAGAAATTAATCAAATCATTTTATGTTATAACCTAGTTTTAATTTTAATTAAGATTATTCCACTCGGAGTACATTTTAGACGTCTTAATCACGAATTATCATCTCAATATATACATCCGGTAAAAATGATGCAATTTGATTTTGTCTTCTTGAAATTTGTTGTCATCTTCTTTTTGAATTACTTTAGCTGAAAGCGGCACGGCACCATTATAAACTACTAATGATTGGGAAGGATATTAATAAATCTTACAATTTTCAATTATTTCTATGGATTGCGTTTTCTTTTTTTTGGATTAACTTTGATGTTTATACAATCATTGTTTTTACTGAATTTCTCACACCGATATTTTGGCATATGGTTATTTGGTTGTTCATCAATTTCTATCGGTTTTTTATTATAACTGCTGCTTGTACATGGTGTAGTAATCAAGTGAGTAAATATTCTAAATCATAATTCAATTTATCATTAAATATCCCCATATATATTCCTATCTATATTAAAAATATAGATTAGTTTGTACTTTCGCCTTTTATCATAATTTGTTAACATTTTTCAAAATGTACCTACTTATCTTAACTAGTAAAATATCATTTGAAGGAATACCTCCCGCCCACACATTAGGGAAATTATGAAATACACTTTCATGTAATCTATTCCCTGAATTGATTTACTTCACATATTTACTTTTTGATTCTGATTTTTTATTATTAATATATTATCTTTATAAATTTTTGAATTAAACTTTAAAAAAGATAGTACTAAAAGATACTATATAATAAGCTGACTAATATGCAAGAAAATGGGATAAAGACTATCACTCACTATTAATAAATATTGTATTTTTTTTAAATTAAAAAGTTTAAATTTTGAATGTAAAAGTTAAAATTGCCGAGAGTAGTAGATTTAAGATTTACAAAGTAAATCACTAGAGATTGTGAGCTACTAGATCAGTGTTTCTCAACCTTTTTTGGTTGACCGTACACTAAAAATATCTGGAATCATTTGCGGCACACCTGAATATAAACAAATGTTAAAGTTGTGAGTATGATAAAAAAAGAAATTGAAGTAATTACTATTTCAAAGTGACAAAACCCAATTTTAATTATTTGTCAATAAGCCTCGAGGCACACTAGTGAGAAACATTGTACTAGATCCTTATAATTTTCACATCCGATTTGAGATTTTATATTCAATTCAGAAATAGTTAATTCAATGCGCTTAATTTTGAAAAATTTTCATAAATCGAAACTCTCATCAAATTCTATTTAAAATATTTGATTTGAGTGTGTGTTTAGATTTTGAATCAGTTAACTGCAAATTTTTTTAATGATTAACATTAAAAGTAAAAAAATTTTACGGGCTATATATGACAGATTTGGTTTCTTCTCATTGAAAAAGTCAATGACACGGATTGATTTTTGTAACTAGAATTCAATTGCCTAGTAGGTGAATACAATCTATCTGACATATAATAAAAACATATACCATATGTAATCCTTATCACTTCGTATTTCGTAGTTGTTCTCTAGAATACATTTTGTTCATTTTCTGTCACTCTTAATAACTTCTAAACTACATCTATCTAAACTACAATTTTATATAGTAAAAGTGTAATCTTCAAAAAAAAATTTTTTTTGACTGACTTGTTTAAGGCTAACAACACTTCACTGATTGTCCACCGATTTATGACAGACGCTAAAGGTTTTTACTTAAAAGAGGTAAAAGTAGACAACCTAAATATATGTGACCTCCGAGAAAAGGGACCTAGTGTGTCAAAAAACGGGTTTGGACTTAAGAGTGGATTCTGGTACCTAAAAGGGTGTAGAATAACATGAAATGAGTTAGATTTCTGATAAAAATTTATTTACCCCATAAAAACGTACAAAACGAACTTGGGAAAATCGATAAAAATGAGAAAAACATTAAAATTTTATTTTTTTTGATTTTTTGGTTTTAAATTGTTTTTTTCGTCAGTCTTCGAATTTTTTTGGCGTTTGGACTTTTTTTTCGGTGTTTCGTGATCTGGTACTTCGATTTTCTTCCGTTTGACAATTTCAGTTTTTTCTTTTTTCGGCGCTTTGACTTCACCTTTCTTTTTCTCGTGATCCGGTGCTTCGATTTTTTTTTCTTGTTGGCAGGTTCAGATTTATTTTTCGATTTTTTTTTTTCGCTTTGGGTTCGCTCGGTTTAGGAGCTACAAAATCCCGTTTCTGTGAATCAGTACATGGGGATCGAGACTGAACTTGGTGTGGCTCCGTACATCAAATCGATGTTCATCGACTCTTGTATATCTTCAACGGATTCCTCCAATTCGGACATAATATTGGATTCGGAAACATCATGCAAAAAACTTTGATTTTCAGTTAGTCCCGAAGTATTAGCACCGACACTTTCAGATAACGTCATATCGATCTCATCATCGCCATAAACCGAGTCTAGTCTTTTTAAATCATCATCAAAACTGTCAGAAATATCCATTTTTATAAAAATTACTTCAAATTAACATCAGCTTAGTAACAAAATTACAAAAGAACCAAAATTGCGAAACAACTTTTGAGATATTGATAACACTCGTTATACAGTTGGCACAAGACTGAAGCGTCACTTTATTCTTTTCCTTTCTTATAGTTATTTTTACAAAAAATACGTCACCACATAGGCATGACGTCACCAAAGTCGGCACCCAATCATAACTAACCATACCAAATCGCATCTCCCAACTGAAGGTGTGTTCAAAGTGATAATGCGTTATGAAACTTTAAATGCGTTTTTCTCAAAACTTCATTTTCACACACTAGGTCCCTTTTCTCGGAGAAGGTCATATATATTGATGAATTGAGAATCTTTAATTAAAATATAATAATATACCTACCATATGTTTATAATAAGTGCGTTTTTTTTCAGTTAAAAATATTTTCAATGCAATTGACTCATTCGAAATTCAAAATATCAGCATGTCAATTTTTTAAAATTGATTTTCCACTTATCTATTCAGTTAAGTGTTTTGGTTTTTTTGAAATATACTTTAAGCTTGTAAATCATTCATTAAATTTGAAATTCCGTTTATGTAAGTAATTTGAATTTGGTCATTTTTTTCAGATGATTGGATCTGTTACTACTTATTTAATTGTTCTATTACAATTTAGTGATAAAACTACTCCGGCTTCTCGTACATTATGTAACTGTACAAAATTATAATAAATTTGTTTAAATCATTTTTTCCCAGTGGAAAATTGTAATGTAAATAAAGTAAAAGATTTGCCTTGATATAATATATTCAGAGCCGGAGAAACTCAGTCTGCAGGCCTTTTTGATTTCAAGAACGACTATGCCGGAGCATTTTGCCTACCTAGCCCCACCAATGAAATTAACACGGAGGAAAAAAATATTGCTGACCCTAAAAAAATGTAATACCTACTTACCTAATTTAAATTTAAAACTACATGAAAATGGATACATGAAATAGAGATTTCTTAATGATGTGAATTAAAAAATATTTCTTAAAAATAGTAGGTAGGCAATATACTTTAAAGAAAAAAAAATATTTTGCCGGACTTATATGTTTTAAAAAAATTTGATGAGTTAACTTTGATTCATCTTTAATGTGAAAAAAATCTACTATCCTATCATGGGAAGTTTAAAAAATTGACGCATTTAGTCAAGATTTCAAAATGATACAATACCTAGTACTGGTTATTTATTTAATATGTTAATCAATTATGTCATATCTTGAGTGAACTAATCTTTGGCTATTATTTATTTATTTTATTTATTAAAAACATTGTATCAGTAGGGCCATCTAGCCCCTTTACTGTACAATTTTAGACCAAATTATTTACATGAAAATTTATTAATAAAAATAAATCAAGAAAAAGAGAAAAAGCTAATATAATAAGCAAGAAAAAAAAAAGAAAAAAAATATGATACATAATAATTATATGAAACAAAAATAAAAAAGTTACAAAATATATATAATAGAAAGAGAGAAAAAAAAATTACAATATATGGTAGGATATAAAAACGAAAAATAAATAAATAAATAAATATATAGACATTAATGCTATACTGGGCGGTATTTCACTACTCAGTCCCGTATTATTATTTGTTTCGTTTTCTCCCTAAAGGAGACATATGAAGCAATTGTTATTTGTCATAATTTTAAAGTGACTTTCGCCCAATT
The DNA here is from genome assembly GCA_024734495.1 of Forficula auricularia. Classification (NCBI taxonomy): domain Eukaryota; kingdom Metazoa; phylum Arthropoda; class Insecta; order Dermaptera; family Forficulidae; genus Forficula; species Forficula auricularia. Next base: position 1,479,643 of record JALMQS010000025.1, on the reverse strand, counting down.
TTATAATTATGAGAAAGTAGAAAATGATATGTTATGAGGTGTTGTGTGATTATTTATAAGTTATTAAATTCTGACAAATTCATTTGCCCGTCTTACTTAGTCGGTCACTCCACCAAGAAGACAACGCTAGTGCAGGTGCACTATAAAACTAAGCACTTCTTTCATTTCTTCAAATTGGCGGGTGCAAGGCTTTGGAATGAACTTCCATCCAAATTGCATGTAAACCCGACTCTTGGTGCTCTCAGGTCCTCGTTCTTTATGGATCCCAATAGCTGATACTCCTTACTCTTATTTCCTTTATGTCTTCTAATCTTTCTCTACTTTTTTTCTCTTCTTCCCCTTCAAAATTTGTGCATTGGTAACCTCTTTTGCAAATTTTATAAAATATTGTTCCTAAATTATGTATAAACACTAGGTGGGACCTAAGGTCCTATGTTTGTATACCTACTTTGTGAAATAAAAAAAAAATAAACCATTACAAAACCACTTATTTCATATTTTATTTATTCAGCACTTAAACGTCCCGTATCAATGATTTGCAATTATGGCAGCGGTCGGGGAACCGGGGTAAATTACCCCAAATGGGGTAAAAATGAAACTATCGGTGGTAAAATGGACATTTTTAAAAAAATTTTATTTTATAAACTATTATTAGTTTGATAGCTTTTCCAGGAATTCAAAATCTTAAAATTAATAAAAGTTAAAAAAAAATATAAAAACATTAATAAAAGTTATGCATTTTTTGTCATGATGAGTGTTGGTGTATTTTTTACTTTTTAAAAAGCAGCGAGTTAAACCCGGCAAGAAATCGGCGAATGCCGAGGATTGTATTCAAATTGGGCTCATGTCAAAAAGTCCTAATTTTGAAGTTATTTTAGCGAATAATGAAACAACATGATTTTTCTAAAACGTAAAAGCGTTTGAATTATGTTAATGTTTACAATTTTTATTTACTTACAGATAGTTTTCATGTAAATTCCAATTAATTCAATAAATAATAAATAAGTGTCCGGAGCACCGAGGGATGCTCGGTAACTTTTCGCTTCTAAATAGCTTAAGTTTCAAATTTCAAGGCTCTGCGGCTTTCCGAAGAAAAATATTTATTTTCAGACATGACTAATTTACACCTCCTTCCTTTATTTTGACCCTTTTAAATCCTGAAGAAGGAGTACGATCCTTCGAATTGTCGGATTTTTTAAGAGAATAAAATTGATATTCTATTAAATTATTTTATATATATATATATATATATATACCTTTATTTAATCAATTATTATTAATTTTATTAATTTAAAATATTAAACCAATTATTTTACACGAATTAATGTATACATTGTATTTTAGCTTCGACTCCGGAGATTGCTTCTCCACCATCGAGTGTCCTTGATCATCTTTAGTCCTTGTTTTTAATAAAAGGAAAAAACTAATTATAGAAAAAAAAAACCTCTTTTCCGATAATTATTCCAATACCATATTGCGGAAATTAATCCATCCAATTAATCCTCCCCTCCTCTCCATTCCTTTATTTAATCAAATTGGCAAATTCTAATATATGATAACATTTGTAATGATCTATTGGTGCAATTTAAAATGAAAAAAAAAAACAATTAATTTTATTAAAAATAAATTGAAAGAAATGTAATTATAAATTTTTATTCCAACAACCACCTGTCAATAATTATTTCAATTAACAAAAAACCCATCAAAAACAACTTAGCCGAAGATGAGACCGTGATAGATCGAATTGTCAACACAAAAAACCCCCTAACCCGTGAATTTAATCCAAATCGTTAGAGGCCTTTTTCGACAAACCGATTCTAAATATATATACAAGAATTGCTCGTTTAATATAATAAGATAAGATACATTTACCTTGCTTTTTTTCTGCTTTTCATGTAGGGATAATAGCGACCTATGGAAAAATATTTTGGGGTAATAGGTAAAAAAGTTCCCCGACCTCTGAATTATGGCAACCTATCTATAAAACAACTATAATTATAAAGTTACTAAATAATGAAAAATGAGACATAACTATCGTTTAGAAACTGTTATCCAACATTTTTTACAATTAAACTGCTAATAAAACCAAACCGAACGTTGCGTTTGGGTTTTATTTTCGTCGTTGACTATTCCATCGTGAAAAGAAAAGGAAGAAATTTTACAATTGAGTTTGGGTACAGGTATCTTGGGGATTGGATTCGAGTCTTGAACGAATGAAGGTTTAAGTGAAGTTACTAAGGTGAGTTCCAGTCATTCTCTGAAATTTGACTCTATAAAAGAGTGTTTTATTTTTGAAAATTGCATTCTTCAAACAAATGATGGCTTTAGGGGGGATTATAGACTTCATCATGTTAAAACAAACCTCATGGTAGTATCTTTAAAAGAAAGGAATAAGACGGATTTTAGGGTAATTAGACCATAATCTCGAGTTAACTATACACGACTGAATCTGCATATTAATTGCATGAAGAGATACTACATATTTACATTCAATTTGTAAGAACTCCAAAAAATAAAGATGATTTTTCTAGCCTTTAATTTTAAGGGATCGAAATTGATCAATTTCGCAATTTTCATAAAGAAACCTTGCATGGGATCTGCGTCTCTCCTTGTTCCATATTCATTTTCAACATTATTCTCTCCATAATAATTTTTCTGAAACTTGACTAGGAACTCTGGAGCCGGCTCTGAATAGAATCATAATCCAATATGATTAAATATTGTTTTCTAGAGAGCAAGCATTTTGTTCAGGGACAGAATGAATAATGATGATAGAAAGATGAAGAAAGATGGTTGAGTGGGAATGGCCGACAGATGTGCATATTCTCCCAAAAATATTTTCTTAGTGAATAAATAACCCATTACTCTGAAAGGAAATGAAATTCGATATAGAAAGAAAAAAATAAGATATGATTAAAAAGTTTGAATGATTCTATTTAGTAAGAGAAAATATGTTATATGTATATAGAAGTTGTACTAAAAAAAATATATTTAAAAAAATTGCATTTTCCCCTTTCAAATTAGTCTCCTCACAGTGACTTATATTGATAGTTTTATTTTTTGAACCCCCCCTCCATCGATTTTGGCCTCCGAAAAAATGAATTCAAAATTTAAAAATATGATGAATGAATTCTAAATATTGAAAAAGAAATTTTAAATTCGAAAATTTGTACAATTGGTAAAGTTCTTTAGAGGGTGGAAACGATTTTTAGTGAAAAGTTGAGTAACTTAATTTAACTCGAAACGTCAGTTGAAATTTTAACCTCAGATTCGGATTCAGCACACCAAAAAACACATAGGATCAAAAAACTAAAACTACCACCAACTTTCTTGCGAGGAACCCTTTAGACAACAATTCAATTGGAGTAAAAAGTTACTTCAAGAAATTAAAAAATAACATAATTCTTGATTGAACCTATGAAATATATTTAATTACGATTAGTTTGCCATAAGAAAATGTTTGTCGTTGCCGTTACTCATCCCATAAACCCTGCCCCTGGGGGGTTCCCCCCCCCCCCGCACATTGATTCAACAACAAAATATATTTGTATGGTAAAATAAGCACATAAAATATCAAAATTATTAGTTAAGTCGCATAAACCAAAGAATATTTCAAATTTTATTTTAAAATAACAAAAAATTTGAATGGCTTTTTCTTTTTCTACATGCTTTATATTAGCTTCACCTGTATGTATCTATCAATGTGACTTTTGTTCTGTTGAATTGCGCAAACATTTCTCTATAAAAATAATTAAGACTAAAAAGTAAAAAAATAAAATATATTTAAAAAAAAACTAATAAACATGCTTCTAAAACGTACAAAATAATGTAATACTTGATCAAAAAGCGTGGGGGACTTAGGTTCTTTTGTACTTTTTAGAAGCATGTTTTTTAGTTTTTTTAAAATATAATTTATTCTGTCTGACATTTTCGTTTCTTTTCGCTTACTTAATATTTCTAAAACTATATCATTAGATGAAATTTACTATTATTATTTAATATGTTATTCTTCATGTAATTATAGAGAACCTTAATTCTTTTAATTACTTTAATCCGATTTAAAATATATTTTGAAATACCCGATAAAAAACAATTCGTAATATATGGGGAGGCCGCAAGTATGTCCGTCGAGGGCTACATTCTGCCCGCGGATTGGCCAAACCTGGTTTAAAGACTTTAAAATGTTTATTGAAATGTGTGAAAAAACTTGAAATTAAAAAAAAAATGTTAATGATTGAAAATTCTTAATTGAAGAGACAGAGAAAATAAATTGATGTGGTCCCCTCTTTTATTGTTAATATTTAATAAAATAATTTATAATTATCATTTCCGTCCATAATTTAATTTATAATAATAATCTGTGAAAATTTGCTTGATGTATTCTTTTCAAACATATATTTTTTAAATAATTAGTGTTATACACATATGGTAAAGGTAGGATTCGATAAAACGACTGAGAGGGCCGCTTTAATTTAATCAAATGGAAATTTCGAGGTCAATTAATCCAATTATCTAATAGTTTGTAAAGAAAAATTAAACCATATTGTAATCTGCTGGATGATAGATTTTGAACATAATCGAGGCCATCAATAATTGAAATTTACTATTATTATTTAATATAAAACTAAAGATTTGAGCATCTTTTTTTTGAAAATAGTTGGAATGTCTTTCAAAAAATCACCTCAGGTTAAAACTAACCAATGTTTATTAAAAGGGAAAGAATTTAATTTTTAGGACAAATTCTAAGATTTTAGTAGAAATATTATTAAATTGCGATATCAGTCAGCTGACTGCCCGGAAAGCATGTTAGTTCTCAGGTTCGACTCCTGAGGGGATGAATCCCGTCTGATATCGCAATTTAATAATATAGGGTTGGCCATCTAACGTTTGGAATTTGAATCGCCTATAAAAAACAACCAATGGATCTTTTTTCAAAATTATAAGTTTATTAGAAAGATTGTACATTTTCATTTAAGAATGAAACACAACATCATTCAAATGACCGCCACGACTGGCTTGACAGTACCCCCATCCGATCAACCCAATTGAAAATGTACTGAAAAATTGGGTTGATCGGAATGGGTACTGTCAAACCAGCCGTGGCAGTCATTTGAATGATGTTGTGTTTCATTCTTAAATGAAAATGTACAATCTTTCTAACAAACTTATAATTTTGAAAAAATATCCATTATATGATGGGCCATCTAACGTTTGGAATTTGAATCGGATATAAAAAAAAACTAATGAATATTTTTTCAAAATTAGGAGCTTGGACATTTTCATTTAAGAATGAAAAACAACATTTTTGTTTCCAAAAATTGAAAAGGATGACATGGGTGACATTTGGTTTCAACAGGACGGGGCCCCCACTTGCCACACAGCCAACGTAACAATCGATCTTTTGCACACTGTTCTTGGAAATCGAATAATGATTTTGTGTTTCATTCATAAATGAAAATGTCCAATCTTTCTAATATACTCATAATTTTGAAAAAATATTGATTAGTTTTTTTTATAGCCGATTTAAATTTCAAAAGTTAAATGGCCCACCCTTTATTTCTATCTCTGTGAGTGTAAACACAAGAAAAAAGCCCTAGGGTAGACACCAGGGATAGCTCAATACCCCACACTCTATTTTTGACCCCATATAATATAAAATCGACCTTCTCCAAAATAATCATTCGATTAAAATTTTAATACGATTTTTGTATGTAAATGAATACATTTAAATTCTAAATTTCATATTTATATCCTATTTAATTTCAGAGCTACAATGATCTGTCATGCGTGCACATCTATTGTAGCGACAAATAAATGAGCCCTCGACCCTCCAAGGTTTTTGCAACCCCCCCCCCCCCCCCCCCACTTAGATTAAAAACGTTTCTACGGGCATCGATACCACAGTTTTATTTAAATTTTGACGTCACATAAATGACTATTACTTATAAATAAAAATAAAATAATATTAACAATTTAGAATACGTAATAATATTAAGTCAGAGACAAGTAAATGTTAGAATTATAATCATATTTGCGATGAGATTTTGAATCCTTCATCAAATAATTTTTTAATGTATTCATACATTTCTCAGCAATCTAAATTGAAAAAGCTTTTTAATATTTCTTCAACTATTTCCGGTGGTAGCTAATTTCTTTCTTATAAACCCATTAGAAGAAAGTACTTTTAAGTTTTCATTATCACCAGGAATTGCAAATAAATGGTCAGAAATCTTAAAACCAGGACAATCGAGCGTTAAGAATTAATCTATCGGATATCGGAACTCCGGGAATTCATCAAAAAACGAGACATTTTCCAAAACATCTGAGCCCGTCGTTTATTAATATATATTAGGTATATTAGTAACAAATTAGAATTTATTAGAAAAAACACAAAGAAATTGTACAACAAAATATTTTATCAAATGTATTAGATCCTGTATAATGTTTTATTGATTAAAACGGATGTGACCTTACTTTGTTATATTTTGATACTCATTTAAATGACTGGATAATGAAAGGTCAGCTTGACCTATAGGTATATTTTATTATTAGATTATGTTAAAATTCTTTTTCACTCACCTCGAACTGGGAATAGAACAATTTTGATAAAAAGTACTTAATATGACGCCTGGAAAAACTAAATGAGTGAAGTACTAAACTAGCTTTTGTGGCTATTCAAAGAAAAGGTTTTAATCTTTTTTATTTATTTTGTTTCGACCTCGAAGATTTCTAATTAAGGTTTAGTAATTATAGTATACAATATATGTGCAGTGCTTATGACTTGAACATTCCTTTAGTTTAGATAAACTGAAATTGCTGCCATTGGGACTGAAATTTAATTTGTGTGAATAAAAGATTTTTAGTAGTTTGAAAGCCCATTTAACTATTAATACAAAAATAAACTTAAAATCTAAATTTATATTATAATTACAGAATAATTCTAACAAATTTATTACAATTTCAAAATAGGCATGACCTAATCTAACTTTTTTTTAATATAATTTGCTATTAACCTGCCTCCTTATTATTTCTTTATCAGTCCCAAAAGGCGTAGCCACGAAGTCAAGTCCAAAGATAATAGATAAAATTGTACATTTAATTAAAATTATAGAATACGGACATTTTTTATGGGCAAAAGGATCAACCGGGCTTCGAACCCGGGACTTTAGCGCATCAGGCACGATGTTCTAATGAGCTATATTTTATATTTTATCTTATCATTGAGACATTTGTTTGAAATCATTTTTATTATTCATTTTTGTTTTGTTCCATTCCTACCCCTTAATATTAATAGGCAAATTTTTTCTGGTATTTTTCAAAGTTAATATACGTCTGTTACTGCAAATCGAGTTTTTTTTCTGGATGTGTATAGCAGCTTTCCAATTTACTCTAGTTATAAATAATCTAAAAGAAATTAAAAAAATCGGGTATGTTTTTTGAAGCTCATAAATTTATTAATCAAAAATTAAAAAAAATAGAATAAAATAAAAACGAAATAAAAATATTTTAAGATAAATTTATCTTTTTTTTTTGTTTTTGTTTTTTCTTTAAATAAAATTTTATTTTGAAATACTTATATATTTCAAAAATAAGCAAAAAAAAAAAATATATATATAATAATTTATTATTTTTTTTTATTTCAGTCTCACACAATGTGAATAAGATTTATGAATCTCGTAAATTTATGTAGAAATTTCATATGTATAAATATATAAGTATAATAATTTATTTATTATATGAGAAAAATCTTGCAAGAAATCCTTATTATATGTTGTTGTTTTTTGTTGAGAAAAGCAAGTATTATGTAGAGATGAAAATTATTCTTGAAGTTTGTAAACTCTAGTACAAACAATATCGTCAACTTTAAGAGTCTGAAACAAAAGATCAATCAAAATTAAATAATGTAAGAGAAAAATAAAATGTAAAATGAGATTTTCTAACAAAGATAAATGATTTTGACATATTTTTCAAAAAATACCTAATAATAATATAATATCTATGAATTGTGAGAAAAAATATATTTTTATTGTTTGTTTTTTTATTTGGTGGCTTCGGATAGTAAGTCCTTTTAGCCAGTTTCTTTTGAGTATGATATTTTATCATGGGTTAGTAGTGTTAGTGAGGAGAAGAGTTTTAGCCGGTCAAATTTTTTATTCTAACGCGAGGAAGGCCTGAGCATCCCGCTCCAACATCGTGCAGTAGCGGTGATCTAGCGCGTGAGTCATTAATCAGTACTTCAATTGTGTAATATTAGTCAGATAATCGAAACAACACGAAATTCTAGATGAATCAGAAAATTTATCCTTACATTAATTTCTCTAGATGATTCTGATCAATTGAGCCAAAATACATTTTATGCTCAAAATTAATACTTTAAATTTAACATACAAATTACGCGACGAAGGGTGAGTCGAGCTCGCACACCGAGGGTTCGTTCCAGATTTCTTCTAAAATACTTGAGGTATCAAATTAGTTCTTATTTGACGATGATAAGAAGAAAATGTACGAATTAGTAGAATTTTTTCAGAATTTTAATTTATGCACTTTCCAAGATTGTGACCAGGTAGAAAAGTCGGCTAAAAGTGAATACTTTAAGATCTTCCCAAACCGTCATTTTTTTTAATGAAATAAATTTAAAAAAGAGGCCAAATGCAAGTCGGGCCTCATACCGAGAGATTCGTACTTTATAAAATACTTGATATATCAAATTCGTTATTATTTGTCGTTGATAAGAAGTAAATGAATGTACTCGAGGAATTTTTTCATAATTTTAAGTTTAGCCGAAGGGTAAAAAAATCACCTAAAATAGCCACTTTGGGGCTCTCCACCCCGTCATTTTAAAATGAGTTATATTAAAAAAAATAGCCTCATTTTTTTGAGAGTTTTATGCACGGATACCAGCTCCACTTTATGATTAAAAATATTTTTTATTTTCGAATTCACAAAAAATTTCTTCCCCCTCAAAATATAATTTTATTAAAATTTTAATATGATATGATTTTAGAGAAAATGAATAGACACATAAATTTCAAGGTTGTATCTTATATTTAGGTAAAGAGCTACAAGGCTCCTAAAGATGGATAGACCGACAGACAGACATTGTAACAAAACTAATAGGGTGTTTTACTTTTGAATGGAAGCCTAAAAAACAAAAAAATAAATTGTGGCGTTTTTGTCGATGATGTCGTGATTACTTCGAATTTGTACTTGACCGCGTACCACTACTGAGGCTTTCAAGGATCACAAGTCTTACCAAGTAATACAGAGGGATCATTTCTTAGCATTACTGAATCAAGAGCATTATATTATAATGATAAAGCTATAATTTTTGCATATTTCTTTATTTCTCAACTCTTCTATCAACGAAACGCTTGTTCTTCTAATTAGTTGCTATGATTAATAGATTGCTTGATTGATTACCATAACGATAGTGTCAGGATTGAATTCTCGTATGATGGTTGTCTCTTTATCTCCCTTTTGTACTTCGATAAGTTTGTTGCCCTCTTGAGTAATTGTGGCCTGAAAAATTAACAAAGAAAAAATTTAGAATTATTAATTTTTAATTAAAAGCTCTTATCGATACCATATTTTATTATATTGGTCTATGTGAAATTATTAGTCATAGAACAGAATAGTACTATGGCGACCTTCACTTATAGTATAATATATAATTGTTGTGGATTTTTTAACTGGAAGTTAACTAGACAAAAAAGGGCCCCTATTTTTTAAGAAACTTTAAAAAAACAGAGGTTATCAATTCGATAAATATAGACAGAATCAAGAAATTGTCCCAAAAATTAACAAATTTGAATCAAAACAAGGTTAAAAGTGGTTAAATAAATAAACAATAATTTTGAATTATAAAAATTGATGAATGAAGTTAATCCGGAAAATGTAATTTATTGAAATAATTCATTTAGCAAACCTTCGAGTTCGTTTTTTTAGCCTTCCTTAAGAATTTAGTTGTATTATTATTAGTATTTCTAAAGGGCTTTTTCGATTACTCTCTTTAGGCTGTTTCCTGTGCGGATGAGTGTACCTGTTGCACCTGTCTCTAGTTGCGACACTGATCATATACATAAATATATTATTAATCAATTAAGAATATATAATTTTATAAGTATAAATAGAAAATGACTGTGTACTCTTTCAAAAATTTTATTAGTTTGAGAATTTATTTGTCAGCGAACGGTTTGAGCTAAAAAGTTGAAACTCAGCGCCATGGGTATGGAAACACCACTATAACCCGTTAAAAAACTCCTGTGTTTATTATGTTTCACTATAAACCAACACCGCTTTCCCTAAATGCTATGGGGGTAGTTAGGGTTGGAGCAAGAGGAGCAGTGCTCCCTTACAAAACATATGCCCCCCTTAGAAAAATTGAAACTCTATGGCATCATTGATGTATCTACTTAAAATATTTCGTTACTTCCAAAATTTGTCAATTCTACTAAAAAGTTAGTTGATCTTTAATAGGATTACCGAAATTGAAACCTTGTGGTGGCCAATGAGCTGGCCGACTGCCCCTCTAGGAAAACTTTAACTACGCCAATGCTGAGCGCAAAGATGTAGCTTATTAACTCGTGGATCAAATTTCAGCTTATTAAATATAATTGTTTGAGAACACCTCTCATAAAGCGATTCACTCTGGTTCTGATTTTTCGAATTTTCATCCGGAAATTTTGAAACTCTAAAGCCTAAAACCTAATCAGTTATTGTTTTTAGAATTACAAACATCTTGGCCCAAAATGAGTTTTTTATAACTTTTCGTTTTCGAATCCAGATCGTCTACTTCCAGTAGTTATCTCCAAAGCAAATAGTTTTGGCCTATACAGCTAGGCCTCGAGCACTTAATGCAACATCTTCCCAACAGGTATCTCATCCGAGGACCGTGATATTGGCATCATTAGAAGAGTCTCAGTATACATCAAATAACTATATTATTACTTTTTAAACCCGATCGTGTCACCTTTGGGCTTCCCAATTCTATTCGAATTTTATTTATTTATTTATTTTGTTTAATTAAATTATCAAATATAGACGACTTACCTTGACTTTTCTGCCATCAGGGGTGTCTTGGTCGAATTCTTGTCCAATTTTAAAAGAGATTTGAGTGTTTTTAAATGTTGAACTACTCTTCAGAGTGTATTCGTCACCATTCTTAATAAGCTCAACAACAGGGGAAACACTATTGCCCACTTTTCTGGTCATAAGTCCAACACCTGGAATACAAATAAAGAATCTTTGTTAATATAAATATATAGACTTTTAGAAAAAATATATTAATAGAAAACAAAACGTTTATTTTAAGCAATGTTTAATATATTATATAAATATTGTCACTTTAAGAGCAAACCTGTTGTCCTTCATTTTTAAGAGTCAATCGCAAATTAAATGTAAATTTACAAATAAAGAGAAAATACACTAAAGGCATCAATGGGAAGAAGCCTCTTAAATAAGTTTATAAATATTGTGATTGAAGGAAAAAAATTTAAAGACTTGGGACGATCCCCAAGTGATTTAGAAATTTTGTGGCAGCGAAGGGTTTGAGATGAACAGAAATGGATTTAATGATCACAAACATGTGTATCAAATTTCAGATTATTTATTTAAATTTTTCGATGCCTATTTTTTTTTTTTCTAATTTTGGTATTTGTGGTTATGATATTCTGAAAACTAATTGGTATTTTTTCTTTTTAAAATATAAATATTTTATTTAGGACAGTACTTATGATTCGTATATTATTTAATAAGATCAGGAACGAGGCTTGATGAATCCGTCATTCTCAAAGGATTCCATCGTCCACCGGATTCATCAAGCCTAGTTCCTGATCTTATTAAATAAATATTTTAGCACCAATTTGTCATTAGTTATTGGACGTATCTTAATCCAAACACCCAGAAGAAAAAGTCAAAGTGAAAATAACTTTTATTAGCTTGGAGATAGAAGTGTCAAGACCTCTGGAGAGGAATGCAATACTATATGTAATATAATTTAAAATGATATAGATATAAGTGAAAGTAAAAATAATCGAAATCTGTCTCCCGAGCTTATGGATTCATTAAAACAAATAACTAGGAAAGGCCGGAAAAGAGTGAGAGACAATTTTTGCGATAAATTGACGAAAGGTTTGAAATAAATTTCGAAAGGCGAGTTTAACCAAAATAGGGAAGCATTATGAAATAGGAAATTTTCTAAAACGGCTTCAAAAATGGCTTCAAAAGGCTTCAAAATTTTTGAAGCCATTGGAGGGAATTTTGATATTTAGTGTAAATTTTTGTAATAAAAGTCATTAATTATATTGATATGAAAAATTTCAATCGTGTTGAATTATTGTGGAATATTCTGAAAATAGTATTTGCCTTTTGTCTAAACCTTAATTTTTTTTTTAATTGCACAGTTTTTCACCGATTTGATACGTCAGACCACCCCAAGAAGAACATTACATTTCCATTACAACATAACCCTTCACTTGAACGATTGGGGTTCCTCCAAGGGATGAACATATTTGATTTTATGGCCTTTTTCCGAGTGCATAAAAACCATAAATGCAACCCAAAAGTAGTAGTACAATGTTACTAACAACATAAAGTTCAAGAAGAGCTTCAGCGCGACCATACCTCCGATCACCATTCATTTGGGAAAAGCCTCAAGAGGGTAGAGGGGGCAAAAGGACAACATCACTTTACTAAGATCAACGCTAGATTTTGTGATTTTTACCATCGATATTCTTAACTCATACGTGGAATAACAATTTTCCCGTAGGAACATCCAAACCAGGGCCAAGGTTAAGCCAGAGCATTATTCAAGGAAATTGTTCGTGGCAAGAGCAAATCTTTGAAAAACCCACTCTGTATATGGTCGCCTATTAAATACTCATTTTCTTCAAATATTAGATAATTCCGTAAATTGCACATTTCAAATATTAATTTTCATGGATATATTTATGAATGCGTCTATAAATAACATATTAAAAACACAAAAATTTTAAAAGATTGATTGAGGAACAAGGGAAATGTGTGTTGTTAAGAAGCCTTTATGGGTCTAATTGAGGAAATGAATGATTAGAAGAGTTTCTTTCACTCTTTCCTCTTTTATTATACTTCTATTAGGATTAATAATAGAAAAGAAAAAAGAGAAAGAGTTAACTCAAAATCATTCATAATTATCCCTTTGTAACATATATCCTTGTTATCAAATCACAAGCATCACTTTATCAATAGGTTGTCTTGGTGCTTGTTGAACTAAGAGCATTTTTACATTCATTTGATTATATATATTTAGAGTAAAAGGAAGTAATGCATTCTCTAAAGTTTTCACCGGAAATAGACTTTTGTGGTCTCCCAAATCTATTAAGACTTTAGATATTCTATTGTCTAGGTGTATAACCACAATACTAGTCAAAAATAATATAGTTGACGAATCGACACCTGCAATGCAGGCAACCTAGAGTAGCTCATATTTGTTTTTCTTGTGAGCTGAATTTAATTAACTAATTAAACTATACAAACAATAATTCCCCCCAAAGCATGCTTTGCACGTAGGACGCGTTTTGCCGACTCCCAACACTCTTTCGCGGTCAAACTGGAAAAGTGCCGGACCACTTCATTCGCCAATACATATATCCCCATGACTTCAAGGAACTGGAACTCTCTCCCAGCCTCCATCTTTCCCAGCACCTATAATCTTCAAACCTTCAAAACCGGGGTGCATAGACACCTACGTCTACACCCTCTCACTTAATCAACTTTCCCTTCTCTTCGGTAATGCAAGGGTCTTTCGAGATCTATAGGAGCTGCATCTTTACTGGCGCACCCCTTCTTGCATTCGATTGCATTTAAAAAAAAAAAAAAAAAAAAAAATTTAAATAAATTATTAAAACTGCCCGCTTTGGGCATCGTTTCAAAAATTTCGAATGATATTTGTGTTTGAGGGTATCAAAAGCATTTTGAATTCTTTTGTTGATTTCTACTGTGCCCAAGAAAGTATAAGATTCAAAATGAACCCCCACATAATAATCAATTGAATTGAATCCGGTAGTCAAATCCCTTGGCTCTTAAATCGGGGAAAGGTTTATTGTAGTTAATTAAGCTGAATGATCCGGATTTCAGTCTTGTTGCAGCGTTATAACATCTCTGCCCAAGTCCTCAGCCAGATTGTTATCTAATAGAAAATGACAGCTCTGATTTTGATTTTTCGCTCAATTCATAACATAGGGGTATTTCTTCTAAAACAAAAGCCGACCGAAACCGTTATAGACGCCAGAAAATAGCTTTTGCTAGAAAGGATGGTTTCTGACCATAAATCGAAGAGAAATTTTGAGACGTGCATGGGACCAAATTACTATGAAGGAACCACAAGGAAAATTTTAGACAAAGTCAAAGGAGGCATTTTTTAAAAATCTTGAAGATTTTTCATATAAAAGTTCGTCCTACTAATTTCATGAAAGTTATCAATAATGTTGATTTGTAAATAATGGTGCTGAACTAATTGAAAAAATTTCGGAAATTGTCCGCTCCTTGTGTATATATGCGTGCCTGTCTCAGGATTTCCAAGGAAACTAAATTTAAAACTTGACAGTGCAGTGACTTAAAATTTTACAGTCGGAAGTACCCAATTACTTCAGTTGATATTTTAGAATTTTTGCTATTTTTTCAAAAATAAAAGTCATATGATTTATCTATTCTATCCTCCTCTACATTAGAGTGATTACTTCTGCACCAGAGGTATTTGTCAATACGATATGATTGTCACAAAATGAGCCTTATGCTTAGAAATATGATATCTATAAGATTAAAAGATTAATTACATTCAATATATCGGAATAGGTATTTCTAATTACTATGATTTAGATAAGTGCAAGTAAAAATAACTAATTAGTAATAAGAACTTTTAAGATTTCTTGAATTTAATTAAGAAATTATATTTATGAATCATCAGTACCTAATCACATCTTGTGGCACAAAAAAAACAACATAAAAAAGCTTTCTGTGAATAATTCCTTTAATTAATTGAAATAGGTTTTATCTTCCCGCCGCAAGCTTGAAATGCTACATCGTCCACTTACTTGACTCGGTGAACTTTTTAAATTAAGGGGTCTTTAGCCTTTGAACCCAAAACAAGAGAAGACGGAGGAAATAATGCAATGAATCAATATTAATAATTAAGTTATTCGTAATATATATATCCTACTTCGATGTTTTAATTCAGATTTATATTCCTTTTGTGATGACATATATATATTCTTGTTGGTTTAACTCAATTATTCAATCGAAATTGATTAGGTTAATAAATCAAAGACGAAATCATTTATGAAAGTAAAATATTATAAGAAATCCCATTATTTGAATGATAAATGAAATTGAATTAAAGAAAAACTGTCAATCAAACTTGAAAACCAGGGGATAGGCAAGAGACTATAGGTACTATCATTTGAGTAACGAGATGCAAAGTATCAAACACAAAAGTTTGGTAACTGATATACAAGATATCAAATATATTTTAATTATATCCTTGCGAAACTTAAGACAAAATGTGGATATTAATTTAAATTAGTATTTTTTCTTTAAGAAAATTAATAATTACTTATTCATGAAAGAGTATACATTCTAGACTGATTTGATGCAATCCTTCGCTTCTATTTAATTAACTCAATCTATGCCAAGTCTTTTACTTCCTCAGATCTTCTACAATATTCTTTTTATTTAATCCTAACCCGATCTTAATCATTTGTAATTCTATTCACCCATTCAATCTTCAACATTTTTCTAGAACACGACATTTCAAAGGCTTTTCCATTCTCCTATCTCTGCTTCTGATAACAAACTCTTAGGATTTTCATAGTTTTTCCAACAATAAATAAGCTTTGAACACCCAATAATCCTAATAAAAGTTTAAAAAAATTAAAGATATGTTTAGTGTAAAAAATTATTTTAAGAATTTTTATGATTACTATTCAGTAACAGTCTAGATAGTTTTGAGTTATTAATTTTTTGAAAAATACTTAAAATAAATTTCTTCTAGGTAATGCAACTTAAGAATGTTTACGATAAATATTTTCATTTTCACTTATATACCTAATTAAATGTATAATATAAAAATCTGCCTCGCTTCAACCTTCATGAAATTTGGCCCCTTTATTCTAAAAACTAAGATAATCTCTGCGATAATAATAATTGGAAGGTTGAGATTTGCACTCCTTGATTAAATCACGAAGAATATGATGATTGCATATTATTCGTGACTATGAAAATATTAAACGAACAAAGGGGGGGAATCGCGGGAGCCTTGGCCTTAGACTTGAGCCACTCAAGAGCTTTCATACGTATATCACGTACACATAAAAGTCAATGAGACTTTGTTTATATAGCTTCAAGATGTTAGGTGATGTTAATTCAGCCGATAATCAGTTAAATCAATGAGGTAAATGTGCATTTTCGTGTATCGGAAAAATTTTCTGAAGTGCAACTTTTATAGACACGTTAAAACCGAAAGTCAAGCGTCATAAAAATATGCAATACTAATTTTCACACTGGCAACAGAAACCAATAGTTTTCATGAGTTTATAATTAAGAGTTTTAATTGAAATTGAATTATAGACGACTTTCCTTTTTTCCCTAGAGAAATAAATTCTATGTTGAAAAAATTATTTTAAAATAGAAAATATATATATTTAAAATGAAGATTGAAGAAAGGCCTAAAAAACTGTCTCTAAATAAATAAATGTATTACTTGATCAGATCCAAGGGCAGGTTATGCCTGTGTAGAATTCATTCAAAAAATGTACGTATATTTTTTCTTTTTATGATTAGAAATGTCTGAAACCCAGAGAAAAATCATTTTCAAACATTTTGTCTGTCTGGAAGACCTACAATAATTCAACAATGCAAAGTCGTAGAATGTTTATTTCGATGACAAAATGTATGTATTTCCAAAACAAAAATTGATTATATTGAAAAATGATGGTCACAAAATCAGAAATAAATCGAATTGTCAAATGGGGAGCATTTGAACGCTTGTAACGAATGAGCTGAAATTTGATACAGCCCAGACAGCATAAAACGTTTGAAAGACGTACACTTTTCATCCATAGGAAGATTGTCTTTCATACGAAGATTTTGGAGGTAACTCAAAAGACATACTCTGGATGTCCATTCAAAAATGTTTTTCTTCGACTTTTGAACAAAGACCAAAGTGCATATTAGCATCTTGAATTTTTTTTATTGGTGGATCTTGGGGTAGAGGGGAGAGTATCAGGTTCGCATAACGGGGGGCCTGTACCTATTCGTTTATTCATAACAAGGAAATTATTGAGGGGGGTTGTGAAAATTAAATTCTAGACCCTTTGTGGTTAGTATCTAGGACCTTGTGGAAGTATTGGTGCGTACATATATTAACTTCACAAAAAATAAAAGTGATTCGGGAGGGGGGGGGGGGTCGTTTTCTATTAATACATATATTGCACTTCTGAGGTAAGTTTTAACTCTCTAGCTTTTTCCTCTATATTACACAATCTTTGATTTAAACTTTTTACTTACTACTACTCAAGGTAAACTATGACTTCTAGCTCTCCATAAAAAAATCATTGAATGTCCTTTAATGTTATTTTTTATTTGGATAGATAAAAAAGAGACCAAATTACTTATTGACAAGCTGTATAAAATGTTGTATAAAATGGGTGAGAACTGTCTGTTTTATTGGGATAATGCGCCATCATGCCTGTTATTGCTAATATTCATCAATTGAGGTTGGAATTGCTGTCTCATGCACTCTAATCATCAAGTCAGACTAACAGAAAAAGTTTGACGCTGGGGAGAATTTCAAAATGATGAAAGAGGCCCGAGCTTTGTTTATGAACTTGGGGTAAAGATGGCTCAAAGGGTCTTGAAAATCACTAGAATTAGTGCTGAGCATTAAGTATAAGACAAATCGAAATTAAAATCATTGTTCTTTAAAAATTTTATGGATTTCCCAAATAGTGTAATTAACCGACTTCAAAAAAGGAGGAGGTTCTCAATTCGAATGAATTTTTTTTTGTGTCTATGTTACTCGATTTCTTCGCCAATTGTTAACCGATTTTGATGATTTTTCTTGCATTGGGTTCAGTTTAGGTTCCGATTGGTACCATATTAATTTGGTCAGGTTTTGATCATATAATCAATGACAAAATAGCGGAGATCTCCAATTCATATGAGCAAATAAAAGAAATTATAATAAAAAAATATTTTATAAAAAAACAATATTAAAAGGTTCATTTAAAACCCGCTAACGTTTCGAGAGATTTATACATTGAATTTTATTATCATTTTGTGATTCATTCGCACGAATCTTTCTCTTAAGAGTTGCATCCAAGATGTAAGTATTATCTTAAAGGTCTCACTATTGTCAACATCACTAAAAAGAGAAAAATAAAAATAATTTTTATATCATAAACTAAAACCGACTTCAAAAAAATTAAATTCAAGAAATAAAATAATAAGAACTCAAAAATCAAATAAAATACACTAAAAGGTATAAAATAAGTTGATACAATTTTGATGGCTGTATATGTATATAATTAAGTAATGGAGACAATTTATTTATAAAATTAATTGTGTCGCTAATACTGTAAGATATAATTTTGTAATTAACAAGTTTGGATTTTTTGTAAAAAATTTTATTGTAATTTTACATGTGTGCTCTATCGCTTTTTTCAGCTCTTAGGAACTGATGATGGCATTATTTAATTAAAGCCGAAATGTTTTCTATAATTGGGAGTTTTTTATTCAGCAGAGGCTACCCATTGGCTGAATCCCTCTCCATTACTTAATTATAGGTATAGAATAATTATCCAATGTAGTTATAACTAACCGACAAATTTTTTATATGAAATCACTTTTTGAAGTCGGTGCTAAACATATACATTTTATGAATCGCACTCAACGGATACGTTTGGCGGGTAATGAAGACAACATCGCGTAAGGCCGCTTATATAGTTTGTTTAGCACCGCCTTCAAAAAGTGTTTTCATGTAAAAATCTCGTCGTTTAGTAGTAACTAAATTGGATAATTATTTTATACCCTTTAGTGAATTTTATTTTATTTGTTGAATTTAATTTTTTTGAAGTCGGTTTTATTTTTTTTTCTAAAAATTATTTTCATAATTGTTTTGGAAGTTGAATTTATAAAAATTCACCACTCATGATGATAATCATAAAACAATGTTATAATTTATACTTTTGATGCAATTCCTATACTATAATACTATAATCAGAATAAATATTTATTTATAAACCATTTTATTTATTATACTTAACCATACATAGTTTTGGGAAGTATTGTCATCTCGTAAATCTTTCTTAATGTTTTAAAATTATGCAACATAGAACTATTTTGAAAAAATATAGTGTCAACGGTGGTTCAATTTATTTGTTCACAGTTCTTTGAAATATTAATATAATGTTTATCCCTCGAGTATTGTTGGCGTCTAGAAATTATTATATAACTTCGTATTAGACGAAATTTTATGCCATTTTTCTTATAACAAAAAGTCTCAAAAAAGAAATGAACGTGTTCTACAATTTACTTCAGTAAAATGATAGAAATATAGCATATTGTGTATAATGCTTAAGCATTTAGAAACTTGTCTATATGTATAAGAATAGTGACTTTATCATGTTGTGTCAACAACATGTAATTGCAGGACATGAAATACAACTTGTTTAGCTCTATGCCATTAAAATAATGAACAAAAGCGCATATAATATATTGTCTCTTTCTAAATAACAAATAAAAAGCATTGCAAAGCAAAACAAATGAAATGAATCAATATTTTTTCCTTTATAGAAAAAAAATCATAAAATGTTGTGTTGATCCTGCCAGTAGTGATAATGGATTCTCCTAAAGATTAATCTAAACATGTCTTGCCAAAAACCAGTTATGATTTATTAGATGATATCTTTCTATTACTTGGATTACTTTTGGATTATTCCCCCAGAATTAATCACTGGATTTTTTTGATCTCTATGTCTTCAGCAATGGTAAAAAAAAGTAATAACAACAGTTTTCTCTCAATTTAGATATTCTTTGGCAATTTACTGGGAACATCCTATCTATTCTTCCTTAATCAATCAGCGTATGGATTCGATTGACATGTAATCAATCAAAATTATCTAATAAGATCTTGGATAAAATTTGTAAATTCTAATTTTGAATTGATTCAAACCTGGAAAGTTTGTCTAGCTTCTAATAGAATTTTGAAAAAAAAATGCAAATGTTTTAAAAATTTGAAAATCTCAAATGTTTCGGTGATTTCACAGGACAAATTAAAAACTGTAAAAAAAAAAAAATGCAAAATAGGTACTAAACATTTTAAGTGAACTAAACTAGTTCTAATTTTAATTTTTCGAATGCCTACAGTGTACTATAATTAGGAGACTCCTAATAAACAGCTGAAAATTAGTATAAACTTAGGTGAGGACGATGGGATTTATCAGCATGTGGATATTAATCAGTTCAAACAATAGTTGAGTATGAATGGGCAAATACTAAAGTGAAGACAAGCGAGGTCAATGTTCTTAAGAGTGAAGGAGCTAAAAGGTTTCACGAACAATTAACGAGCGATGGTTAAAAAATCAGCTTAGAAGAGAAGGAAAAGTAGGTATTAATTAAACAGCTATATGCGTGTAGGCTTTCATTCAATTGCAACTGGCAAGGGTTATTACGTTATTAGAAATAACAGAGTTCAGAGGGCGTTGGATTTTTATACAAGTGGGCGAATCAATAAAATGACGACCCTCGATCCCCCTTATCCCCAAGAATCAACCTGTGTCTATCGTGAAGAGAATGCAAAACAAAATTGGTCTGATATTGACTCAACGAGAAATAAGTTGGCGTGTATAATATACCTACGACTTAAATATAATATGATAAAACACACCTGAAGTAGCAGCCCAGGTTGAACAGCCGATGGTAATTTATTTTTCAAAATTTCCTTTTTTATTTTTTAGTTATCGCTACGGACTAGTGATTGTATATAACGTCCTGCCGGAAGTAACCCTTGTGTGTTTTTATATTGTTTTGCCATTTTCTCAAACTGTCTCTTTGTTTCCAATGAATAGGATGTTGTGGAGAGCCCTATTCTATTAGAGTGAAATGTTTGCACGATCTGGTATGAAGAAAAAAAAATGCGAGAAATGGACTTTTTATAAAACAAAACGATTAAATATTTCATTTATTTGAATGTAATCTTAATAAGAACAATTTGGTAAAATGGCCGAGATTAAATTTTGTATCTTAGAACAGCAGAAAATAGCATATGAAAAAACATATGGATATCCTCCATGTTGGAGGAAGATATTAATTCTTGTTTTTTCTCATTCATTTTTCCACGTTTGACAGCAACAATTTTTTTTTCTCTGTTCTTCTTTTCGAACCAACGATGGTACTTTGGAGACATGATCAAACACTCTTAGAATTTCCTGTGTAAATTACAAATAAATTTCTCATTTATTTAAAATATGCATATAGAATAAATGACGGATATTAATTAGTTACTAAAAAAAGAAGAAATGCTCTGAAAGTTTGCAAAAAGTTTGAACTGGTCCTTGAACTAGAAATGTTGATTAAATGCTCCTTTAGAGCGCAGCCCTCGAAAACAAAATGAGTTCTGCGCTTCTGGTTGCGGACAACCAGGCAGTTGGATAAATGCATTGATAGAGAAGTCTTCTAGCTACTAAAATGATAATATAAAAAATAAGTGTTCTAAAGAATTGCTAGTTTTTAGTGTTTATATTATAAAAATTAAACTCACTACTGTGGAGCAAAAACATCAGTCTAACCACAAAGACCAGGCTCTACAAAACCATCGTTCAGAGTATCTCAACATATGGTTCTGAAACATGGGAACTAAGAAAAAAGGACCAAACAAGACTACTATCCCTTGAGATGGATTTCTGGAGAAGAAGTGTAAGAGTCTCTAAACTGGACTACATCAGAAACGAAAGGATACGTGAGATCATGAAGGTGGACCAGGATATAATAACAACCATTGAAAAAAAGAGACTAGTATGGTATGGTCATATCCAACGAATGGGAGAAGACAGGAGACCAAAGAAGGTCCTGAATTGCCCCGGGCCCCCCCCCTGAACGACTAAAAAGAGGGAGATCACCAAAAAGCTGGAAGGCCGAAATCCGTCAGACGATGGAGGATAGAGGACTAAAGGATGGAGACTGGCAGGACAGAGAATATTGGCGGTTGAGATGCGAAAAGTGGCAAACGCAGTAGAACTTCGCATATTATATATATATTATAAAATTTAAATAAAAAAAAATTGGTTTCTGAATCTCAATACGCTATCTTAATGCAATTCGTCTTTTGTATGATTGATGTAATTGTTTGGAATAATGTATCTTGTTTTACAAAAATTGTTACTTGTCCATCACTGCCAATTAGTATGAATAGTTAGTGAGAGGTAAGAGGAAATAAAACTTTATTTAAATTAATAAGGCAGAGAAATATTTCCTTTGCAATGTTTCCTCTAATTGGAACTTCCTAGTCATTAGGGGACGTTTCGTTGTCCCTCTATTGTGATTAACTTGTTTTATACAAGTGAATAAATAATACAGGTATAAATAATAGAGTAGAATCTATAAGCAGACGAGATAATGACTAGTGGTAAGGCTTTTAGATAAACGTTCTGCTTTTTGATTTTTTTCGGGAAATAATAAATGACATAAATAATTTGCTTTATCTAAAATGCGTATTTTATAATGGCATTTTTATTTATTTAATATAAATTAATAAATTATATTTCTCTATATTTTATAAAAATATGCTGTGTGTGCAAAGATAATACATAGGATGATTGATTGATTTAAGCTGATTATGCAACCCACTCAAAGTTAGAGGGTAAATTTTCAAAAATATGAGATCTATTGATTTTTTTTCACGATTGTGTATAAACTTATCAAACTGTTAGTACAGACCTAGGGTGACATAGTAAGAACATACACTTACTTATCATCTTAGTGTTGTTAAGTAATAGTATTTAATAAGATATAATAGTAGTAGTATCACTACTTAAATTTTTTTTAAGTATTTTTAATTTTTTCTATAAATTCATTGTTAAATAAAATGATTATTTATTAATTTAATCATTTAAATAATTAATCTAAATTATAAGTTTTAGAAGTTTTTCTTTGAAGACGACGATTGATTTATTGCTGATTGGATGGAAGGCAGTCAATAATATTCATGGCCAATCCCATTTAATTATTTCAGACCCTGAAGAAGGAGAGAAGATCCTCCGAAATGTCGGTTTAAAAAGGAATTATAAAAAGAAAACATTCAAATAAATAGCCCTTACTGGAAATAATAATCTTTTTTTATTTATTTCTGGACTGCCTTCCATGCAATCAATTCTCATTAATAGTTTTATTTTAAAGAAAAAAATTAAAACAAGTGTAGATTTAACGGGCTACCTTACGCTCAATAGCCATTTAATAAATATATACTTACTCATGGACAAAATTAGAGGAACAAAAAAAAGGCTATAATTCGATTTAAAGCGATGACTCTTATCTTTTAGTTTCTTGATTTCTTAATTTGTTAAAATATTATTTTTAATCTTACTTTTATTTATTTTAATAACTCACTTAAATAGAGATTTTTCCTCAAATTTCACATTTTATTTAAATTTTATAAAATGTTTTTTAAATCCTATGTTTACTTTTATATTATAACATCACAATTAATCATTCTCTTCCTCAATCTTGCATATTTATAAATAGTTAGGTATTTTGACTATCTTGGAGCTATACTGATCCAAACGCAGAAATAATGTTTAAAATCGGTTCATAAACAAAGAAGTTATGCCTGAACAAACAAAAAAGGTCCAATACCAATGAAATTTATATTTTTACCGTTAGGAAACTAGACTGAACCCGATGCAAAAAAAATCATCAAAATCGGTTCACAATTGGCGAAGATATCAGGTAACATAGACACAAAAAAAAATCAGTGGAATTGAGAACCTCTTCCTTTTTTGTACTCGGTTAAAAATATTGAAATTGTAAATAAAAAATTTTTATATGATAAATAATTTATTTGATTTGAAAATCAATAGTGTGAAAATGTAATAACAGCTCAGGTGCTATATTGTCTCGGCTAATAATGTATTAGTCATCAACTACGACACGCACTTGAAACATTATCCTTGACTGTCAAAATTTCCTACCAACATTAAATAACTAAAATTTTAAGAAAAAAATGAAAAAAATTTCAGAGTGGTACGGTCTCCACAAATTTTTGAGTTTAGACAACTTTTTTTTGGCACTAAGCAAACAGTTTGAGCTAGAAGATGAAAACTTGTGTGTGAAATTTCAGGTAAATCGTAATTACAACCTCATGAAAAGATTTTTTCTGTATTTTTAACAGAAAGTTACTAAGTCCAAAATAATTTCTTTGTTTTGAAAATATAAACATTTTGGCACAGACAAATTATATTCTTTAAAAATATTTTTTTCACGTTTCATTTATTTTTTTTAAAGATCTAATCAGTTAGTATAATAAGCTAGACTAAATCGAAGTCGGAGCCTCTACCTAGAGTTCTGCATCTTTCAAAAATAGTCGAGATACCGAATTCCTATCTTTAGGAGTTCACAAAGGACTCCTGAAGATGGGCTTACATCCCCAAATATATATATATATTGAGTCGTGCTAAACAAACATCTGATCTTTTATTTATGTGAAACCTACCAAGTATTTTATATTTAAAAAAAAATTTTAAAAAGTTCCAAAAAAAAATTTCTTTACTTTATTTAATATGTTTCACCAAGAACCTACACCATTCTCCCTTAACAAAAAATAAAGGGCAACAGGTAAAAAATCACCTTAAAATGGGCTTTCTCATATCATTAGTTTTGCTCTTTTAAACAAGACCATAAAAAAGATAAATAGAAAATTTTCGAAAAAGGTTTTTTTTTATTCTTGAAATAATTTTTTTTTTTCAATTTTGAAAAATTATTCACCCACTCTATCATTTTATTTATTTATTAATTATTTTATCAATCGGGAAAATGATTATTCATACTTCTTTAAGCGTTTTATTTAATTTATCACATTCTCAGAAGGATTTATTTAAACCTAGTTTGAATCATCGATCATAAAGAGGTGTGAGTTTTAGTGATTATCAAAGATAATATTTTCAAATATGAAGTTTAGACTATGACAAATATAGAATTGTTGATGTTTGAGGTGATTAGAATATTCGTGAACACGTCAGTTAAATATGACTTGTTTGCTTTATGCATGCATTATATAATTAAGAAAAGATTAACTATGAATGAGCTTCGATAACCCAAGGCTATAATTTTAAATTCATTTTGAAATTGATATAGGTATTATAGATTGAATGTCAAATTACACTTGAAACCGTAGCCAGATGCAAATTACAGAATTAATATTAAATTGAAAACTTTTTCTTGACACGATACGCTTTTCGCAAATTTTAGTGATTTGAAATTTTTTTGTATGTAAACGATTTTTAGTAGAAAGTTGAAACATGGCAGAAAGCTACATTTTAATATAAGCGTCTATACCAAATTTCAATTCATAGCTACAACCATATGAAAATTCGAGATTTCTCTATTTTTCAGCATTTTTGAACAGGGGCTTAGGAAAAAAATATTTTTTCTTCATGTTTCAGATATTTTTAAAGAGTACTGGTGCGAGAATAGAAAATAAATATATCAAAAAACTTGAAATCACATGGAAACTCTAATTTGGATACATCAAATTGATCTAGCGAGATGCCTTTGTATATGTGTAAAAATTTTAGAAAATCAGTAACTAGGTACCTAGCGTAAAAATGGATCAAAATTGGGTTACAAGATTTGACCCGAACAAACAGAGAAACCAAATGACTAAAGCTCTGGTGGTTGAATAGTTTGTTACAAGTTTTCTAAATAAAACCACATTTTGCATTGTTTAATATCTTATCTTATATTATTAAATGAGCAATTCTTGTAGGTATATAGTTATTAGTCGTGTATAAATTTAAATCCGATTGAAATAAAGGAAGGGGGTGTAAATTAATAATGATGCAAAATAAATATTTTAATCGTTCATATTTGGTCTTCGGTAAGATTTGAAATTTTAAACTTAAACTATTTAGAGGCAAAAAGTTACGAGCATCGCTCGGTGCTCCAGGCACTATTTATTATGACGCAAAAATATACGTTTCGATTCATTCATTCATGATCCTTTTCAAGTGCGTGATATTACAGGGGATGCCAGTATGCAAATAAAAAGGATCATATATAAATGATTGTGCATTTGTGTATATTTGTTAGTGTAATAATAACTATATTAAACAGTGTATAATATGGTTTATTTCAAAGAGAAACCAAGTTAAATAATAGCAAATAATATTTTGTAAATTAATGATAAGACTTTTTCTTTTATGTATCTCGATTAATGGATGAACTATTTCCTCCCATGTCTGAGGTTGAAAAGGAAACAAAGCATTTTTAGAGATAAAAAAGCCGTCAAGCATGAGTTGGTACTCACAGGGCGAATGTTACAAGCGCACATTCCTAGGAAATGCACATCGAAATGCATCTCTACCATATAATTTCCTAGTTATCAATAGTGCCATTAGTGAATTAGCTCGGTTTCCTGTGTGGTATATAGTATAGGACAGGAGACTATGGAAATTATTTAGTTTAGACTCGACGGCCAGGCTTAGGCCCTGGCGAAGTTTTATTTATATTTATTTACTTATTTTCACTGTTTTTCAATCTAGGCACATTACAGGGTTTCAAATGTATTAATTAATTAATTAATACATGAGAAGTTTTTCTTTGGAGACGGGCTGGTATGAAAAATACGAAAAATACCATAGGCATCCTTTTGACCCTTTGAACCCTAAAGAAGGAGGGAAGTTCTTCCGAAACGTCGGTTTAAAAAATTGTAAAAGGGAAAACTTTCCAATAAATACTTCTTTATAAATATAATTTTTATATTTATTTCTGGACTGCCTTCCATCCAATCCTCGACTAATTAATTAATTTTTTTAACAATGTAATAATATAAGTTTAAGCCCTACAATAAATAAAAAAAAAACAGATATGTGTAGAGCTGAAAATAAATTTTCTTTAATTTTAAAACATTTTCTTGACGAGAGTAGGTATTACGAATATCACTTTTATATATCATTAGAATTAGAAGAAAAAAATTCGTCAAGTGGTTTGGTGTTTCATCCTCTACGGTTAATTTTTATTAAGCGATACGCCGTTCAAAATTAAAAAAAAAAATTCCATAAAATGTACTATAAATGTTGTAAATACATAGATCGAAATCCACTATTTTTCAGAATTAAATAGATACGTCAAAATTCCAGCAAATATTTTTTTAGTAAGATTCATACCTCGTATTACGGTTCTTCTTCTTTTAATTTAAGAATTTTTTAAATTTTAAATCGTTTTTTGACTCCCCTGTAAAGTTCCATTTTTCGGAATATAGCAAGATTGCGTCGAAATATATAATATAGTGTGGGCCATTTAACTTTTGGAATTTCAATCGGCTAATGAATATTTTTTCAAAATTATGAGTATATTAGAAAGATTGGGCATTTTCATTTATGAATGAAACACAAAATCATTATTCAATTTCCAAAAACAGTGCGCAAAAGATCGATTGTTACGTTGGCTGTGTGGCAAGTGGCCCCGTCCTGTTGAAACCAAATCTCACCCATGTCATCCTTTTCAATTTTTGGAAACAAAAATGTTGTTTTTCATTCTTAAATGAAAATGACCAAACTCATAATTTTGAAAAAATATTCATTAGTTATTTTTATAGCCGATTCAAATTCCAAAAGTTAGATGGCCCACCTAACGTTTGGAATTCGAATCGGCTATAAAAAAAACTAATGTATATTTTTTTCAAAATTATAAGTTTATTAGAATTATATTTCAAGCCTCGTTCTTCAATAATTAAAACTTGTAGTTGTTATGTAGGTGCTTCTGCTCCAACTCACTATCACACAGTTTAAAGTTGTCGAAGTTCCAATTATCTCGAACGAGGCTTTCATATAATTACAATCGAACTTCACTTACAGGTAAGTTCGTTTGATTTACAAATATTGGACATTTTCATTTAAGAATGAAACACAAAATCATTCAAATGACTGTGGCACGGCTGGTTTGACAGTACCCCATCCAATCAACCCAATTTTTCAGTACATTTTAAATTGGGTTGATCGGATGGGGTACTGTCAAACCAGCCGTGCCACAGTCATTTGAATGATTTTGTGTTTCATTCTTAAATGAAAATGTCCAATCTTTCTAATAAACTCATAATTTTGAAAAAATATCCATTAGTTTTCTTTAATAGCCGATTCAAATTCCAAACGTTAGATGCCCCACCCTATATATTTGATAGATCCTATAGTTTCGAAGGCTTGACTTTTATCTTGATTCTTTCTTAAAAATATAATATTTGTTTTCTGTGAATGATGATCTGGAATGTAAAAAACATTTTGTGTTGCCCCAAACACCCATTATTTATCAAGGTGGAAAAGAAACCTCCCCGGCAATCTATGTTTATTTTCATCAAATAGAAGACACCCTCATTGATTGAACAGAAATATTAATAAATTGAATTTTAAATTTCCAGATTCAATCTGGCTTCTTTTAACTACCTTCTTTTAATATGTGTAGTTAGTGTTGAAATTTGAAATTCTCCACTTATTTTTTAAACAAAATTTATCAAATGAATAAAAAAAAAGATGTAAATAAAATCTAAAGATACACCTGGTATTTTTGTTGAACGTGTAAATAATATTTCTGCAGCCTTCAGGTTCGAATGGAAAGCCTGGAGGATACTCCCCTAGGTCTTATGCAACAAAAAGGATCCCCTTATGTAGGGAAGAACTATTGATTTTCCGATCGCCGGAAGAGGAATAAAATGCAAAGGCTTGACAAATGAATGTTTTTTTTTCTCATATATTTTGAATAGAGATAATTTTTATAAAAACAAAATAAAACCGACTTCAAAAAAACTAAATGTAACAAATAAAATAATAAGAACTCAAAAATCAAATAAAATGCATTAAAAGGTATAAAATAATTATCTAATTTAGTTACAACTAAACGACGAAATATTAACATGAAATCACTTTGAAGTAGGTGCCAAAAATATACATTTTATGAATCGAACTCGACGGATCTTACTTAGTACGTTTTGCGGGTACGCTCGCTTATATAGTTTGTTTAGCACCGACTCCAAAAAGTGATTTCATATTAATATTTCGTCGTTTAGTTGTAACTAAATTAGATAATTATTTTATACCTTTTAGTGCATTTTATTTGATTTTTGAGTTCTTATTATTTTATTTGTTGCATTTAGTTTTTTTGAAGTCGGTTTTATTATTTTTTTTATAAAAATTATTATTTTTCTCTTTTTAGTGATGTTATTAATAGTGACTAATACCTTCCATGCATCTCGTAAGAGAAAGCGTCGGGCGAATGAATCAGAAAATGATAATAAAATTCAATTTATAAATATAGAAATTCTCACGAATCGTTTGCGGGTTTTAAATGAATGTTTTAAGATTTTTTTTATAAAAGATTTTATTTATTATAATTTTGATTATTTGCTCATAAGAATTGGAGATTTACGTTATTCCATCATTGATCATTTCATCAGAACTTGACCAAATTAATATGGGCCCACCACCCCTAAGGTACCCCCTCTCCAATAAAAAAAGAATCATCGAAATCGGTCCACGTGGCAAAAAGTTCCCGCTGAACATACATAAAATAAATAAATAAATAAAAAGTTAGGTATCTTGACTATCTTGGAGATATACTGATCCAAACGCAGAAAGAATGATTAAAATCGGTTCATAAACAAAGAAGTTATGCCTGAACAAACAACAAAAAAGGTCCAATTACAATGAAATTTATATTTTTACCAATCGGAAACTAGACTGAATACAATGCAAAAAAATCATCAAAATCTGTTCACAATTGGCAAAGATATCAGGTAACATAGACACACAAAAAAATTCAGTCGAATTGAGAACCTCCTCCTTTTTTGAAGTCGGTTAAAAATGTGAATTAAATTCCCTCAAGTACCTACATAAAGCGAGTCATGTTCGATCTTAAAACTAACGACTGTTCGGAAAGGTGGTTAGCTTATAAATATGCCAACCAGGCAGGTGTAAAAAAGCATTTGCTTTGATGCGTACAAAGCTTACTTGATGTATTGTTAATCGTTCTATTGTTTATATTTATATTTATATGTCTGTTGATATTATTGAAAATAAATGTTTTTTAATGAGTTTACGAGTTCTTAATTAATATGATCGTAATATTGGCGCCCGAACAATGTGAAAATGATAAGAAAACCTAGTAGACCACTAGCGAAGAGGAATAAGAAAAATGATTTTTCGATTATGGAAATAACGAGGGAGGAGATATCGAAGATCAAGGATCATATAAAAAAAGGTGAGCATAGAGTAATGGATTTGGAAGAGGAGGTGAATAAATTAAAAAATGAATTCGAAAAAATAATAAAAAAATTAAAAGATGATTTGGAAGAGGAAAAAAACAAGAGGATAGAGTTGGAAGAAATAATAAAAAGGAAGGAAAATTCGGAAAAGGGAAGTGATTTCGAGATTAATAGGAATATTCAATTAGCAGACGTGGGAAAATTCCTTCCGGTGTTTAGAGCTCTCCCAGAGGAAGATCCGAAGTTATTTTTAAAAAAGGTCGAGAATACTCTATTAAAATATAAAGTACCGGAAGATGTTTGGCTCGTGGTGGTTTCGGATCAGTTGTTAGATAAGGCCAAGACATGGTGGCGGGTGGTCAATCAATTTCCAGCGTTGGATTGGAAAGATTTTAAAATGAAATTTCTCCGAGAATACGATAGTTTAATCGTAGTCTCAAAGTTAAAGGTTATGTTTTATGAGGAGAAACAAAGAAAAGACGAACCTATAAGGTTATTTATTGAGAATAAGATGGCTTTATATAAGAGAGTTTTTCCGGACGAAGATGCTGGTTCAATCCTTCAAGTTTTAGTGGAGATGATTACTCCACGTGTTAGATCGTCCATTAGGGGAATGAAATTCACTGATATTGAAGGGTTTATGCAGACGGTAGAAGAAATAGAAAGGGATTTAAAGGATATGGATAAAGAAGAGAAGACAAGTCCCACTCAGGATAGAAGTTGCATTCAGGATAGACGTTTTTGTGGATTCTGTAGGCGGGAAGGACATGGGGAAGAGACTTGCTTCAAGAAGGGAAACCAGTGGAGGGGCAAGGAAAAAGGGAGTTCCTTGTCCAAAAAGCAGTAGAATTCCCTAAGAAAGTAGGAATAGAAAGTGAGATCGGTAGTCATATTATTTGTTGTGTGAATAAATTTTCGGAAATCATTAGTCCATCAATGGAATTACAAATAGAGGAAAGTAGAAGGGCATTAACTAATGAAGATGATTTAATTCCGTACTGGTTGAAGGAAGTCAAGGAGGATGAGTTGAATATAATGAAAGAGGAGAAACTAGATGCTGGTCAGATGAAATTAAATCAAAATAAGGAAGAGTTACTTCATCAAATAAAATTATATTTAGAAAAATCGATGGATGGAGCAAAAATTATTGAAAATAGTCAAGAAAGGGGAAGGTTAGTTAAATATCATTCGAGTTATTTTAAACCTAGGAAGAAAGAAGAATGATCCTGTGGGAAGCTGCGTCCGTGTTCTAAGGAGGGGAGAATTGATGCGTACAAAGCTTACTTGATGTATTGTTAATCGTTCTATTGTTTATATTTATATTTATATGTCTGTTGATATTATTGAAAATAAATGTTTTTTAATGAGTTTACGAGTTCTTAATTAATATGATCGTAATAGCTTCCGGTCCTCTAATCACATGGGTGTATAAAAAAAGGTAGCCACAAATTATAGTTGAGTAGATTCATTTTTTTATAAGAGGGAAATTGAGATGTGTAGTCATCATCGAAAGTGATGCAAATTTAGAAATAGAAAAATAACTGCTTTTCGTACAAGAATTTGTTTTTAGGATCATTGAGAATAGATCGAATTTTAGGTCAATAAATAGCACCTTATGTGTTTATTTCCAATTGAACATGACATCGTTAAATTAAGATAATAAAAGATCAAAAGCTTGGGAATCAATGACCGATAATCCTAGCATCGTATCATAAAACCGAATTTCTATGCAATCGCATATTTTTCTTGCTAACTTCCATTTATGTTAAGATCAAATATCTTTACGAATCATAGCTTGTATGGTTTAAATTCCATGTCCCATACTCGCATTTTTGCATTTTGAATCTTATTGCGTATTTTTGCATAGCAATTTAGCTACCTATTGTGTTAAAACAAAGTCGGTCAAAAATATCAGGCCTTAATATTCTAGGAAAAGTAATAACAGGGGAAATGGTAGCTAAATCAATGATATAATTTAAGTATCCAACTGTAACATTGGAGGACGCAGAAAGATATTTAATTTTACTGAAGAAAACTTGGGAATGTGTTTTATAATTAAGTTGAATTTTGAATTATTTTAATAATTTTTATTGTTTCATATTTTTATAAAAATAATTTAGATGTAATTCGAATTCATATTTTTAATTGTAAATTATTTAATTTATATGAGGTACACATTTTTTATGCTAATTTAAAAAAATTGTTTGTTAATCTGATTTTAAAATGGAAGGTTTTTTTTTATTAATATTTTGATGTTGATTTTAATGGTCCTGTTACCTCTCAACCTAAGCAATTTTTTTTCTTTTTTATTGCAAAAATTGTGTTAAATCCAACATTCTTACAATAAAATTACTGTTTTTATTGTATATTATACTGCATATTTTGGCTTTTTCCCTGCTTATTTTATGGCATATTTAGGTTTCTGATTCATAATCACGGTGGGTCTACAAGTTTCAAAAATGTTGGTATTCAAGTGTTATTCTCGTAATTTAAGGCTCTTTATTTAAATGCTTATTTAGTTTATTTTTTAACGTTTCAACTAGCTCCCTTAGAGGCTTCTTCAAGCTCAGAAGAGATTAATAATTGTTACAAAATAATTAATTCAAGGTAATTGTTCCGCCAAATGGGTTTTCTTATGATTTTTTTGAAATTTGGAGAGATTATTATTTAAATACTTGTGCATCGATTGGTGGCAAAACGAAATTTATGAACAATATAGTTCCGGAGATATTAAATTTCAAAAATGGAGTTTTTCAGACTCTTATACATTTCACTATACGGGATATCGGAAAATTTACATACATATTTAATTATAATTAAGAAACCCTTCTTACCATTTTTATAAAAAACTAAACCAGCATTAAACAATAACCAATACATATTTTAAGATAATTTTGATTCATAGTTACAACAAATTTTCTGAGATAATAATGAATAAATAATGAAAAATGTATTAAAAAAATTTACACTAAAAACAATTTGCCAACAGCGCATTTATTTAACGAGCGAAAGATGTATAAAGCGCGCATGCGCTAGATTTTTTCAAAATTATAATTTTCATAAGATATAACGTAGGCGTTGATTATATTTGTTAAAAAATAACAAAACGATTTTTATAGAATTTTTTAACTTTTAAAATGTATTTTATCTGTCATTTTAATATAAAAATGTTCAATCTCTTACAATGGTGCCAGATTTGTCAAACGAGAATGGGATTGGCTAGAATCGATACATAAAAAGCAAAAAGTTTTGGGCTTATGAATTATGAATCCTTATTGTCTGTTCTATATACTCTAGCATTAACTTTTTGCTAGTATTGTCGTGAAACAACTACCTTAATTTATAACTTATAAAATTTATTTTGTCATGAGGCAACGTCGATGATTATAAAGGATTTATGAAGTTAATTGTGAAAAGTTACACGAAAAATCTTAAGCAGCTGAGTCATTATTCATAAATCTTTAATAAATTTTAAGACTGATTATATAAGTAAATTATAGTTTTTAGATTGAAGAAACCTCAAAGTTAGACGAAACATTGATAAATTAACAATTCAAAAAATGTTTTTAAAATTTAGGAATACAATTAAAATTAAAATTTGGAACCATATTTAATAGTGAGTAATTTATATCTTCAAATACAATATCTTAAAATCAACTTTATTTTAATGGTTTTATCGAATTTGTATACTTTTTCTGGTTTCTACTAAATATATATGTATATAAGAATTCAAATATTTATGCTGATAACAAGATATATTTATTCAATGGAAATTAAATATTTATATGAGATAAAGATTTTTAGAAGTGACAAATTAGTGAGAAAAAACAAAATAAATACAAATAGCAAAACAAATTGGAAATATTATTGAGAAAAAAAAAAATACTTTTTAATCATCATAGAAATTTAAATTCAAAAATGGAGAAAAAAAGTGAAAACTTTTTCAAGATTTGGTGCGCTCTGTGGTGAGACTCGCGCTAGTAATAAATTTAATAATAATAATAATAATAATAATAAAGTATTAAAAATTTATATTTTGATTTAATTAATTTGGAATAAATTCAAATTCTTAATTAATTTTAATATATAACTATTTGTAAAAGGCTATTTGGGTAGTTTTAAAATAAATAAATTGATTAATTTATTAAAGTGAAATTGAAAAATATTTTTTGTTTTTTTTATGTCTATATTTCAGTGGAATCATTAAAAAAAAAATTATTTTAGACATTTTTGAACTGGTATTTTTGAAGCATGACCTGAGATCTAATCAATTACCAGTATTGGGAATACAAATATTTTGTTAACAGAAAGAACTTTCTACGACATTCAATTTATGAGAAGGTATGCATTATCCAGACTTAGACAGTCAGGAAAATCATAGTCAAAAATGATTTTGTTCCACATTTCAGAAATTTTTAAATACATGAGCCACAATTGTATACATTTACATATATTTATTTCCAAGTATAATAAGGTGAAAATAAAAATCCTTTGACAAATGTCGTCTAGTGTGCATGATGTGAAATAGAATAGACGAAGGGAAATAATCTCAAGGAATTTCATCAAGGAAGTCAATCTATTATATATCGAATTGCATGATTACAATGAATGGAATCAAATCCTGGTAGTCGCTTCTTATCGATTTTACCGAAGAAGCGTCTAACAGAGACAGACAGACAGACAGACAAGCAAAACCGGATTAGAGGAATGTCTAGAACAAAGATAGTTAAAGCAAACATGCTCGGAAAAGAAAAAAGTAAAAACCAGATTTCACAATTTTCCCTGTGCGTTTAAGAAATGAAGTAACTCATTAATAAAATTAATTAAATGTTTATTTCCTCGATAGTAGTAGAATTCGATTTAATTAAAAAAATCACGAGGCCGTTTGTTGATGACGAATTCAGGTTGTATTGGACAATTTTTCTTACATGTCAGAAGGGTTGTAATCTTTAGATATGTAGCATTGTGATTATTGAAAGTTAAATTGTTATAATTGAAATAGAGTGAGCTTCCAATTTATTTAAAAATAGATTATGTTTTTGTGTCACTAGCCAAATTGTTATCAAGAAATTTTTCTTTTTTGCAAATTTCATCGAATAAGGAATAATTTTTGTTATTTATCAAATTTAACATTGGATTTTTTTAAAATATATTTTGGGACCTTTGCCCCAAATGGATACTGCTTTGAGTGATTGAGGATAGGAGTCAGAAATTAAATCTCGTGATTTAAACTCCACAGTCGCTGAGATGAAAATCGACCATCTCCCAAAATGAATCAGCCTGTCCTATAAGAAAAACTTAAATTTCTCCTAATTCTTTTGCTATAAGCAAACTATGACTTGACTATAGCACTCTTAGTTATTTTCGATCTTATATATTGAGAGTTCTTTGAAATGGATTAGTCCAAAAATTCTCGAATCTTTATTTATTCTTTTTTTTGTATTAATTCTATTTTAATAGTTCCTCAGCAAGAACAATTTTGATTCGACTAAAAGTCGTCTCGACTTGTCTTTGACATGCTTGAACTGGAAGATATTTCAGGCAGGGACTTCAAACCTTCTATCCGAACTCTTTTGGGAAAAATAATTCATTTTAATTGCCCCTTGAAACTTTGCAACAATTTTATTTCATTTCGAGAACTAATATAGGTATTTTTCAAAACAAAAATTGTTTTTTATTGAAATAACGGATAATAATTTGAAAATTTAAAGATCCTCCTGAAATTTTTAACTCGACCTTAAATATTTATTATAAGTTTGCCCTGTTAATATATTTTGAAAAAGCTTTCATTTATAATGATGACAAGTATAACTAATTTTTATTTTATTTTTTGTATTTAAAATTATCAAAGAGGATTATAAACTTAAAATGTAAATAAAAGTAAATTCAAATGTAAATTCCTTGTTTATATTTTATACACAGAATTATAAACATTTTGTGAGATATTACTAATTATATTGCACTTTGCGTGAGTTATGAAAAAAATTATTATTTTACTAAACCTAGTAAAAGTAAAAAAACTATTATAACAATTTATTTATATGGCTTAAGAATTTTTTCAAATCTGGTGATTATATTATACCACTTTGCAACAACAGAACTATCCTAGACACCAAGACACTTGACCAATTTTGTATAAATTTTATTTCTATTATAGAACAAATCTATATAATATGTAAGAAATTATGACCCTGTATACAAAATTAGTGTTTTTGATTAGTTATTTAAAAATGTACTAAAGAAAAAAAACTATTTCGATAAAAAATTGGTTAACGCCTACAAAAAAGCTAAAATAGTAAACTACACGAAAAAATGATAATTTAAGAGATAAAATTATTATTTTTAAGATGGCAAGTATGCGTGTACGGATTTCAACGAAAATCTAATCAAAATAAAACTAAATAGGAATTTTTTTTCGGCCGTTCTAGCCATAAGCCAATTTACGATACTACTTACTTATTTTTTCAAATTTGTTTCTACTCGCGGGGTCAAATTTTAGCCGGATGCCACGAGTCGGATTCGAACCCGGGTCCCCTGGTTAGCAGGCTGGCAAGCTAACCCCTAGCCTATCTGACCCCCAAATAGGAATTTGTTTTTGATATTCTTAATATTTTTTGAAGTAAAGATCACACAAAATTTGATCACGAATGTATTTTGGAAATATCTGTTAAAATATCTTTTTTCGATGTTTACTATTTAAACCTTTTTATGTGAGCCTTAACGTGGTATTTTCATTGAAATAATTTTAGCCGTTTTTGAGACATTTTCGAAAAACTATGAGAAAATTTCCAATTTTTTTCTGTACCTAAATTACAATACTTCCTGGTAAAGTGTAAAAAATAAAAAAAAAAATACAGTGATTAAGAGGACGAAAATAATTTTGATTTTTTTTTAATTTAAATACAGCTATAAAATTCGAAAAAACGAAAATAATTTGAAATTATGACTCACCGAGCGCTTTCATATATTCATCGAAATTTTCAGACTTGTCCAATTTGAATTTTTTGCCAACGAAAGCGTCCATGGTGTCTTAAGTTGAAAAATTAAGTTTCTTGTAAAGAAAAATGTGGATTGTCCGTAAGAGACTGGGTTACTCGTAAAGCCGGTTGCCGGTATATATGAACAAGCCAGTGTGTTGGGGAGATCGAGAGGGGAATCATCAGGGTGAGTGGAGGGGATGAGGGGAGGTTCCGAAGTTCTATAGATCGGGCGGGCAGGCAGCCGTTTGGACCGGCTCGGCTGATGGCCATGGTCACTCACCCGAAGACCTCACGAGCCATCTAGTGCCATGTGCATCAAATAAGCCCCAAACTTGGGGATTTTTCAAACCCATAACAAATGGGGTGCATACGCCTAAGCAAAACATAAATAAAAATAACAAAAAAATTTTTTGGTTTTCTGAAATTGTTCTACACTTGTGAAAATGACTAAAAAGAATAAAATATTTTTTTTTTTTCTATAGAAAATTTTCCTTCAAATTAAAACATAAAACAAAAAAAAAATAAGCTGACCTGTTCTGATGTGGCCATTCACTTGACTTTACCATACAACCTGGCCCCTCACTTATATTTAATATTTAATAACAGTTTTTGCATTTTTAGACTCCTGGGGGTCCACGGATTTTGTATACAAAATTTGGTTGAGTTTGGTAGAAGAGCCTAGATTTTCATTTTTTGACCCTACACCCCCCCCCCCCCCTTTGGGCGGCTAATTTTTTCATTTTTAGACTTTTGGGGTCCCAATGATTAAGTATACAAAATTTCGTTGAGTTTGGTACAAGAGCCTAGATTTTCATTTTTAGACCCTACACCCCACCCACCATCCCCCATCCCATTTTGGGTGGTTAGTTTTTGCATTTTTAGATTTCTGGGGTCCCACTGATTGTGTATACAAAATTTGGTTGAGTTTGCTCAAATGGTCTAGATTTTTAATTTTTAACCCCCCTCCACCCCCCTTAATTTTGGGTCGATATGCACCAAAATCTAATCAGCTCTTAATCTCAATGCACCAAAACTACGAATGAAATTTGGTTTCGATATTCACACTATTTTTTGAGCTAGCTCGTCCACAAAATTTGGTAACGCACAGACTAACAGACATTTTGACAAAACAATTATTATCTTGAAAAATATAATTTTTTCTATGTTCACTTATTTGAGCTTTTTTGTAGAGCGAAATCCCATGGTTTCGCTCATTTTTTTTAATCGAAATAGTTTAAGCCGTTTTTGAGATATTTCGAAAAAAAAGAAGGAAAAAACACTTTTTTCATACACGATTACAATACTTGACCATACCCTGTATGGTAAAGTAAAAAATTTCATCAATAGCATTACTTTGTTAATAAATTTAGTTAACTTTTTTGACCACTCAGCCACAAATATTTCAGATTTTAGTAAGTGTTTAATAATAAACCTAAAGTAAAGCGATTCTGAAAAAATTTAATTGATATTGATATAAATAAATATAAATTTTTTATAAGAAACAATCTAAAAACATTTATTTGAAATCGAAAATTTCGGAAAAATTGAAAAAATAGTTGCTTCAAGAAAGTAAAAAAAAGCAACTATAAACAAATATAAATAAATATTTTGAAAATAGACAATGGTATAGAATGTCTTGGAGATGAAATTACAAATACCTTGAATAAATTTTAATCTTGTTTTTATTTAAGGTAATTATATTAATTATTTAATTAATTTCATCTCCAAGACAATCTGTATCATTGTCTATTTTCGTTTATAGTTGCTTTATATACATTTTTTGAAACATCTATTTTTATTATTATTATTCATTTACATGATAAGACTATTACAGACACCTACAGTCAAAGTTGCGGGGCTCATAGATGAGATGAGTAACGGCAACGACAAAGCGTTTCTTATGGCAGTAATTAAATATATTTAATATGTTTAATCAATAATTACATTCTTTCTTTAATTTCTTGAAGTACCTACCTATTTATTTTAATAAAAAAAATCCCCCCCATGAAAATTTTTTGGCTACGCCACTGTGTTGGTGATCCTACTATATCTTGCACGCAGTCAGTATCTTTTTTTGGTATTGTACAACGGATATATACATTTTTTCTGTTTCCGTAGCAAGATGGAAAATTTTAACTAACAATGTGCCAAATTTAACTGTAAAACCTTTATGCGAAACTCGCTGGGAAAGTCGAATAGAATGTATCAAACCTTTGAGATGCCATATATCTGAAATACACGATGTGGTTTTACAAGTACCCGAAAGTTCTAAAGATGCTGGTGCACGACACGAAGCATTTACGTTTTCAGAGCAAATATGCGAATATTCATTTCTAGTATTAATAGTTATTTCTTATGATCTGCTGTCCAAGATAAGCATTGTTAGTAAAGCCTTAAGACTAATTCAATGGATATAAATAATGTTATTAATTTATTACAATCTTGTTCTAAATATCTTGAAAATTATCGTTCCAATGGTTTTGAAAAATGTTTAGTAGACGCAAGAGAGCTAACTGAATTAGTAGGTGTTGAACCGATATTTATACAAAAACGCATCTGCCATATAAAGAGACACCATGATTATGAAGCTATTGGTGATGTTGTTGTTGATGCGAAAGAACATTTCAAAATAAATGTATTCAACGTATTACTAGACCAAATTATCTTTTTTGATAGAACGTTTTGAACAAACCAATGATTTTCTGAATAATTGGGGATTTTTGTGTAATTAAAATAAGCTGACGTGTTCTGATATGGCCATCCACTTGACTTTACCATATAACCTGGCCCCTAAAATTATTTATAATCATGTAGGGGGGGGGGTTAGTTTTTGCATTTTAATACTTCTGGGCCCCCACTGATTATGTATACAAAATTTGGTTGAGTTTGGTAAATGGCCAAGATTTTCATTTTTTGATCATACACCCCCCCCCCCTCCCAATTTCAGGCGGTTAGTTTTTGCATTTTTAGACTTCTGAGTGTCCACTGATTATGTATACAAAATTTGGTTGAGTTTGCTCAAATGGCCTAGATTTTTTATTTTTAACCCTCCACCCCCTTAATTTTGGGTCGATATGTACCAAAATCTAATCAGCTCTTAATCTTAATGGACCAAAACTACGTGTGCAATTTGGTTTCGATATTCACACTAGTTTTTGAGCTAGCTCGTCCACAAAGATTTGGTAACGCACAGACTAACAGACATTTTGACAAAACAATTATTATCTCGAAAAATATAATTTTTTCGATGTTCACTTATTAGAGCTTTTTTGTAGATCGAAATGCCATGGTTTCGCTCCATTTTTTAAATCAAAATAGTTTCAGGCGTATGGTAAAGTAAAAATGAAAATGATCAGTAAAAGATAAATGAAAAAAAATTTAACATGAACTTTTAGATATCGATTATTTATCTAATTATCATTATATTATTATTATTATTTTGTTTATTTTTCTTTTAATTTTTACACAGTTGCCGGGGTATTTACCCAAGGCAAAAATTTATGTACAAAGGTTGATATTTATATGTACAATATTTACAAAGGAATTTATTATTATTATTATTTAATTATTATTATTATTACATACAACAACAAAAAATCAATTTTAATTAATAGAATAATTAATCCAGGGTTTCGATATTCAAACTAGTGTTTGAGCTAGCTCGTTCACAAAAATTTGGTAACGCACAGACTAACAACCAGACTAACAGACAGACTAACTAACAGACATTTTGACAAAACAATTATTATCTCGAAAAATATAATTTTTTTGATGTTCACTTATTAGAGCTTTTTTGTAGAGCGAAATGCCATGGTTTGGCTCAATTTTTTTAATCAAAATAGTTTCGTTTTTGAGATATTTCGAAAAAAAGAAGGAAAAAACCACTTTTTTCATGCATGATTACAATACTTGACCATACCCTGTATGATAAAATAAAAATGACTTAAATAAAGATGAATTACGCAAATGTTGCATGGATTTACATTTACTTTTAAAAGACCAACACAAATTTGATATTGACGGTAGAGAATTAATTAATGAAATTATATCATCCAAAAACCTAATTACTAGAATGTTAACAGTCCTTTAGAAATTCTTAATTTTTTAAAAATGAACGACTTATATACAATTATGCCTAATTTGTGGTCAACTTTAAGGATATTGTTAACAATTCCTGTAACCGTTGCAGCTTTTCAGTAAATTGAAACTTATTAAAAAATATTTAAGATCAACTATGACAAATGAAAGATTGAATAGCTTGGCAATTTTGTCAATTGAAAATGAAATTGCAAGAAATATCAATGCGACTGAAAACATACAAAAGTTTGCTGATTTAAAAACAAGAAAAAAATATTTTTTAATTTTTTTCTATGATACATATTTACTTTTATTTGCATACATTTTATTTCTTTTTGAAATTATAATTTTTGTTTGTATTATTTTTTAAATAAATATATTTTTTACATTGTTCTTTATTAATTTTGATTAAAATGTTCTTTTTTTTTGTTATTTTTTTTTTTTAATTTGTAGGAAATTTTAATATTGTTGTATAAAAGGGCGGTTTTTGCCCGGGGCGGTCAAAACCCTAGAACCGGCCCGGATTGTGAAACGAAATTTTTTTATTTTGCAATTTGTTGCAAATAATAAATTTTAATCTTTTAGTTTTCTATTTTCTTAGATAAATTTTGTGATCCTAACTTGCTCTCAAGATTAAGAACTTATCTCATAATTATCGTAATACAGATTACATGATATCAGATAATTACATGCACTATTATTAACGAAATTCAATTGCTTTTTTTTCATTACCAAATGATTGATTAGAAATTGAGAGATTTCCATTGGATTAATATTCTCTGTTTTATTAGCTTAAGTGTGATATTTTTCCCTCTGTTCTATAATCTATTGAATAATTTAGACGATTTCCGTTCCCTACAATTAGATAATTGTCCTGGGAAAAAGAATCACAACAACATTATTTTCAATGTATAAGTACTTTAAGAAAATTTCACTCTTTTTTTTCGAAGTTTTTGTAGTTAAGTTGATAATTAATAAAGATTAGAATTATCATAATAAATAAATTAATTAAAAAATTTTATTTATACAAATATTTATTTAAAATATTAAATTACAATTCGGAGATTGTTCTGCTTCTGTAATTTTATATTAATTAATCTGGCATTTCACGGATTTTCGCGAGAGCTGAATAAATTTTGTTTTTTTATCGAATTTCGCAAACTTAAAGTTTACCCATGATATTTTAGAAAAATAGTTAATATCTTTTAAAATATCACATTTATGAGTACTAGTGACTAGTAAATCCCACTGATTTACGGCCTTCATAAGAATTAAATCAAATATTTCTAGGGCATAACTCGTAACTAAACATTACAGATTATTCTAATAGTTTGGTAAGTAAGGAAGTGCATATCTAAATATTATTTTATAGCCTCAAATTATATTAATAGTATTTTACTAATAATTATACTAATAAATATTTATATTATTTTAATAAGATTCTGATTTTTTTTCTAAAATTTATGGTCCCTGTAAAAATCTCTGGGTAAATGCCTAGTCCCTAGATTCTTCTATTTCCTAATTTTTTACACTGATACATAGTTGTCCTTAAGGAGGTTCGGGACAGCTTATCTATCTGTTTGATCTTCGAAAAAATATTTTGTATTTCTGCAGAGAGACAACGTCTCCCTACTAAATTTTTTAATAAAAAAATTGTTAATAATGAGGTCAATTTCGAATAAAAATCTTTGTTTTGATAAATATTAATAAAAAGAATATTGAGATAAATTTTTTCTCATTATAAAAACATGTATTTAACACAAAAACGATTTCACCAAATAGAGTTGGAATTCTACACTAGTGCTTTTGTTATATTCTGTTGCCTGCATAACTTTTTATTTTTACATTTATGAATAACTAATTAACTAGACTGTCAAATCTATTGAAAAATGTATCATTTGATTCATAAAGGTTGAACTATTGATCTGTATAAATTTGTTAAAAATGGTATAATTTGTATAGAAGTTATAGCCCTTTTAAAAGCTCGGTCTATTTACTTCCATGTTAAAAGGACAATTTTCAATAATTTATTTCTCTGTATTGGGACAGACGATCATCTTCAAATTTCGGGAATAAATATTTACACATCAATGATTCGATGGTAAAAATTTGAGAATTTTCTTATAAAAATGATAAACAGTGAACCCCCTTAATATTAAATTAAATCCTGGCTATATTATATCCTTTCGATGAATCCAATTCTTGAATACACCCACACAAACATATATACAATAACATAATTACTATACACTGAATAGAATAATTGTTAAATTATATGTTATCCTACTGTTGTGAAGTATCTCAAAAGAAATTGGGAATATCCAGGTAGTAAAAGATTATATCATAAAGATAAACCAAAGTCTTTTCTTTCCCAATAAGACAAGAATAGAGTTTATTCACTTTTATTTAAGCACTTGATTCCTTTGATCTCGTTTTCCAATTGAATTAAGCCCTATCGAACACACCACGAGGTCACATTCTTTATCAAGAAGAAAAGATTAAGATTAATATCTTATTATTAGAGAAAGAATATCAAGTTATATTTGAAAGAGAGAATTAAGAAGAGAGAGAGAGAGAGAGAGAGAATTCACTCACCGAAAGCTTTCATGTAATCTTCGAATTTTTCACTTTTACTCAGTTTGTACTGTTTTCCTAAGAAGGCTTCCATTTTCCCTGTTTCTTGACCTAAACGTTATCAGTGCTGTCTTATCAAATTGCTCGCAAAGACTGACAACGTTAATCCCCAGCGAATTTATAATATCTCTCAGGAATAAGTTACTGATAAGAGAGTCCACTTGATATTTGAACTTACTGTAATAGAGATTTAAGTCTGATGTCCGTCGAACCCTGAGTATCATCATTTATATACATTAAATACTAATAGTGATAATAATAATTTACTCTAGGATAAAATATTGAATTTTAGTATAATTAATTAGATAATATGTCTTTCCTTAACCGACTTCGTTATTTAATAAATGAATTTACCTAAGGACCAATCTTAGATTTTAGAGAAAATATTTTTTCATTTCATATCAGAGAGGTTCGTCCTCTTGGGAATCGAACCCACACGCTAGCTAGCTTGCCAGTCCTTTAGCCAAACCTTTAAGACATCTCTCACTGACATGCAATTTATAAGAAATATAGCTAAAGAATTTTTACTCTCTTAATCCAAAAGGGAAAGAGAAAA
Organism: Forficula auricularia; assembly: GCA_024734495.1. Lineage (NCBI taxonomy): Eukaryota > Metazoa > Arthropoda > Insecta > Dermaptera > Forficulidae > Forficula > Forficula auricularia. The sequence goes on along the minus strand of JALMQS010000025.1, from coordinate 1,434,903 downwards.
ATTCATGCCAAACTAAAATAAGCTGACATCTTCTGATGTGGCCATCCACTTGACTTTACCATACAACCTGGACCCTAAAATTATTTTATAATCATGTAGGGGGATTAGTTTTTGGATTTTTATACTTCTGGCGTCCCACTGATTATGTATACAAAATTTGGTTGAGTTTGGTAAATGGCCAAGATTTTCATTTTTTGACCCTACACCTCCACCCCCACCCCCCAATTTTGGGCGGTTAGTTTTTGCATTTTTAGACTTCTGGGGTCCCACTGATTATGTATACAAAATTTGGTTGAGTTTGCTCAAATGGCCTAGATTTTTAATTTTTAATCCCCCTCCACCCCTCCTTAATTTTGGGTCGATTTGCACCAAAATCTAATCAGCTCTTAATCTCAATGGACCAAAACTACGTGTGAAATTTGGTTTCGATATTCACACTAGTTTTTGAGCTACCTCGTCCACAAAAATTTGGTAACGCACAGACTAACAGACATTTTGACAAAACAATTATTATCTCGAAAAATATAATTTTTTCGATGTTCACTTATTAGGGCTTTTTTATAGAGCGAAATGCCATGGTTTCGCTCATTTTGTTAATCAAAATAGTTTCAGCCTTTTTTGAGATATTTCGAAAAAAAAAGAAAAAAAAACGCTTTTTTCATGGACGATTACAATACTTGACCATACACTGTATGGTAAAGTAAAAAGAAACTCAAAAAATGCTTAAATCTTTGCATTCATTATTTAATTAAAGGGCTTGACACTGATAACTTTTTTCAGTTTGGCATGAATTTTTCTTTTTCTCTTTTGGATGAATGGAGTGAAATTCTTTAGCTATATTTCTTTTATATGTTGCATGTCAGTGAGAGATTTGTCTTACGGGCCGGCCGGCAAGCTAGCGTTTGGGTTCGATTCCTAAGGGGACGAACCTCTCTGATATGCAATATAAAAACATTTTCTCTAAAATCTATGATTGATCCTTAGGTAAATTAATTTATTAATAGTATATGTCTGGGTTGATTTTTGAAAAAATTTCCATCTTTTTTCAAAAAAAGTAACTCAAAAAATGCTTAAATCTTTTCATTCATTATTCGTTATTTAAATTTTAATTTTTTCGAGACTACAACTCGTATAAAAAATATTAGTTTTTTAAGGATATGTTTTGTCATGTCTTGTCATAGTCTAAATCATTGGTCCCCAAACATAATTTGACCGTTCGCAAAATAATCATTCGATTAATATTTTAATACAATTTTTGATTTTGAAGAATGCATATACAACTATTAAATTTTATTTAGTTTACGGGTAATAATGATTTAACAGACGGACAGACATTGAAGTAACACTACCGTTTTTATTTTTAAACGGCACCGTTAAAAAACGCCGACTTATATTACTAAAATACAATTTTTTTGAACCCTCCAAGTTTGGCAGACAAATCTAATACCAGAAAAAATATTTAAAGCTGAAAAATAATTTATAACACTAATTTGAGTTATATTTTACATTAATTTCATAAAGTACAATGTTTTTAAGAACGGTGTTTAAAGTTGAATAACACGAAAAATATCTAAGGTTGATAACATCGTTTCATAATCATTACGATAAAACTCGTTTTTACAGCTTAATATTTATGTATTACTATCTAAATCAGTGGTTCTCAACGTGGGGACCAGGCCCCACAGGAGGGGAATTTGATTCTTAAGAGCTGCAATTCAAAAATTGGCTCGTCCAGATAAATATAAAAATCTAGTGGCTTCAATATACTCGTATAAAATACACTTAAATGTATGTAGAACCATACAAAATATTAATCAACAAAATGTTGTTTTTGTAATTATATTTATATAAATAATAATTGATTTTTAGAATATAAAAATTATCTACTTATATATGTTACTCATACATAGGGGGCATGAGAATTTTAGAAAGGCTTAGGTAAGACCGGTAATCCGAGATTGGAATTAGGTGTACACGTCTTTGGAATTATGTGGAATTATTTTGGAATTCATTAGATAATACCCCTTCATCTATTGTTTTCTACTTGGAAATTAAAGTGGAAGTAGGTGTACACGATATTAGGTCGCGGTTCCCCCTCGGGTGGGATATAGAACAAAAAATGGTGGGAAACACTGATCTAAATCAAATGATTCATAGTATGATTCATAAAATATTTATTAAAAATAAATCCTATTACATAGTTGATACAAATTTAATTTGAACTAACAGTTGGCCAGATAATATGTAATTATACAACTCACGCCAAAGTGTCAGACATATTTAGAATTTTGACAAAAATTATTAAGATCATTTTTAAAACATTTTTCAACTTATGAACCTTAGCTCTTATCCTCTTGGCCACGCTTTGAAAATATAGTTTAATAATAGTCCGGCTACTACAGAGCTGCAAAAATGAACGAGGAAGAGATTAAGATTAAATAAAAATGAAATTCCAAATTCATATAGACATTAGGTATTAGCTTGAGTTCGGGGACAGTGGCCAAGAGGATAAGAGCTAAGGCTCTTATGAAGGCATCGCAGTGCACATGCGAAGATCCCGGGTTCGAATCCGGGCTGATCCTTTTGTCTATAATAAAATATTTTCTTCGTTCCCTGATTTAATTAAATTTATAATTGTCTTTCAACGCGGCCTCATTATGATTGCGCCTCGGGGTAAAGAAAAAAATTATTTTCGAATTTTGGTTTTGTGATCGATTGGGAGGCGTTTGAATATTATTTTTAATATTTTGATAAATACCTATATGGTTCATAATTATATAAAGTTAAAAAAATATACCTAATCATGAAATGCATAATCAAAATTTATCGTTAAGATTATAAAATTTATAATTAAAATTAATATTGAATCAGTAGATAACAAAAATGATTAAGTCGGTTGTTAATTTTATCAAAAATAAATTAAAAGGACACCAAGTAGAATGACATTAAGCTTTTTAAATAATCCCTCCTAAAGCCTGGTGTTCAAACATTCAACACCCCTTCACGATTACATTAGATACTAACCGAACAAATAAATGCATTCGTCAATTCGTTTATCCCTATGACTCCAAGGAACTCGCTTCCTCCGTCCGCCTTTCCGGCAACATATAACCTTCAATCTTTTAAGACCCACTTCCTCAGATACCTTCAACTCAGACCCAATCTCTAAAATTCTATCTTCTTTTCACGATGAAAGTGTCTATATTTTTGAAATTTCTTGTGATCACCCAAAATCCCCACAGACTAAGGTCAAGTAACTGGATCGATATAATTAATTAATTTAATGTTCGTTCTCCCATTTTTAAAGTAAAACTTAAACATAGCCAGTTAGCCAGTCAATATTAATTTAATGCTGTGGTCCAAGCTCTCCTCTTTGTCGTGTGCATTCATTTGTTCACTGATTAAAGGCCAACCGATGTGATTCATCGAGCAGATCAGTCAACCAAAAACTCTCAATCGAAAGTCCCTTGAGTTAACTTTTGGACTGTTATCAGCTATCACAGAAAAATATACTCATAAGAGAGATAGAGAGAAGCTAAGGCAATATGTCAAGCAAGACTAGGATCAAAGTACTAATTATTCCATTGAAATTATGATGATTAATTATTTCTGATATTTAGTCTGTTTTAGTATATTTTAGATTTAAGTTTTGAAAGGTCATGTTTTGTCAAACAAGTCTAATTTTAATTGAAAAGATTTTGTTTTGTCGAGAGAGGCAGAGTTGTTGATTCATAAAGATAAATAAATAAATAGATAGATAGATAAATAAATAAATGATGTTGTTCTTTGCTTGATGCAAATACACATACCTACCTATACATATATGGTATATTCCAAATATAAATATGTATATTGGTATAGGTATAATTTATTTGTTTGTGACTATAGTTTTGAAGTTTTGATATTCATCATCAGCCTTTTACTAATTTTGGCACTCGGTTTCGAATTCCGATAGGGTAAAAACAACCCTTCTGGCATATAATTAAAAATAATCCATTCAATCTTGGATCTAATAGATGACAACTTCTTGTGATTTTCTTAAACAATTAATTCAAATAACTTGTCAATTTCATGTTTGTATCTTATTTAACTACGAGCTACTAATAATCTGACAGAAGGACATACACTATAGCTTCACTAATAGGATTCCGTTTTACTTTTGTACGGAGACGTAAAAATTGAGTAAATTTAATACTGCTACCCAACCGGAATAAACTTCGATTTCCTGGAGAACCTCGTAAAATTTTATGTTAATTTTCTAAAAAGGCATATATTGATAAATCTAAGCCACAAAATATCACAAGCAAAAGGAAAAAAAATTGTGGTTCAAAATTTTTTTACTCATATAAATGGAAAATTTAAGAATTTCTGATCTAAGCGACCCTGTTATGTGCTCTTGGCATATTTACTTTCAAGATAAAGAATCAGCTGCACCTGTAGACTATGCATTTTAATAGAACGCTGTGGATTGCGGGTTGCATCTTTAGGTGTAGAGTATTAAGACTTTCCACTTTGAAAATATAATTTTTAAAAATTAATAAAATTTTAATATTGACATTTTCTGAAAATTTGTGAAAGGGAAAGCAACTAAATTAGAAAACTAGGATTCTCACTGAGAGGTTTTGGCTAAATTTTACTATTCCATTTACAGCCAGATAGCTAAAATATCGTTATTACTTTAATGATCTTTCGTATCCAATACATCAATGAACTAATAATAATTTACAGTGATATTATCACAGATAAATTTTATTTATACAATTTGTAGATTTTGAATTTAATATACAAATATTTTCTTATATGAAAGCACGTCGCATAAAGATCGCTTTATAAGTATTCATAAAAAAATTATTCCCGATTCCCAAGAAGTAATATTTCAATAATTAAAAACAGTATTTACTTATTAGCTTATTACTGAAGTCACTTTAAATTAAAAATAAGAATCTATTTATACCGGGTGAGTTTTTTATCTTGAGACAGTCCTATAACTCAAAAACAGTGCATTATATGAAAAAAAAAGTTCAAAATAAAAGTTTATTTATATGGAGGGGGAAACTAAACTACGCTATTGTTTGTTTACCAAGAACAAGCTTTCAAGGGTATTTCAAGGTCAAGTTCTGTTTTTTAAATAGAAACCTATATGTTTCTGTACATATTCTGAATCTACAAAAAAAACTGAACAACTTTCATTAGAACTATTTTTTTATTCAATATCAAATAAACAAAATATTAAATCAATTAGAACTCAGAGAAAAAAATTCTAAAAATTATTTTTAACAGTTATTCAACTTAATTTTTAAATAATAATGATTAAATAATTAATTATTAAATAAATAATCATTAAATCGAAAAGTCACAACAATGAAAATAAGGGTTTATTATGATTTTAAAACTTCATTATACACAGATTTAAGAGGTTATTTTCTATTTAATTGAAATACTTAAAATTCTTGAGTTAAAAAAAGTTTATTTCTCGTGTCAATCCAGTAGATAGTTATAATGTAATATCATAATAAAAATGGATCATTTTTTGTTGAAGACAGAATTAAAATGGTCTTAATTTATGGTGAATGTGGAAGAAGCGTGGTGGTGCAATTGAAATGGATGCCAAGCATTTTCCTGATAGGGATACTCCCTCAAAAGCTTCATTTTATTGTGTTGTAAATCTATTAAAAAAAATCAGGAAATGTAAAGCCTACGAAGAAACTTAAAAGGCCAAAATAACGAAATTGGAACTGGAATTTATCCAGAAAACTTGCGATAACACTCTGGAATATCTCAGAACAGTGTCGGAAAATGATTAAATTATTGATTATTATTAAATTATTTATTTAATAATTAAATAATTGATCATTATTATTTGATAATTAAGTTGAATAATTGTTAAAAATAATTATTACGGTTTTTTTCTGAGATCTAATTGATTTAATATTTTGTTTATTTGATATCGAATAAAAAATAGTTCTTATGAAAGTTGTTCAGTTATTTTTGTAGATTCAGAATATGTAAACAAACATATAGGTTTCTATTTAAAAAACAGAACTTGACCTTGAAATACCCTTGAGAGCTTGTTCTAGGTAAACAACAATAAAGTAGTTTAGTTTCCCCCTTCATATAAATAAACTTTTATTTGAAACTTTTTTTCATATAATGCACTGTTTTTGAGTTATAAGACTGTCTCAAGATAAAAAACTAACCCGGTATATAACATCTGCATTATTTTAAAATAAATCTTAATAATTAATATGTTAATAAAAATAAGAAGATCTTGAAAAGATCTCAAATTATTTATAGGGTGAGGGGGAACGATTGGTAAGAGGTTAGGAACCACTGGTCTAGGTGACCGTGATGAAGGTCAAGTCAAGGTACCGATGCACCTACGTCATTAGGTTAAATTTAATAACATATTTTATTTATTTTTAGTGTTTTTAAGTCCTCAATCGTTGATAATAATTTTTAGTGAAAGTACAAATATAAGTAATAATACATTAAAAAGTAAATTGGTTCAATTGAAGATACTTTTAGTGTTAATTATTATTATGGAATTCATGTTACGCTTTGATTGTTTATATATATATAATGTCTTTCTATCTGGAATATCTTAAATTTGAAACGACACGCGTTGACTTAATATTTTTCACGCTACTCCAGGAATTAAGAATGAACTTCTTAAAATAGCTTTTTTCTAATGATATAATCTAACGAGTTAATAATTAGATATTTCTTATGCGCGCTCACCTAACGCTGCCATATACTCTTCAAAATTTGCACTTTCAGCTAATTTGTAGGATTTTCCAATCACTACGTCCACCATTTTCGTTAATTGCACTTAAAAATCGTCTCGCTAATGAATAAATGAATTTTCGTGGATGCATTTGTTTTTATAGACTGTCCTTTTTGGCACCCCTTCCATTTCTTCCTCTCCCGCCTTGTTCGCCCTACCTGCAGGCATTTTCTAGTGACATAACCAAGTCTATTTTAAATGAGAAAAAGTTATATGTCAAATGATTACGGAAAATATTTACATTTTCCCAAATAAAAACGTTTCAACCGAAATTATTTCATTTAAAAATAGAGTTGACAATATTTTCTTTACCGAGAGAAGCAGAGTTGTTGATTCATAAAGAGACTTCACAGAGTTGTTCTCTGCTTAATGCAAATAAAAATAAGCTGACGTGTTCTGATTTGGCCATCCACTTGACTTTACCTGGCCCCTAAAATTATGTAGGGGGGTTAGTTTTTTCATTTTTATACTTCTGGGGTCCCACTGATTATGTATACAAAATTTGGTTGAGTTTGTTTAAATGGGCTAGATTTTTAATTTTTAACCACCCCACCACCCCCCTTAATTTTGGGTCTATATGCACCAATAACTAATCAGCTCATCTTAATGGACCAAAACTACCTACGTGTGAAATTTGGTTTCGATATTCTAACTAGGTTTTTAGCTAGCTCGTCCACAAAAATTTGGTAACGGACAGACTAACGGACAACCAGACTAACTAACAGACATTTTGACAAAACAATTATTATCCCAAAAAATGTAATTTTTTCGATGTTCACTTAAAAGGGCTTTTTTGTAGAGCGAAATGCCATGGTTTCGCTCTATTTTCTTAATCAAAATAGTTTCAACCTTTTTTTAGATATTTCGAAAAAAAGAAGGAAAAAACACTTTTTTCATGCACGATTACAATACTTGACCATTCCCTGTATGGCAAAGTAATATAGGTATATACCGAGTGAGTTTTTTTATCTTGAGACAGTCTTATAACTCAAAACCATTGTATTATTTGAAAAAAAGTTTCAAATAAAAGTTTATTTATTTCAAGTGGGAACTAAAGTACGCTGTTTGTCGACCTAGAACAAGCTTTCAAGGGTATTTCAAGGTCAAGTTCTGTTTATTAAATAGAAACCTATAGTTTTCTTTACATTTGCCAAATCTAGTAAAAAAACTTAACAACTTTCATAAGAACTATTTTTATATACGGCATCAAATAAAAAAAATATTAAATCAATTAGATCTCAAAAAAAATCCAAATAATTATTATTAACAATTATTCAATTTAATTATCAAATAATAATTGTCAAATATTTAATTATTAAATAAAAGATATATTAATTTTTTATTGTTAGGATAAATAAACTGAATTTGCTTCTTTCCAGTAATTTATTTTGTTTTTCAAATGGTTATTCCAAATATTTCGAGAGCGTTCTCAGCATCTCTTCCTCAGTGGAAACTGTGGGACCACACAATAGGCAAGTCAGTGAGTTGTTATAATTACAGGTGTCAAAAAAGTACTCACCCACTCCCCCACCAATGTGCCGACTTCCATCAGTTTGTACAGACCACAAAATAGTCTACGCTTTCTGGCACGCGCAATTAATTAATAAAAAAGCATAAATTTTTATTTATTTGTCATTTCAATTAAAATTTTGTATTCCCTCATTAAAAAGCCCATGTCTACCTTGTAATTTACTGTGTTTTTTAGGCTTTGTTGGATGAAACACGATTCCTTGAAAAATCGTTTTGTTTTATTTTTTTCATAGTCAATTATATTAAAATTTTCAAAATCAAAATTATGACCCTCAGTCCGCGCATGTTGTGCCAATGCTGTTTGGTTGTTGTTCTATTTTTTAAGCACAGATCTTTTGTGTTCATATAATCTTTTTTCCATAGGTCTACCTGTTGTGCCTATATAAATTTTATTACAATCAATGCAAGATATTTTATAAACTACATTACATTGATTGATTTTTTCTATTTTGTCTTTGTTATTGAACAGGAAAAACAAATTATTGCCTATTTTTGGCACTAGATCTATTTCATATTTGGAGAACAACAACTTTAGCTTATGATACGCGGGTGTGAAAGTCATAACCTGTAGCCTCCCTGGTTAAGAATTGTCAATTTTAGCTTCATTAACCACAGGTACTGATCTTGTTATCTTATTCAAGGTCTCGTGTATCGTCCTGCTTATCAATGATGGGGGGTAATTATTACAACTGGCAATTTTTTTAAATCTGACTATATTTTCTTTCCAAAATGATTTATTGCTTAATTTTAGCATTCTCCATAATAAACCTCTGATGTAGTCGGCACATTGGTGGGGGAGTGGGTGAGTACTTTTTTGACACCTGTAATTATAACAACTCACTGACTTGCCTATTGTGTGGTCTCACAGTTTCCACTGAGGAAGAGATGCTGAGAACGCTCTCGAAATATTTGGAATAACCATTTGAAAAACAAAATAAATTACTGGAAAGAAGCAAATTCAGTTTATTTATCCTAACAATAAAAAATTAATAATTATTTATTTAATAATTAAATATTTGATTTTTTTAGATCTATTTGATTTAATATGTCATATAAAAAAATAGTTCTTATGAAAGTTGTTCAGTTTTTTTTTTATAAATTTAGGAAATGTAAAGAAAAATATAGATTTCTATTTAAAAAACAGAACGTTACCTTGAAATTCCCTTGAAAGCTTGTTCTAGGTCGACAAACAATAGCGTGGTTTAGTTTCCCCTCGATATAAATAAACTTTTATTTGAAACTTTTTTCAAATAATGCACTGTTTTTGAGTTATAAGACTGTCCCAAGATAATACCCGGTATATATAATTATTTGTTAGAGACTATAGTTTCAAAGGTTTGACCTTCATAATCAGTCTTTTAATTATAAATATTTGTACGATGGGCTAACAACCCGAAATATATTGAGAAATTTAAAAAAAACATCTAATTATTTTATTTTCCCTCTTTGTGAAACACTACCAACTCCAACCTTATATAAAATAAATATTTTATCTGTTATTTATCATAGGTTAAAGAACCCCATTGGTTGTAGGAAAATTCGTTTTGATCTAAGAATAACCCGGTCACTTCACAAACGAATGGGAATTTGAACAGAAATAACAGATAAAATATTTCTAATTAAAAGACTGGCAATAAAGGCGAAACCTTCGAAACTATAGTCTCTAACAAATAAATTATATAATATATATTTATATTTATTTGTATCAATCAGAGGACAACCTCATTGATTTCTCCTTATGAATCATCAGCTGTGATACTCTTTGAGGATTAAATCTTTTCAATTAATTCTACTATGTAAGTAATGAGAATCTTGTTGTACTGAAAAAAATAAAGTAGGGATTTTTACAGTTCTTTACGTTTTAAGACAAATGTTTGTTTTTACTTTATCATGCAGGGTAGGTCAAGTATTGTAATCGTGCATGAAAAAAGTGTTTTTTTCCCTTCTTTTTTTTGAAATATCTCAAAAACGGCTGAAACTATTTTGATTAAAAAAATTGAGCGAAACTATGGCATTTCGCTCTAAAAAAAAGCTCTAATAAGTGAACATCGAAAAAATTATATTTTTCGAGATAATAATTGTTTTGTCAAAATGTCTGTTAGTCTGTCTGGTTGTCTGTTAGTTAGTCTGTGCATTACCAAATTTTTGTGGACGAGGTAGCTCAAAAACTAGTGTAAATATCGAAACCAAATTTCATACGTAGTTTTGGTGCATTGAGATTAAGAGCTGATTAGATTTTGGTGCATATCGACCCGAAATTAAGGGGGGTGGAGGGGGGTTAAAAATTAAAAATCTAGGCCATTTGATCAAACTCAACCAAATTTTGTATACATAATCAGTTGGACTCCAGAAGTCTAAAAATGCAAAAACTAACTCCCATTCCCTACATGATTATAAATAATTTTATTAAATATTAAATATAAGTGAGGGGCCAGGTTGTATGGTAAAGTCAAGTGGATGGCCACATCAGAACACGTCAGGTTATTTTTGAAAATTTTCAGAACTAGCTTTAATGACTTTGATAAAAAAAAAACTTGAGTGGATGGAAGGTCTCCCGGCTACAGAAAACTTCCAATAACGAACGGCCCCGTAAAAATTATATTTCTCAAAATATTATTAATTTATTTCTGACAAAAAATATATTCCTTAAAAGGGACAAATTTCCATTTGTTAGGTCGTTTTTTTTTAATTTTTTGTGAAACCTACCTATCAGTGGCGGGCGATGACTATTCAACCAGGGGATGCTGTCAAAAAACAACCCTCCAATTTTTTAAATTTTATTTTATTCTTCGGTGCTTTTTGCAAATTTCATCGATATCCAGATCATAGATTTTTTAGTTATTTTTCAAATTTAATAATAGATTTTTCAAGTGATATTAAAAACAGAGCGGATACTATAATTTTTCTTGGCTACTTCTGGTAATTGTTTTAATTCTTTTGATAATTGAAAATGAACGATCAAAAGATCGTAAGTATCATAATCATAGGGAATAAATAAATCAAATCAAAATAAAGTTATACCAGATTCTAATTTGACTTGGTATGAAAATACGTAACCTTTAAATTTTGAAATTTTAGGGATGCGCCGCATGCATAGTATTTATGGACCGGACGCCACTGCTATCTAGTAATTTATTTTTAATTTTATTAAATTATGTTTCATCTCGAACCTACACCATTCTACCTAAACAAAAAAAATATTTTATTAGTAATGGGATATTTAATTGAAAAGTTTTTATTTTTCCAAGAGTAGCACAGTTATTGAATCATAAAAAGAAACAAAGGATAATAATAAGTAATAATTAAAAGAAGCCATCGAAGGATATTTTTGTTTTTTAATTTAATAATATAAATAAATAAATAAAGTCAATTTGATCAAGAAGTCAACCATTAGATAGTATCAGTACCCATTGCTCTAGAATTGCCCGTTTTGCTTATTTCCAATTAAAAATATAATTTAATAGATTTTAAATGATGAAAACTCGATACTATTTCATACGAGTCCGGACACGCATGGACAAGTTGAGACTTGTTGGCGGAGTAGTTTGCAAAAAAATGTTTTCTCGAATATTTCGAATTTATTCATTTTCTCTGATGAAAAAATATCACTTCAGTAAAAAAGAAAAATTATTGATACGTATAAAGATACAAATTATTTTCATTTGGTATAAATGATTTTAGTTATACCTAATGAGCTCAAAATTGGTACGCAAATATGTATTTTCACTTTACAATGCACCAATTTTTTATCTTATACCTGAGAATGCCAATCTTGAATTGTTTTAGTTTATGAGCTGAAAATTGGTACGCAACTATGTTACAATGCACCAAATTTTAGCTTTATACATGAAAACGTTTCCTGGGAGTACAAAATGCCAATCTTGAAAGGTTTTAGTTAATGAGTTGAAAATTGGTACGAAAATATGTATTTTCACATTAAAATTCACCAAATTTTAATCTTATACCTGAAAACGTTTCCTGCAAGTACAAAATGCCAATCTTGAATAATTTTAGCTAATGAGCTGATAATTGGTACGTATCTATGTTACAATGGACCAAATTTTAGCTATATATCTGAAAATCTTTCCTGAGAATATGAATTGTCAATATAGAATGGTTTCATTTAATAAGCTGGAACTTGGTACCCAACTATGTATTTTTGCATTTTAATGGACCAAATTTTAGCTCTATATCTTCCTGTAAGTATAATTTGCCAATCTTAAATAATTTTATCTAATGAAACTCGATTCGAATCTATTTATTTTCACATTACCTACACTGTACTAAATTTTAAGTTTATACCTGAAAACATTTTGCGAAAATATATACATTTTTTTGTATGACTAATACTTTTCTTGGTTATTTTTAATATTTTTTTATAATTGATTGAACAGTAAAAAAAGATATGATTATAAAATGGACCGATGAAATAAATTCATTTGATAAACGCAAATTTATTCATGAAGAGAAACAAAGATGTTGTCCTCTGCTTGATCAAGCAGAGGACAACCTCTTTGTTTCTCTTTATGATTCAACAACTCTGCTACTCTCGGCAAAATAAAAACTTTTCAACAAATTTATTAGTGGGTCTATTTGGAAATAAAATTGAAAAATTATTCATTTATTATGTTTAGAAAAAGATGGTTATTTCAAAAAGTTCTAATTTGGATGAATTTATTAAGAAACCAATAAATCTCCATATTGATTTTCTATTAATTATTATTGGAGTAAATTAATAAAAATTAACTCTAGCACTTTATGATTTTGTGCAACGGCTGCATATCGAACTGGATTCTAATGGTATCATCATTCTGTAAAAAGTTAATCAAAATCGGTGTTTTTTAATTGGGTAATTTTCGTAGACCGCGGGGCCTCTCAAAACGCGGGGCCGGGTTCCGGCAAACGCGCTGAATCTGGCTTGTGCCGGCCCTGGTTTGAGGTGAAGGTCCCAAAATATATTTTAAAAAATTTAATGTTAAATTTTAAAAATAACAAAAATGATGCTGTCTGTATTCGATAAAATTTGCAAAAAAAAATCAACTTGTGTGTTCACCACACGACTTTCACATTTTCATTTATTTGAAGTCATTCGCGACACTAATAATTTACACCACTTCCTTTATTTCGCTTTTTTGATTTTCTCAAAAACGGCTCTAACGATTTTTTTAAAAATTAGTGATTTATTAAGTGTCATGCGTAAATAGTTGTGCAAAATTTTTAATCCGATTGAATTAAAGGAAGGGATTGTAAATTAGGAGTGTCATAAAATAAATAATTTAATAGTTCATATCTCGTCTTCGGAAAGTCGCAGAGCCTTGAAATTTGAAATTTAAGCTATCTAGAGGCTACAAGAAGTATAACAAGATTTTGGCTAAAATAGAAAAACCGGAAGTTGATGTTTACATACGTAAGAATTTACCCCCCCCCCCTTGCGTTTCGCAACCATAAGTCTCAGAGATACGAAATTCGAAACTTAAGCTTGATATAGGCTAGAAGGAGTACATCAAGCTTTTGGTTGAAATCGGAAGACCGGAAGTGGACATTTACATGAAAGATCTTTCGTTTTTTTTTGATTTTCTCAAAAACGGCTCCAACGATTTTTTAAAAAATTAGTGTATTTATCAAGTGTCTTGGCAATTAACTATTTTCATCTCTGAGATACAAGCTCTCAAAGAGTCAGGACCCAGAATGGCTATCGCAATATTCTCCCATTATATTCTATAGAATATAAATGTGAAAGTAAAAAAGCTGAAGATTAAAATAAAAAATTCCAAAAAATGAAGGGTACTTTTTGGACAGCATCCCCTGGTTTGAAAAGTCACCAACCGCCACTGATACATATCTATATTTAATATATATATATAAGTGTGTATGTTTATTTGCATCAAACAGAGGACAAACTCTTTATATCTTTTTATAATAGGGAAACTTAATAGATAAAACAAATAAGATGATAAAATTGTCTCAAAATTCATTTTGTAATATAAACTCGTCTCTTTGTTGGGGATCTCATTTTCTTACCTAGACAAGCATCTTATTTTAGTGGTATGTTAGAATAAATTTCTACATATACATAATAGAATAGGAACCGGACAAGTGTATAGGCATAAATGGAATTACGACTGATGAACAGTATAACTTCTGCCCCCTCCCAACTATAAAGAACAAAAGGGTTTTGTTTTGTTTTGCTGTCATTTGTTTGTGCATGTGTCGCGAATGTTGTGCAACACCTGCCACCCCCTAAGCAAGACACTCCCACATTCTTCTGTCCTGTTGCTTTTGTCCAACCTGCACAATATGCGAGTGTGTGACATAATCATTAAATAATAATAAAATATTGATCCCGTACGGTATGCATGCGCGGGCCCTCCGGCTGGCTGGCAGCCCCTTAGCTCCATTCAGCGAGGCCCGGCGCCCGCGACGCCGCTGCATCCCTTGCCTGCATCCCTGCCAACCCCCAAGCTGCTTCATCCTGCCTGCAGTGCTGGCTGGGTTTTTCCGGGAAGATGCAGTCCATGCCACAGAGCGACACCAGTAATCGGTAATCGCTCGCTAATCCTCAACGAAAAGTTTTACTAATAGTTAACAGTTTTAAAAATGTGACAAAATAGAATGAAATTTTGCTGCTCTGGTATTCATACGTTCGTTCAAGGTAATATAAATAAATATTTTAAACAATCAATCAATTAATAAATAATATTTGAATTTTAAGAATGTAAATAGGATAGTATTGTATTTATTTTATTTTGCAACCGTCTCAAAGGAGTCTTGAAAATACAATTGTTTATTAGTAAATATTAAACTTCTTCATTTTATAATTTAATAATAATAATAACAATAATAAAATTTTAAAAAGATGGTCTTTTATAGGAGAGGAATATCCATAAGAGCTTTTTGAAGGATTAATCATTTTATTTTTTTAAATTTATCTTCTATTTTCTATTGCAGTAATTCTCAAAGTGGGGCTCGCGAAAAATGTTTGAGGGGTTGCAGAGAAATTGATGACGGATCATTTTTTTTCAAATATTTCTTAAATGTAAAATTTGTTTAATAAACTTAGTTAATGTCGAAACATATACATAGAATATTATGTTCAAAGATGTACCAAAGATTAGTTATTCATTTTTATTTATACTAGAAATAAATCTGCTATTAATCAAAATTATGAGTGTTTAAATGCAATTAAACAAAAGGATTCTTAAAGAGAAACAAAGAGGTTGTCCTGTGCTTGATGCAAATAAACATACACACATATATATAAAAAATATATATCTGTATAAATATTATTTATTTGTTTGAGACTATAGTTTCTAAGACTTGGCCCTTATCATCAGTCTTTTTTAATTATAAATATTATTTTTCATGGGGTCAGTATCGCATTGATATTGAAAATTATTTGATCTTTGCTTAGCCGAGAGCTAGTTAAAATTCTTTGATATATAACAGGTCATTCAATAAGTCCGTAGGATAAGTAATAAAAAAACAAAATTTTGACAAAACTCGATTTTATTATTCAACATAGTTGCCTTCAAGGGCGATACAACGAGTATAGCGATTTTCCAACTTTTCGATACCACTTTTATAGTACGATTTCTCTTTCTCGTCAAAATAGGCCTCAGTTTCAGCGATTACTTCATCATTGGACTTCTTTTGGATTCTGGTGTGTAATAGTGAAGCCATGTCTCATCCATTGTCACATATCGACGATAGAATTCCATTTTATTGCGGTTTAACAGCGCCAAACACTCCTCTGAAGCATCGATTCGTTGTTGTTTTTGGTCGACTGTGAGCTCACGCGGCACCCACTTTGCACAGAGCTTTCGCATACCCAAATGTTCGTGTAAAATGGTAAAAACACTACCATCTGATATCTTTACAATGTCAGCTAGCTCGTGCACCTTCAATTTGCGATCGTTCATAACCAATTTGTGAATTTTATTTATGTTTTCTGGAATAACAGCCTTTTTTGGGCGTCCACTGCGATCTGCATCATTTGTGCTTGTACGACCACGTCTAAATTCAGCAATCCACTTCTCTACCATTTGTCTCGATCGGAGCAGAGTTCGGATAATGTTTATCAGGCCATTGTTTGGTTTCCACTGTATTTTTTTTTCATCAAAAAGCAATGATTTATTAAAACTCAAAATTCAGTTTTTTTTTTCAATAACAAAAGTTGCTTCACACAAAATGCTATAACTCACGAATCAATAGTCAGATTGCTGTCAAATTTATACACGTATCGTTTGAAGGTTAGTAATAAATAAAAATCATATGGAAAAATTCTAGTAACGCCATCTATGTGTCATCCTACGGACTTATTGAATGACCTAATATGTGTGTATGTTTGTTAGCATCAAGCAGGGGACAACCTCTTTGTTTCTCTTTATGATTCAACAACTCTGCATCCATTTTCAAATGAGCTTTCTGATGGATTCAAATCACATCATACAGAAAAAGGGGAAAATAAAAAGTAAGAGAGCTAATTTCCCATCTCTCAATCTAAGGAATGTTGATCATTTCATTCCTGCATGAATGTAACCCAGAATATTCTAATTAAAAAAAATTTCGAGAAAATAATAATAAGATAACAAACACATTTTATAAAAAATGAAGAAAAAATATTTCTCAAAAAAATAAAATTAAAATAAGAATAACCGAGCTTATCCATTGAAAAGCCTGCTACTCTCGGCAAAATAAAAACTTTTTAATTAAACAAAAGGAATAAACTCTTTCTGAATTTAAATTAAATCCCCCACTCCGGGATGTTTTTCTACACATATCCATTCTTCGGGGGATCCTTTGAAATTTTTAAGTAGTACAAAAGGGGGTCGCGGTCCAAAAAGTTTGAAAAAAACTGATCTTTTGTATATTTAGAATAATCTATAATGAGAATTTTCTTATTTTTAGGGATAATTTTTTTTCTAAGTTTCTCTAAAACGGCTCAAACGATTTTGTTAATAATAAACAAAGAGGAAACGCAGAGCTACAAAGTCAACAAAAAAGCTTCTTATAATAAACACATTGTTGTAGTCAGGGAGTCTTCCTAGGGGGACAGCCAGCCACGTGATTAGCCACTAGAAGGTTTCAATTTCGTAATCCGATTAGAGATCAACTAACTATTTAGTTGAAGTGACTAATTTTGGAAGTAACGGAATAATTTAATAAAAAATGCATATAGTCCAGTAAATAGATGATCCTAAAAGTGGTTCATCTTACTTACATTAATTGCGGGAAAAGATTTTTTTCTAGGATCGTTTGTAGGATGAGTGGTTTTCATTTTATGAAGGAAAAACTGCTATTTTTCACAAAAAATTGCAATTTTTCAAAACTTCAACCTCATTGTGGTATGGGTTACCATTATCCAATTAAGATTAAACCTGCTCCTTCATGGTCAAAATGAGAAAAATCGATAAAAGTGCGAGTTTTTGGGATATTCAAAAGTGATATCGGGGGCTATTTTTTGGATCCCCATTAAAAATCGAACTACTGGACCAATTTTGCATATTTTTTTTAATCAACGCAAAATTTTTTCCTCTTTAATTAATTATAGAACGATTATATACAAAACTTGAACTGTATTCAAGTCATAAACGTTTATAAGCTTTTCTTTTGTAATTATCAATATTATAGGGACACCAAAATCATAAAAACCAGAGCCAATTCAGTATTTTCATTAATATATTCGTAAACTGTGTACTTGAAATTATAGAAATTCACAGAGATATCCAGGGGAACATTTTTTTTTTTTTTTGTTGAGCTATGTAATCCATACATTTTAATATTTTAGTTTAGAATTTCTTATCCATTATTTGTGTTGTAATACTTTGTTGGGATTTACCTAATCTCAAAAGATGCCGTTTACACCTGAATGTGTTATCTATGACCGCCCCATAAAAATTTGTTTCAAAAATTATTTTCGTGAAGATCTCACAGCTCAAAATTGGATTCGAAATCCTTTCGCATTCACAACGGGGGTTCCAGATGATGTGATTGCAAAAGAGTTTTTTATAGACCCTAGCAGTGACAGTGGATTGAAATTAAGCTTTCAGAGCTCCAATCTATTTACTTTTTGGCTATCTATTCGTAAAGAATACTCAAAAGTTTCTTGCCAAGCAGTAAAACTTTTAATGCCATTTGCGACCACATATTTATGTGAAAAAGGATTTTCTGCAATGACTGCGATGAAAACCAAATGTAGAGCTTTGCTGGACATTGAGCCCGATATTACTTCTTTAATTAATAATAACAGGCCTAGCCTTCCCACTAATTATATATATTTTTTAAAGTGATTATTATATTTTATGTATATGTTTAGAAATAAAAATATATCCCGAATTACTGTTCTCCATTGCATTTTATTCTCCATTTCAAAATTTTTGGCCTACCGGTACGTCATCAAATTGTTTACAACGTACAGGTACGGTACTATAAAATGGTTGGGAACCCCTGGTCTAGACGAAAAATAATAACATACACATATATTTTATGATTTTTTTCATATTAGAGAACTTGAAACGGCCTATAAAATTCTCAACTTCGAATCTGTTTCACAAAAACAAGACATACATTACCAATAAATAAACATAAACTACATAAAAAAAATTATATATACCTATATGTGGATATATATATTAGTATATATTTATATTAGGTTGATAGTAACTATAGTTTTGAAGGAACGCTTTCATCTTCATTTATATATATATATATATATATATATATATATATATATATATATATATATATATATTTTTTATATTTGTTTTTTTTCTTGAACAGGAAATGAAGATTCTTTGTAGATAAGGGCATTAATGGACAAAATCTATCTTTATTTGCATCAAGCTTAGAGACTTTATTAGATTTACCTACTTTTAAACAATAATCTAATCGTTTATTTTCAAACTTTCGATTTTTCTTTTTCTGTAATGACATATTGATATAGGAAGAATGCACCAAAAAGGTACAACTTCTGTAGTTCGCGGTGCACCCTTGTATTGTGAAAAGAAAAAAAAGATTTCAGGGGTCGGGTCAGAGGTGAAGATTGAAGGTATCTGTGGAAGGGAGTCTCAAAAGACTGAAGGTTATATGTTTCGGGAAAGACAAATATGAGGGAGCGAGTTCCAGTCTTAGAAGTCATAGAGATAAACGAATTGGCCAATGCGGTTGTTCGGATAGTATCTAATTTAATCACAAAGGGGTGTTTAATGTTTGAAAATCGTGTATTTGATGCAAATGAAGCTTTCGGAAAGATTATTGATTTTATCTCGTCAAAATAAACGCCATACTAGTATCTTATGGTCGTATTTTATTACGTTATCATTATTGTTTCCACTACGGATCAGCAAAATTCTCTGTATTGTCTTTGAAGAAAGTCAAAATTTGGAAGATGTAACCCAGTTGAGGGACAAGCCACAAATTTCTGATGAATATTCAATAAAAGATTGAACGCTTAAACATATACGACAACTAGCATTACAAGCATTACAGATCATAATGCAGAAAATCAGAAAAAAAACAAATTGTTATATGGGGAGATAACGAATGGTTTTAGCTAGTGAGTTGAAAACTGGGATACGAATTTATTAAAAAAACTGCATCTTTGTTTCAAGTTTTAACTTTCTAGTTCAAACCGTTTTCTGACAAAAAAATACTCAAATGACCAAAATTTGTGAACGTATACTTAATGTCGAAATGTTTTCACTTTTTATCGAATTTAAGATTGTTTTTTTAAATATTTTGAGAAAGAAACAAAAGTTAATTAAAAAATAAATAATAAATCTCTAGCCATCAATTTCCCAAATATCGTGGGGTGTTAACTTGGGATATTAAGACCCTTTCTGAATGGATTTGCATAATTAACAAAGTGATATTACTGCTTCGGATAAGTTGATGAAGTTCTAACGAAAATATAACTATACGGCTAATAAACAGCAATCTAAATGAAAATTTAACGAGTTATTTGTTTCTTTTGCTTTTAACTTAATATCCGATTAAAATTACAAATGGATTAGCTTTAGTCGAAAACTTAATCAAAATTCCAATATATCTATGTATAAATTACACGAATAAAATAGACTCTGCTTTTATTAACAAAATGACTTGAAAATGTAGAATTCGAGGTTATTTTGTCATTTTAAAAACAATCACAATCCTGATTCGAAACATTAGTTTTATTACATTTTATATGAGTTTAAGCTGGCGGTGGGAATAAATTTTAAATTTTCAAAGTGAATCCAATATAGGTAATTAAAAATAATCCATTCTATCTTGTATCTAATAGATAACAATCACTAATTCAAATTTTGGACAATTAATTCTTACATTTTCATCAATATGATTTTTCTTTTTACACGATTTATATTGGTACCGCGACATTTCGCCCCCCGACAAAATATCCCCGACAAAACATCTCCCGACAAAATATCCCCCGACAAAATATCCCAAGGACAAAATATCCCCCGACATAATATCTTCTGACAAAATATTCCCCAGTATAAGGGAGAATACAAAAGAGATTAAGTGAGAAGCTTATAATCATAGTTTTGAATAATATAAACAGACTTTCATATTTTGGCGGCTAATTAGCCGTTTGAAAGTGCTGCTGTCTGTCGTGTTTGATTAGGAAAAAATGGGAGCCCCAAACACACCCCGCACGACGATTGGCTGGTTCGGTTTTCAATGTGTGTTTGATTAGAAAAAAATGGGAGCCTGAAACACACCCCGCCCGGACTAAACTTTCGGAGGTTCGGTTAATATATATTCAGTTCGGCTCGGTTGGGTTCGTATAGCTCCTTTTTCGGGCTGGTTTTTATACGGTTCGATTGGCGCCAACCGAACCGTCTAAGTACATGTTTCTGCGCCTCACACTTTTTGATTATTACATTATTATGTACTTTTTAGAAGCGTGTTTTTTAGTTTTTTAAAATATAATTTTTAAGAGTAAGATGCACTAGAGAATTATGCACTTTTTATAATTATTTGACAGTGTTCAAAATAAAATTAATTCAAATAGTTTTAATTGATTATGAAATTACCGAAGATTTTGATAGTCAACAAAAGAGTAAGTTTTACATAGATGTACTTTTTCTGGTTATTTTATCTATAATAATTTTTTTTTTTAATGAATTGGCTAAGGGGCCAGTTATGGGAAAAGTTGAAATAAAAGCTAACTTTTATTTAACACTTTATTTTAGGCAGACGTAATTGATATTTTACAACGTTTCGAGCGCTACACCGCTCCTCTAAATCAGTGCACGTCAACTGGAAAAGATTATTGAATGTTTTAAATTTTGGTTTTAACTTTTTATAATAAATTTTTAAAGGGCCGAATTGAATTTTTACATTTGGAATTATTTCACTGGTAAACAAGCTATTTCAACAGAACAATTTCAATTACTGTCATTCGTTCTGCCTTCATTTTACATATATAGAACCCATAACTGCCCCTTAGCCAATTCATTAAAATAAAATAGAGCGACCAAGCACGGTTCTTTTTAAATATAATTTAGTTTGATCACTCAAGAATGTTTTGCTGTATCTGTATTTAACCAAAATTTGTTTCAAATTTTACGAGTATTATTTCCTTACTTTTTTTAAAGCCTTCCACATGTGGATATAAAAGATAACGGAAATAATGTGAAAATAATATATAATTGCTCACTTAATAATATAAAATATACACAAAATGTGTTTTAACTAGCATCTGCTAATTTATTTTCTATTTATTTTTTGTCGTAATGAAAAACAACATTATTTAAGAAATGTGCTCTTTTATAAATCTTGCGGGATCTTTATTTCAACCCACTCAGACTGTAGAAGGCTATTAAAAGCTATTTAATTACAAAATGGTAAGAAAGCTAATATTCGCAAAATTAATGGCTAAAAGGTTATTATATACCGTGATTCGAACGAGTGCAAAAAATTCTGATCAATTGTTGGGGAGGTCGTTTTAAGCAAAAAATATTATAAGAACATTGGTCTTATTTCAATCCCTTATAGAACTATAAAACTGTATTTAGTAGTTTCCCTTCCTAAAGTAGAGCGATCTTCGAATGCCCTCTTCATTGTATTTTTCTTGTGATACAAAATTTTTAACTAAATTTATTTTCCCTTTAGGTGAGTGAAGAGGATGGGTTCTTTGCCGAATTTGACTACCATTGGTTCATCGCCACGACCTAAAAATCAACCCTGTCGGGTAAATTTTTCAAATGACTCATATACCATGCCCGTATCCACCCTTGAAAATGTGTAGCTCACATTAAATAAAAATATGAATCCACGAGAATAATTAATAACTTTAAATTAGGAAGAAATTAATTAAAGTATAAAACAAGTAAGAATTTTGTTTTTTATGTAAATAGGCTAAATGAACTGTATTTAAGTGTATCTCCAATAACAGAGAATTCTATAAATATCTACTGTAATACTTGAATGTGTCCGAAACTGTCAAGTATAAAGAAAACAAAAAGGCAATAAAAGAGTGTGTCTTCTGTTGGAATTATAAATTTTGTTTATTTATAACGATTTATTATAACTTTTATTGTCTCCTTCAATATATAAAAATTCTGCTACTCTCGGCAAAAAACTTTCAATTTAAGAAAACAAAAAATTTAATTAATTTCTTCCATCTTACAGCTTAAAATAAATAAATATGTTTCTAGTGAAACATCTATAAAAATTTAAAAATACATAATAATAAAGGAATAACATACTTGATGTAAATCTGATAAACAGGGTGTTTCAGGAGGAATAGTAAATATTTTAGGAGTTGCTAGTATAGACGAATTGCAATAAAAAATGCCATATAACATGTGTCTAATTTTTATTGATTACAGAGATACAGCTGTTAGTATGTAAGATGCAATATGACTGCTGGTCACGTTACCAGTGTATTGAACACACGGGTGAATACTCTTGAATCTAGTAGTCTGCGGTTAGAAAATCGTATGCAGTATTTTCTACAAGCAGCAGCACCATTTCCATTACAAAACCCATACACAAATACCATATCGGCATACTCAGCATGTGTAAATACGTACGGCATGTTTACACGCTACAGTACAGTAGACTTAGCCAACAAATCACAATGAAAACTTCAATGTAAACTAAAGCACAACTTCACAACTTGAACATCAACACTCTACTGCTGACATTCGATAAATATGCCCATAGCAACCCATAGCAACCGGTGAACCAACACACGAAACGAAAATGCATTGAACTCAGCTATATCTCTGTACTCAATAAAAATTGGACACATGTTATATGGCATTTTTATTGCAATTCTTCTATACTACCAGCTCCTAAAATGTTTACTATTCCTCCTGAAACACCCTGTATATTATTATATATTATATTTTTAATATAAATTTTATCCTCTATCCCAAATTTTTTATGTTTGTGCCTGTCATACATAAATATATAAATATCATCCTTTCCAAATGATTCTGCACATCATAAAGCATACTTTCAGTTAGCAAAATTTCAAATAACTATAAAGGTTTCTAATCAGTAGAGATTGTGGTGTTGGTGCAAGGTGAAACATCTTTTTAATAAAGATAAGAGTAAATAAGATAATTTTATTTAATATGGATTTACTATGAGTTAAGGATACTGGGATACACTTATTTCACATTAAAATTAAAAAATTAAAAGATATAAAAAAATTTTATTTTTTTTTTCAATATATATATTTCGGGCTAGTGACCCAGTATCCTTAACTCATAGTAAATCCATATTAAATAAATATCTATACTACTCTTATGCTGTCTAATAAAGGTTTCTGTTTAGAAACAAATAAAAGAGTAGTTTTGCACAAAAAACTCATACTAGTGTATGAATAACCTATGTTAAATTGAAAATAAATAAAATTAGAAATATAATTTGGTCGTTAAAATAAACGAACAATATACAAAAATACAGAGATCTTGTCATACCATAAAAGAATCAAGAATAGATAGTAGAAAAAAATCTACAGTAATTAGATCTTCTCAAAGTTAGTCTATTTAAGAAAAATCTACAAAGAAGAATTTGAAAGTATCCGGAGCATTAATAAAGAACACTATACATATCAGAAATACTTGAGTTTGAATCTTGAGGGATGTTACATGTGTAAGCTAAGATACAGCAGGAGTGTGTGTAGGGCAAGTACAGTAATTCGAATACGCTATAGGGAACATTCCCGAACATGTGCGAGTTTTGCAAATGATGATATTTTAAAGTTTAATTTCCTTCGACTAATGTATAGATGTTTTCTTTATTAAGGTGGGCCGGGGCTGGGCACAAGTAAGTTGGCACCCATGCAGCAAGACTACGGGGCATCATCAACGAGGAGGGCATGTTCGGGTACATCACACGAGAAGCGATGGGAACGAATATGCCATTGAGGTAGTTATGGAAATCTTCATTATTCACTCTGGGTTTGTTTAAAAATGTCCAGATAAAACAAGAAAAATATCTGAATCTATATTTTTCTGAGAGTTAACAAACTATGTACTTAAAATCATTTGTTTGATATACATATTTTATTCGAGAATGTTTTACACAAAAATATTCCCGATTAATGTCGAAAATATTAAAGATAGAAATTTGTAAATTGTCTGTTAAAAAAAACAACTTTTTTTTCTATCTATGATGCAAAATAACTTTTACAGGTTCTTAGATCAAATAATTTTAAAATTAAATAGAGAGACACAGCAAGGTGCAAGCAAATTTGTAGACTCATAGCGCAAGACTGGGGCATCAAAATCAAAATTATAAAAAACATTTTTGATTGAATTTTAAAGGACCTATTTGTGATGGGATGGGATTTTTTGATGTTTCGGCATTTTTTTAAGCCTTTTTCATGTGAAATATGTATGACTAGCTAAAGTATACCCAATTCAAATTTGGCTTCCTTTCACTATGTCTAGTTTAACCCAAAAATAGGATTCAGATTATTAACCTAACAATAAAATCCTTTAAAAAATTGTAGATATGCTTCTGGTTTGGGCTGAAAAATGAAAATGTCATCAAGAGATTAAGTGGGTAATCTTTGAAATGAAATTTTTTTCGATATTTTTAACATAGTTTTAATATAGTTTTAATTTTTCTTTACTATAGAATATACATTTTTTTTAAAAACTAACCTACTAAAAAAATTTTACATTAAAAATTAAATTATAATATATGGTAAGATATACTATTTACTCATATTAATCATTTTTCTAAATATCTAGGCTTGTAAGTATGTTTGTGTGGGATGAAATTTCCTTTTTATTTAGTTACCTTTTAATGAGATTACATTATAAAGTTGATTACATTTTTAATTTAAAATGGAAATTTGTTCAGGTTATCAACTTCATAATTAGATAAGTTAATTTGTATGTCAAAAAGGTTCCGCCCTTTCGTCAGAAGGTGAATCGTAACAAAGTTTAATCAATTTCCTTGCTGGCGTTTTTGGCACTTGGGTTAATTTGAAAAATTCATTAATTTAATTTTCATGTTTAGCTAGAATGTAATTTGAGATTTAAAAATTTTTATAAATGTTCAAAACGAAAGTTTATAAACAGCTCCTGAGGATGCAACCGTCAATACATTTTGTTCTATTTGAATGCAGGCGGCGCTGAATTTTTCTAAACAGATACAGCACACATTAAGAAACAAAGTCTCCCTATATATACTATATATCAGGTGTGTTCACGAGAGGGGGGTTAAGACGCAGAGTGCTTCATTGAAATTTCTAGGGGGGGGGGTTGAAAATTGTTCCATTTTAGTATTATATGCTAAAAATAAAAGCGGCAAAGTCTTATAACTTCAACAAAATGTAATATATTAAAAAGCTCTTCTAATTCTTTAGAACTGAATAAAATTGGGGGGGGGTACTTTTCATGAAACTGGGGGGGGGGGGGGCTGAGTCATGAAGCTACGGGGGTGGGCGCCTCTGTATATATACATTTTCAAAATTTCAGGAAGTCCTCTAAATTTTCTAATTATTATCCGTTATTTCAAATATTTCTATAAAAACGAAAAGTATATTGGTTCGCGAAATGAAATAAAATTGTTGCATAGTTTCAAGGAGCAATGAAAATTAATGATTTTCTCGAAAAGGGTATAGTTAGAAGGTTTGAAGTCCTGACGAGTTTTTTTTGCCGAATAAAAATTGTTCTCGCTGAGGAACTATTAAAATAGTAATGATTCAAAAAAGGAATAAATAATAATGATTCGAGAATCTTTGGAATAATCCATTTCTAACGAACTCTCAATATATAAGATCGGAAATAACTAAGAGTGCCTTAGCTTGCTTATATCAATAGAATTAGAAGAAATTGAAGATTTTCTTAGAGGATAGGCTTATTCATTGTGATAGATGGTCGATTTCCATCTCAGGGACTGTGGAGTTTAAGGCACAAGAATTAATTTTTGAATCCTACCCTCACTCACTCACACAAAGCAGTATCCGTTTGGGGTGAAGGTTCCAAAATATATTTTTTAAAAATCTAATGTTAAATTTGAAAAATAACGAAAATGATGCCGTATTCGATGAAATTTGCAAAAAAGCGAAGATTAAAATAAAATTTCAAAAAATAAAAGGTTCTTTTTTGGACAGCATCCCTTGGTTGAAAAGTCACCAACCGCCACTGACATATGGTATATATTATATATTAGTAAGAATTAATGAAAATTCCAAAGATCTGTTACTTTTATTAGAGATTTTCTTAATTATACGAATATCTCTATCTGTATTTGCTGTATTAAAAATATAACGAAATTTAGAATCAAAGAAAATGTATGAAAGGTTCCTATTAACGTGCCTTAGATATTCCGCACCATGTATCTTGTTTTCAATAAATTTTTCTAATATTCTATTTAATTAACTTCACTAGAATGAACTGATGCACTTTAAAATTTATATTTATCATGCACGATTAAACTTCTTCATCATACCCCATTTGGTAAATTAAAAAATATGTATGTTTGTGATGATTGATTGAAGTTGATAACTGAACGTATGAAAGCTAGGCTGGTATTATAGTTTGACTAAAATATTTATAGTCGAGTCTAGAGCGTGAGGAAGCCTCGATTAGAGGCGAAACCTCACTGAAAAACCTATTATTAGTATGTTATTTAAGAACTTTTTTTATTCCCGAATTTTAAGAACAAACATTTCAATTAAGTCATAGAAAATAACAGTATAATTAATTCTAACATTAAAAATTACAAATTTAAAAAAATATAAATTACAGGGTAGGTTTCACAAAAAAACGAAATATTGCTAATGAGCAAGATTACACTGTGGTGCAAAAAACGTGGGACACTTAGATTGATTCGGTGATTCGGTGTCAAAAGAGCGCCTGTCGCTGGTCCCTTGACATGAACCCTAATTCCCGGAGACGTCTTCTGATAGTCCAAACACTTAGGTTGACTTGTCGAGTTTGTAGAAGGCGCTGTTGAATTTGAGCTGCTGAACAATGCCGATCTCTCAATACCTCAAATAGTATGAATCGGTCATCTTTCTCATTTGAAGCTCTAATTCGACCAGATCCAGGTCTCCAGGCATAAGAGTTTGTTTCTCTATATCGTTTGACAGCTCTGTGGATACTTCCAACCGATTCTTGAAGTCGTTGAGCGACATACCGATACGATCTTCCATCATTTATTAGAGCTACCATACAGCTTGAGCTACTTCCTCGGTCTTTAGAGGCATTATGTTTGGACAATATTTCAAATGAAATTAAATTAAAACATGAGATATTCAAACCGAACTGATAACATTAAAATATTCGATTGATTCGATAATCATTTAATACAATTCAATAAAGGGATCAGATTTCAAACCTGAAAATTTATGCTAGTTTAAACAAATTTAATTTTAAAGGGTTTAAATTAAAGTAATACATTGTTTTCACTCTAAAAATGTTTTAAAATATTTGTACAATCACAGAATGTATTAAAAGTTTAAATAAAATGTTTTTTCTGAAAAATATTTGAAAAAACTAAATTTTTCTAAGTGTCTCACTTTTTTTCTATCACAGTGTATATATACTTTGGGCGATAAGTCCAACTTCAGGATAAGTCATTGCCCGAAATAAATATAGTCTTGATCATAAACAATATTTCGTTTGTATATTTTTTAAATTTGAATTTACAATTTGATTAAATATGTTTTACCTCGAACCTATACCATTCTCCCTGGAAAAAATTCTCATATTAGAAATTTCAGTATTGTTATTGTCCAAATTACTAAGAACATTATAATATTTTCAGCGCAATATTTCGGATATGCAGCAGCAGAGCATCTCGCCTGCCTCTGCGAGGAACTCGCGCCTTAGCACCCGCCGTCGTGAATCGCTGACAAGTTCAGGTCTGTGAGGGTTCGGGTGAGCTTGAGCGTTTTCTAACTTGGATTTGCCTTAGCGGGGGCGAGTTCGGTGCGTCGGCTGGTGGCCCAAGTACGGAGTGCCTCTGGACCTCTT
This sequence comes from Forficula auricularia, assembly GCA_024734495.1. Classification (NCBI taxonomy): domain Eukaryota; kingdom Metazoa; phylum Arthropoda; class Insecta; order Dermaptera; family Forficulidae; genus Forficula; species Forficula auricularia. The sequence goes on along the minus strand of JALMQS010000025.1, from coordinate 1,406,136 downwards.
TACACCCGGAGGATGCTGGTGAGGAACCTGGCTGCTCTCGGTTTGGCCCATGCCACGGCCACCGCCTGCCTAGCGCCCTCACAGGCCCTCCAGGCCTCCGTCACCGCCTGGCTAAGACCGGTAAGCATCCATCAATTTACCTATCTTGCACATTTTCATCTATTTCAGATACCTTCTTCTTCTTCGAGTGCCATACCCGAAACGGGTGTCGGCGCCTCTCCACATATACATGTGCTGAGTGTGTTTAGTTGTTTTACACAGATATACGGGACCTACTTTTTAACGCCGGTTCCGAACGGCTAATTTGGAGAGGTCACTTGGCAATTAAACTCATGGTAGGATACCAGTGGAATTAAATACTCAGCCTTTGTTATTAATACATGGTTTTTTACTTTTTTGGTAATTATTAACTTGCTTCCTCTATCCTGGTATTGGTCTGACTTGGTAGAATCTTGTAATCAAATTTTGACCTACTTCGATTTTCTTAAAATTTTGCATAATACGTATTTGCACTGCCATTATAGGCGACTGTGGGCCAGTGGTCAGAGTATCGGTCAGTGTCGAGCTGCTGTCCCGAAGTATGCCGGTTCAAGACTGAGTCTCGACAGATATTTGCAGCCGCCTCCTCTTGGAAAGCAATGGCAAACTACCAAGAGTATGATTGGCTAGACAACCTCTCCAACCGGCGTTAAAAACTAGGTCCCGTATATCTGTGTAAAACAGCTAAACACACTCAGCACAGGTATATGTGGAGAGGAGCCGACACCCGTTCGGGCATGGCACTATAAGAAGATAAGAAGTGCCAATATAATTTACTTGAAATTGGTAAATAGTACAAAGGTTCTAGGCATTTGTCAGATCTGAATTCTTTTCTTTAATAGCTACTCTAATTTGTGGCGGCAAAGCTCAAGGGATGGCACGTACATATCCCAAGGCGCATTTCCGCCTATTTTAATTGACTGGCCTTTTAGATAAAGGTTTAGGCCAGGCAATTACACCCCAGAGCACTAAAGGTTTACTGGACTATCCGACACGCTCCAACGTAGGCTAGTTCGCAGTCTCAGCTCACGTTCTTCTTTTCTCTTCCTTTTCGGGATTCTCTTGAGAATCCCCACTATAATCTTTATAGAGGGATTCTCACTGCACTACTAGGGACATCGATGCTTCAATAAGTTCATTTCAGTTCAGGGAAAGGAGGGAGTCGGTTTTACGGTGAGCCAAGGAATCGAGTGAGCTGGATAACCTGCGGTTCCTCTATTAGTTTTATTGCTTGCTTCTGAATTGCGTTCAGGGTGGCAGGAGAATTCTTTGATCCACAGATGCGAGCTATTTCGAGAGAGTGGTGAATTCGGGCCTCAATCAGGTAAGAATTTGAGTGGGCGTAAAATGGAATATAGGCCGAAAGGAGCATCCAACATTGATATATTATAACAAAATTCCACTGAGGTAGAATCAAAGGAAATACCTGGAAGATTTTTATTGATGTGCCTAGATAAATTAGACACCATTAAAATTAACAATGTACGAGATTTATTTAATCTAATTAGATGAATATCTGATTATTCTTAGTAATATAGACATTTCCTTAGTAAAAATAAATTGAACATTTATTCAAAGTGTAAATAATTCGCTTGTATTTTGATGTTGTGCAGCACTGGACTCCGGAAGGCGGCTCAAGGCTCCTGGCCCTTGCATATCTTCTGGCTGCGCTCTCCTCTCTCTGTGCACCGTTCTTGCTCTCCATGCTGGGGGCCAGAGTGTTGCTCATCATCGGCTACTTTGCACTTAGTATCTTCTACAGTCTCCATTTGTTTCCAACAAAGCCCTTCATGATCATCGCCTACACTATCCTCGGTTTATTTGTATTCGCAGTATTGGCACATGCAAGGTGACTGATTAATTTATTGCAATTCCAATTTTATTATCACACTACACAATGCAAGCTGATTGGTAATGCCTTTTAAGCCTTATAGGTGTTGCATGTCTCTCGTGCTAAATTTTTGCAAAATTTTCATTAAAAAGAAAAACTACAATTCAGGCTAACCCAACCAATGTTTTGAAATTAATAGATTAATTTTGGTCTTTCTTCTTTTACAAACTTCTCGATTTTTTATACATTACTCGATACGCTTAGGAGATCTGAATTTTAGACGTCGGAAACTTAAAGAAAAATAATTTTCAAATATAATATAATTTGTCTGTGTGTGACAGGTCTCAATAACTATAGAATCTCGTAATTAGCTAGTTCTGGTGATAAAATTTTAAAATCGTATTTCAAAGAAGTGATTAGATTTTGAATCTTCCAGAATAAAATTGCCGAAATTTATATAAAAAATACATGGGAGAGGCTCTTAAACAGTTGTTGACAATAAGTTGGAACTTAAAGTTCAGGCTTGTATTAATCAGCTTCATCTCCAGGCCAAGTTTCAGCTTTCTATTTAGAAACCGTTCGCAGATTATTAAAATATGTAACGATTATTTTCTTCCTGTCCAAGATGGTTCGATTACGATTGTATATGAGAATACAAATATTGTTAAAAACCAACCAACACTAAAAAATGTTGAGCACAGCGTATCGAATAGTGAAAAAGTTAACTTATTACAATTTACTAAATTAATTTTACTTGATTTGCAAATATTCTATTATTTATAAATACATTGAAAAATTATTATAAGTGAACAAATATCTAAACCTCAGAATTTACTATAAGTTAAGGGCAACTCCTAAATGCATAACTTCATAAATTAAGAAATTAAAAACTTAAAACAGGAATATAGTAAGGGTCTCTCAACCCTAACAATAGCAGTGCTAAATGAATAATTCATGAACGACTGGAAATAGAAATTGATGTGTTTTATCTAAAATTACTTGTTTCTAGGATAACATTTCTAATGACTCTGGCTACGAAGCTTTCTTATGTGATTTCCGCCGATGAACAAGAACTTAACGAATCGGGCAAAAGCGAGGCGCTCATACATAAGTAAGTAATTGAAAATGATATTAAATGAAATAATATTTAAAATACTTATTTTTCTTCAAGCGCCATACTCGATTCCGAGCGTCGGCGATTACTGAGTAAACTTGTTCTATGATAAATTAAATTGTCTTAATGCCTGCAATTTATGCAACCGTTTTATCATCTTAGAGAAAAATAATAGAATAGTCAAGGCGCTCCTGTACAGTGCTGCCCTCCGTTCCTTAGAGGTTAGATTTTGAATGATGTTTTGATTAAACACTATGGATAAATAAATCTACGTCGCTACTTCAGGAGCGTATTCTATTCATTAAATATATCTAAAAGCTTATATTAACAAATCTTTCTTTCTTCGTCTAATCTATTTGTGTTTTTACTTTATCAACTATTTTGATTAAAAAAAATGAACAAAACCATGACCCTTTCTATCACTTCACCATTTTTTGAGGGGTTCATAAATTTAATTTTTAGGAGAGATATAAAAATAAATATTATATTCGAGCTCTGTATATACAATATATAGTATTAGAATAAATGACAATTTCTTTAAAATTAAAACTTTTTTTTCTTAAAAAAATCCGAAAATAAGAGGTAAGGGGGTACCTTTTATATCACTTCACCATTATTGGAAGGGTTGATAAATTTAATTTTAGGAGAGATATAAAAATAAATATTATATTCGAGCTCTGTATATAATATACTATTAGAATAAATTAAAATTTCTTTAAAAGTAAAACTTTATTTTCTTAAGAAGAGGGGTCTACCCAAAACAGAAAAACATGGCCAGAGGTCTACGAGACAAAAGTTTGGAAATCTCTGCTCTAGGAGTGAACATCGAAAAAATGATATTTTTCGAGATATTAATTATTTTATCAAATTATCTATTAGTAAGTTATACAATTTTGTGTATCCTCTAACTCAAAAACTAGTAAGAATATCAAAACGAAATTTCACATGTAGAATCTTTATATTAAGATTGAGAGCGGATTATATTTTGGTTTAAATCGAACTAAAAATTGCCGGAGGGAGGTCTAAAAATTTCAAATTATAAAATTTTCAAACTAAACAAAAAAAAGTCATTAATTTTTTTCTGGTTCCGAAATTGGAGGGGTTTTTCTATATTAGTCCTAGGCTCTTTGACCAATTTCGCATATGCACTCTATATAAACATATAAAAATATCATGTGAAATTGATCATGAGCCAAAAGAAGGGGAGAGGGGGATTCAAAAATAATTCAAAATAATAAAATTTCAAAATAAAAATTGAAGAAAGCTAATATTTATATTAGAAGATTCTCATTTATAAGGAGATATCATAAATTGCTAATAAGTTCAATATTCAGAGTGGAGTAGTGCTCTTTCGTAACTGATTATAAATTATTTTATTTAATATTAAATACGTATAAGAGAGGAGGCAGGTGTATGGTAAACTCATGTGGATGGCCACACCAGCTTATTTTCTTTATAAACAATTTAATTGATAAGTAGATCATATTTCTCGTTTGTATGTTCATTTAATTTTAGTACTTAATCGTATAATTTTATTTATATTTTCGAACAAAAACCTTCAACTGACTCTATTGACAAATATTTTCATAATTAATGTAAATTTAATTTAATTAATTTTTCATAAACTTATTCTCGACTTGTTCTTGGTTGCAGATTATCTCGTATGGTTCAAATTGCCCAAGATTTTGGATTAGTAGCAGGAAATGCTATAGTTGCTTGGCTCCTCTGGTATACATTACCCGATTTATCAAATACTGGTAAGTATAAAAATATATTTTTTAATCGTAACATGGTTTCCGCAACGTATTATGCCATGAAATTCTTGCTTATTTTGTGCCTTAGTGCCTAACATTTTTCTACATTATTTGCTATCTTTATTTTAGTAACAACGATCGTTAGAATTATTATATTTTATGGAGGCCTTTGATAAATGTTTCAAATAAGGCCCAATGAAGCCAAAAGGTTGGACACCCCTGTTATTGATAAATTTAACAAGCTGTGGACCAGGCGTACAGCACTTTGACACTGCGAGCAACTTTTTGGGGCTATTACGCTCTACGCCTATCTTTTCTTTATATTGTCCCAAGCTTCCATCGGACCTTCAGTGTCACATTGGACCTTAATAGACTTTTAGGAGTTCTCATTGAAAATTTTAAGAAGCTATGATTCTAAACCCGGATGGAGGGGAGCATCTCAATATTACAATGAACTAAGTATTCCACTTGGTTATAAAGAACAACTGCGAAGTTTAGTCCAAATCAAATAAAGGCTCCAAGGAAATTACATATACTTTTTCTATTTTATATATAAAAGCTCAAATTCCTCCCTGTCTCGAAAATGGCTCTCATCTGTGGATAGGGGCCTTCAAGCATTCTCTTGCCACACTGGATGCAATTCAGAAACGAGCAATTAAACTAATAGGAGACCAGGCCCTAACAAACCCACTCGACTCCCTGGCTCACCGAAGAACCATTTCAGCCCTTTCCCTTTACTACAGATACTATCATGGTGTCTCTTCAGTAGAGCTGAAATCAATTATCCCCCTAGAGCCCTCTTTGCGAGAAACACGAGGTTTTTGAAAGCTCAGCACCCCTTCGCTGTCAAATTGGATAAAAGCCGAACGAACGCTTTCGCCAACTCTTTTATCCCTCTTATATCTATGACCTCCAGAGACTGGAACTCACTTCCAGCCACCGTCTTCCCCTCAACTTATAACCTTCAGCTGTATAAGAACCGCATCCACAGATACCTTCAACTCCTACCCAGACTATAAAATCCCCTCTTCTTCTTCTTTTCATGATGGAGAGGCCAACCCAGGCCTTTAGGGGATGCACCTTTTTGGTGTATCTCCTTCTCACATCAATATCATTAAAATATATATATATTGTTTTCAGGACCTGTAGGAAGTTTCTCGGAATGGGACGATGGCAGCAATACCACCTGGGTGACTTTTGGTCCATTCCTCTGGGAAGCTATGTTTCCCAATGACGAGCAAGATCAAAGAATTTGCGGCGCCGCTCTTTGCACTACATCGGAATCAACGTACTCAATAGAACGGATTCTGGATGAATTCAAAAATGGATCCATACAGGAAATAGAAGATGATCGAGAAATACTAATACAAGTATATACCAATAGTTGTATTTGTAAATGTATAAAATATATATTTTATATACTCATAAGAAGAATTATTTGTAACAATTTTTAAACTTAAATTTTTTCAAGGCGTTACCGTGCAAAACCCAAGCAATGCTCTCATCAGTTTTTCTTGGCTGTTCTGGAATGGCATTAGCGATAACACTTCTTCTTCAAGACCGGATACAAAGTTTTACATATCAAGATCCAGTGGAGACAAATATTTTAAGAAGAACTCTTAAGGTTTGAATAAAATAGATTAATATCTGTTTCTATTAAATAAATATACTCGTATTTATAAACCAAAAAAGCGATTTCTCTGTTTCATGGCGTGTCACACTTGAATTTGTGTTAAAGTGTATTATATTTTATTCTGAAATAAGTAGTCAATTGCAAGCCGTTGATAGAGTTTCGAAGAGGGACCTAAACACTTCAGGACGTATTTGTTGATTCATTGAGCTTGACTAAGAGTCAAAATAAACATTATTAGATAACCTATGTTTAATAAGATCATTTCACTTGATTGTGTTCTCAAAATTTCTTTTAATCATTTTTTATCTGTCATCTAAATTAATTAATTTATAGGAGACGAAATAATTTACGTCAAAAGTAATTACTATAAAGCTACTTTCGTGAATTTTAACAAATTTTTTGGTCAATGGTCGTAGTTAGGGAGTTTTCCTAGGGGTGCAGCTGGCCAGCTGATTAGCCACCGCAAGGTTTCAATTTCGATAATCCGATTAGAGATCAACAACTTTTTAGTAGAATTGACAAATTTTGGAAGTAACGAAATAATTTAATGTTTAATAGGGGGTGCAATGAGTTTTGTAGGGGGCACTGCCTCCCTCCCTCCACCCCCACCCCTAACTACACTCACGTCATTGATTCAATGTTCACATTTCTAGATTTACTAGTTTATTATCTACAGAAAAAATCTCTATAATAGCTCTTTTTTGCCACTTTTGATACGGAACCCTATATGAAACGATAGAGTTGATCCAAATAAAGTAAGTTTTTTTTTCAATTTGTAGGATCTTCGAGATTCTTTCTGTGATCGTAGACTACAACTTACAGCTCCACTAGCTCTCTTCATAGGCCTTGAACAAGGATTCATGCTTGCAGATTTTACTAAGGTAATGTAATAATTAAATAAGTCTCCTATCACTCTTCTTCAATTTAACTATTTTTCTGTTTAGTCATATGTTGCATGTTGTCTTGGAGTGCCGACCATTGCTCTCGTCTTTCTGAGTCTTGGTGCCCTTCAAGGATTAGCCGGATTCACCCTAAGTCTTTTACTTTTACACATTCGAAGACATTGGGTGGTTGGTGAGTCACACATTCGGCTACATTTCTATATAAAAATTTGTGTCCTTCTTTTTTAAATTTTAAATATGAATTCTTAGATATTTAGACTTGAGGTAAAATTCAAAAAAAAAAAAGTAATAATAATTTAACATCGATTTTATTTTAACCTGAGGATCCATTTAGCTACTAGCTTCAATGTGAATATTTTTATTTTTTTTACAAGTTGGGAGTAGGAGAATGGGATTATCATATCTGTGGTCCTAAGACCAATAAATAATAGTTAAAGTAATTATAAAGCATATATTCATTTATTAAGAAAAATCGAACGGGGCCTTCGGCTAGATAAAGCAAAATCTATATCTGACTAGAGATCTTAGCCTTCAGCTTATATACTAAAAATTCCTACCCCAATTAACTTAATTCATTTCTTTTCCTACGTGTATTTGCTCCAATATTGATGGGTCAATAGAATTCACTTTTCTCATAGTGTAGATTTATTTAACTTAAGGGTGTTCGGGACTGTTTATCATTTTTATAAAAAAAATACTCAAATTTTAACCATCGAATTATTGAGGTATTTAATATTTATTACCGAAATTTGAAGTTGATTGTCTGTCCCATTACCGAGAAATAAATTATTGAAAATTGTCCGTTTAACATGGAAGTAAATGGAACTAGCTTTTAAAAAAGCTATAACTTCTATACAAATTATACCATTTTCAACAAATTTATACAGATCAATAATTCAACTTTTATGAATCGAATGATACATTTTTCAATAGATTTGACGGCATATTTAATTAGTTATTCATAAATATAAAAATAAAAAGATATTTGCAGCCAACAGAATATAACAAAAGCACTAGTGTAGAATTCTAACTCTATTTGTTGAAATCGTTTTTGGGTTAAATAAATGTTTTTATAATGAGAAAAAATTTATCTGAATATTCTTTTTATTAATCAAAACAAAGATTTTTATTCGAAATTAACCTCAAAATTTAGTAGGCAGACGTTGTCACTCTACAGAAATACAAAATATTTTTTCGAAGATCAACCAGATAGATAATCTGTCCCGAACTCCCTTAACTCTGTCCACACTTTTTTGTTAATTTAGATAGTGAAATTTCTCTTCAACTGGATGTGATCACAAGTCACCCATTGACACTAAAGTGAAATAATAAATTTAAGAGCTAGACAAAAACTAAAACAAAGAGAAAAAACAACTCTGTTAAATTAAATTTTTTTTTAAATTTTACCTCAACTCAAAATTTCTAAAAAAGAATCCATATTTAAAATATATTTTAATATTTGGTGGAAACTTTCAGTCGTAGGAGCAGCATTCCATGGTCTTTTGTTGATGGTCCTTCTACTTTGGAAGCCAGCCGGTGATGACGCAGCTCTTTTTTATGTGATTGCTGCGGCTTGGGGCGTTTGCAATGCAATTTGGGAAACACTCCATTTTAGTAAGCAAACTATTTGAATTACTAATTTCTACGGAGGATTGTGTTGGTTCTAGGTGAAACATACTTAATAAAATTGGTTTAATATAAAAATTAAAAGGTTAAAATACTAGGTGGAATTTCACAAATTATATTATTTGTGAATCACCATCTAATATTTTAACCTTTTAATTTTGTTGGAACAGTGATGGTCATGATATAGTTATTTAGGCATTATTAGTGATAAAGGAGATCTGGACTCAGAAATGCAGTAGATACTCCAATATTACCGAAGAAGGCCTATATTTTTTACATGGTAAAACATAGATGTTTGTTGAGGAATATTTTAGAGAGGTAACAGATAAAGAGGGATTCGGATTGAAATATTGTCCACAGATTATGAATAATCTCTGAGGCGACTGTGGGTCAGTGGTTAGAGTGTCGGGCCACTGGCCTGAAATACGCTGGTTCGAGACTGAGTCTCGGCAGATCAGATATTTGCAGTCGCCTTCACTTGGAAAGCAATGGCAACCTACCAAGAATATAATTGCCTAGTAACCTCTCCAAACTAGCCGTTCGGAACCGGTGTTAAAAAGTAGGTCCCTTATACCTGTGTAAAAACAGCTAAACACACTCAGCTCAGGTATATGTGGAGAGGAGCCAAAACGTCAGGGAGACCTCATATGGCACTTAAAAGAAGAAGAAATGAATAATCTGGGATATTTACAAAAGTAATATAGTTAACATGAGATACAGTCAAATGAAGGGGATTAGTTATGTCAAACCATTCTTAGGACTTAATATTGAAGGAGACAATAAAAGAGTGTGTCTTCTGCTGGAATTATAAATTTTATTTATTTATAACGATTTTATTTATTTATAACGATCGTTATAAATAAATAAAATTTATAATTCCAGCAGAGACACACTCTTTTATTGTCTCCTTCAATATATAAAAATTCTGCTACTCTCGGCGAAAACTTTCAATTTAATTAGGACTTAATAATTATATTATGATGATGAGAAGATTAATTTATATAGGGTTATAGATAAGCTAAGATGCATTCATTTAGAAAGGAAATATTTTCATCTCAATATTTTTTTCATATTTTCAGGTTTTTTAATGAACATTTATCCAGACAGTTGGCAATCACCTTGCGCTATTCTTTACTTTTACAGGTAAGTAATTTAGTTACTTTTAGTTACTACTAACAGTTATGTTCAAAAAAATTCAAAGTGATATTAATAGTGAACTTGATGTATAAAGTTTTGAAAAACAAAACTCGATTTTCTTGTTTAAAATTTAATAACAAAATGAATTTCTGGGTATTTTCGATAAAATTAAATCTATACCCCCAGGAAATGGACCTGCTTAATGTTTTTTGAACTAATTATATGGTTTTGAGATATTTAGTTAATTCATTGCATAATTGTAAAATAAACAATTATATATAATTGATTATGATATTAAAATAGATTTGAATAAATAAATGTCTATGTATAAGTGTAAAATTTATGAAAAAAATTAAGAATGAGATGTTTTTATTGACAATCTTCAAAAAATTAAACTGTCTGTGGTAATATGGGCGAAAATCAGAGGTGCTAGTTAACAAAGATGTATTGTTTTTTTTGGGAGAAAAGAAATTGTTTTCCTTATAATGAATGTCTGAAGGGGTGAATTCGGTATTTCATTACATGTAATTATTAATTCTATTAACTCGAAGAGATGTTACCTCTATCGTGATTTTTCCCAATAGTATATAAGTAGTTCAAAAGAAATTATTTTTGAAAATAAAGAAAAACAAAACTATTATGTTTAAAAGCGTTTAATCTTTTTTAATCGTTTATTAAATGTAATTTTGGTTTTTGTAAATTGGATCATCAAGATGACACCCTTGGCTGTTGTGACACTCTTCCAGAACGGGCACGAAAATTTTGAAAAACTTTAGAATAATTGTCTTTTGAAACGGCTCTCTTTCTCCCACGCAATGCTTATTATGTATACCTTGCTTTTAAAGTGTCTCCCATAAAAGAGGTCTGCGAGACGCAGATCGGGATCCTCGAAGGCCGCGTTATGTCACCCCTCCGCGAAATCAGTTTCTGAGGAAACAAACATATCCCTATCACGTGCAAGCTCTCATTCGAAGTGTGACACGTGGCTCCATTCTGCTGAAACCATGTGTTTCGATTGTAACCTCGCGATTCTTGCAACTTCGTAATGAGAGATCACGTGACAGTGATGTTTCCTCAGAAACTGATTTCACGGAGGGGTGACATAACCTGGCCTCCGAGGAGTCCCGATTTAAGTCCCGCAGACTTCTTTTTCTGGGGACACCTTTAAAAGCAAGGTATACGCTAATAAACATTGCGGCAATTGAAGCTGAATATTCAGAAAGAAAGGGGAGCCGTTTCAAAAGACAATTATTCTAAAGTTTTTCAAAATTTTCGTGCCCGTTTGGAAGAGTGTCGCAACAGCCAAGGGTGTCATCTTGATGATTTAATTTTCAAAAACTAAAATTACATTTAATAAACTTTATATTATATAAGATTAAACGCTTTTTAACATAATAGTTTTGTTTTCGTTTCTATTTTCAAAAATGAATTTCTTTCTGGACCACCCTATATTTTATATTTTATGTAGGTATAATATTTACTTTTACAAAGCTGTTTTTTTAAAAAAATATTTCATTTATCAAATTCTTTAAAAGATAAAGTACCACTGAAGATGGTCAACCAAATTATATAGACACTAATATTCACGAATTTTCATTATTGATCTTATAATCCACTTGTTTTTTGTTTTTTATTAAAGATTTACAGGACTGGCCTTATCCTTGTCTCTGCATGGCATCTTATGCAATTGGCTCAAACTCTACATTCTTGCATTCAGTTTAGTTACAAGCATCATTCCGTATGTTTATTTGGAGACCCGATTATCCGATCTAAGACAGCTGTCCTCCCTCTGACGAACAATGAACAATTCAAATAGAATTTTCCGCAGGCGGAAATAAAAAAACCAAAAGAGATCTCATAAGTACAGTTACATTGATATCCAGGATGATTCTAATTTTTTCGGTGTTAAGTAAGTAGCCTTTTCAAATAAAAAATGATATTTAGTGTAACTCATAAAGTTTAATTAGTTGAAGAATCAATTATACAAAGTGGTTAACAACTTCAATTTCCCTCCAAGTGTTCTCTTGTAGTTGCTCTTTTTCCGAACACTATCAATCTCTTGAAATTGCATTGACCATCGCCGAATTATCTGAAGATGGATTTTTTCCAAACTGAATTTTGTAGCGTTGTCATATTTTGATAAAGGTATTTGTTTCTTTTGAACAATCACCATTTTGATGTTGGATGTAATATTCTTCTAAACATTTGTGATAACCATTATAAAGAATAGAGCATTCCATTGTCAAAACTTTTTGAGTTACACTTCCGGGTTCGAACTGTAAGTCGTTAGAGATTTGGCTGCTTAACATCGCGGATTGTGAGAGTTTACTTTTAAATAGTTAAAATTTAATAATCAGACGACAACTTTTTGATTCAGATATTAGTTTAAATCTTTTAATTTTATTCAAATTCTTTTTTTTTACTTTTTACAAAAATTTTATTTTAGAAATAAAAAGTTATTTTAAGATGTGCAAGAATACATTATAAATTATAAGATAAAATATAAAAAAATATAAACTTCAAATCGACTCGATCTCGATTCCATATTTTGGAATATACATCATTGTCCTCGTATTATAAATCTCTTAATAATTTTATGGGAATAATCTTAAAAATATTTGAGGAAAACGATGATAATAGAGGGGTATAGACATAAATGAAAATGGTTCTAGAAAATAAACAAGAAACAAAATAATAGTAACCCAATTATATGATTCGTATCCATGATTTTTAAATTCTAAATATAGATTCTCATGGTCTTGGACTTCAGAAAGATCTAAACAAAAAAAATGTATTCAACAGACGTTTGTTTCGTGATTTGATTTGATAATTTTCAAGTTTTAGAACTGGGGTGGCCCTCGTAGCTGCCTCAAATAAATATAAATGTTAACTTTTTTGAAAGTGGCACCAAAAGAACATGAGTCGTTCGTATCATATATTTTTGAATTATAGCTAAGAAAAATTTGAAATATCTCGCATTTTTTGAAATATTCATTGGTTTGAGCTATTTTAAATATCCTGTTATTACTCGTCTACTAGGGAATGATCAATTAATTAATAAGATGTATGATCATTGATCATATTTCTGCATTTCAAATGAAACTTGGCCTTGGGAACAACAGTTCAGGACAAAAAACTTTACTCACTTTCCTACATTGTCATTGCAATCAGACGTCACACAGGAGGCGGCGGATAAATACGCTTCTTTGATATCTGACTTAAACCTCGAATTTGAAAATCGATTTCAGGATTTTAAAAAACATCATGTGCTTTTTTGAGCATTTGCAACGCCATTCGCGGTAGACGTGAATTTATTACCAGGAAGATTACAAATGGAACATTGTGAAATGTGTTGTGATACACAGTTAAAGGAGAAATTCCATCAAGTTGGTTTGGAAGAGTTCTATAAAACGTATTTGGACAAGGATAAATATCCTGCGTTTTACAAACATGCTCTGTCGATGGTTTCGCTATTTGGAAACACTTATGCGGCATAAGCCCAGAATTGACACAGGACTGTCAAAGATGATGGGAGAGTATTAAGGGGGCCGAACTCTTATAGAGATAAGGCTAGTAGATAAGAGGAAGAGTTTATTAAATATAGTATAAGTTTATTATTAAGGCGAATCTAACTGCTGGGAATACGGAGTCTTGAAAAAGTTTCAACTTTTTCTTACATTTTTGTTTGGTTTCACGGCTGCCTAAAAGATAGAGAAAGACATGTATGTGTGTTTTTGACATAATTAAGCAAGCCTTTGATTGAAGTAATTCAGCGCCGCGCCTGTAAAGTGAAGGTTATGCATTCAGATAGAACGTCCTGCATTGCGGGTTGCGTTGACAGGCGCTGAATATCTGACTGGAATAATATATTTTTTCACCAGCTTTGTATGAAGCACAACGAATCACAAGTGAGAACACGAATTACTGATGTTCATTCAGGAAACTGTTTGCGTGTAGCGACAACATAATTCAAGATCAATTTTGATGCACTTAGCTCTGCCAAACCAAGTCAGACCTCTCACTTTTAAATACTTTAAATTGTCTAATAAATGTGTTTGACAGGAAATATTATTTCTGAAATTTGGCCCGCCTGCTGAAAAGATTGGCCACCTCTGCTTTAGAATTTATAGCCTCACGTTAGACTTATTATCAAAGAATTATTAAACGTTCAAAAGTCCAATCTGAAACAATATCTTTAATAGTTTATACAAATCTCAAATAAAGAATTAAAACATCGCATTTTAATTAATTTTTATTTTGGTTGGACGTGAAATCCAATAAGTTTCTGATGAGAATCCAAATTTAAAATACTAATAGAATTTTAAAATTAGTTTTGCACTTTTTATTTTTCAAACTATTATTTCTTTATAGATAAGAGAACTTGGATGAAATTAAATTAAAAAATAACTTTATTGACAAATAAAAATTCAAAAAAAAAAATGTTTAACAATTTCAAATGCTTCGATCTCGAGGCCCGAAAATCTCATCATCGATTGTCCTTTTATAATTTTCTTTTCCATACATTTTTACTTAAGTCTTTATAATAGGAAGGAGAGAAAATTGAGAATAAACTTTTCATACCTTTTTTTAATAAGCAAAATGATTGATAGAGAAAATGAAGAATTAAATTAATAAATGTTGTATCAACTCCTCTAAGCTCGTAAATTTAGTTGAGATTTATCCTGGAATTTAAAATTTTTTAATATAATTCTTTGTTTTTAATTAGTGATGTCATGTTTAATCCAATTTGTATTAGGTATGATTGTTTATTCAGGGTAGAGGAATAATAATTTTTATTAATACTTTATGAAATTCATTTGTTTGAATTTACTTAAATGGGTAAGGTATACCTACTTAATTCGAACAGAGTAACAATTTGTTCCAAATTGCATTAAAATTCGTTGCTTATATAAGAACCAGCTATATATATATCTAATTTTCTCTTTGAATTAACTATTAAACAGGGGTCGGGTTAGGCTAGGGATTAGGCGTACCAGCCCGCTAGCCAAGTGGGCCCGAGTTCGAATCCGACTCAAGGCATCCGGCTAAAATCTGATCCCTCGGAAAAGACATATTTTTAAAAAATAATAAAAAGTATCGTAAATTAGCTTATGGCTAGAAAGGCCGAAAAGCCAAAAGAAAAAAAACTATTAAACAAGGACCAGTTTATTATTTAAAACCTTGATGTTTCATTATGGTTATCTAGAAAAGAATTCAATAATATATTCCGACCCTAGGGCCCTTACCAAGATGACCTAGATTCCGGCACAAAGAAGTCAGTCAGGGGGCATTTAATGCTTATTTAATGTGCCTTGGTGAAGACGGATCTCGGTTGTCTTTATGTGACAACGGATGATTAAAAAATACCCGAAGAAAAAAGTAAAGAAGGTCAGTCTAATTATCCTTGTGGTCGAAGACCCATTCGGAAGTGAGCTTCAGGCTCTTTTGCCGTGTTTCTCTTCTCTTTTCTTCTCTATATATATAAACAAGGAAAGTATATATGTAGATATGTATGTAGAGGCTAATCTCAGAAAGTTGCATACCGAATTTAAAAATTCTTTCACCATTCGAAAAGTTTACGTCTTCTTCTCTAGAATAGGATATATTTTATTACGGTTACTTTTCAGAGAAGTAATCAGCAATAAAGATTTTGTAAATAAAATCTGAATTTTTTTTAATCATTCTATCCCTAGGAATTATTTTATAAATCATGGACAGGAATCATTCTATATTAAATTATATTTTTATATTTTATTCTTTAGAGGATTCTGCACACTAACTAGAATCATATTCAGTAACGTTCTATATTTTGGTCAGTCGGAGTTGTATAAGTTTACACAATAATTTAGAATCACCCTGTATACAACATTTAACTAACTATATATATCAATGAATCATTTGTAAAATTTCTATATATTTCGAAATATATATCTAAATCTTGAAGAGAAAATAATACAGACATATATATTTTAATAATTTTCATTGAATTTTTATACAAATGTTATGAGAATTAACAAAAAACAACAAATTAATATCAAGAATTGAATATATTATAATATAGTAATAAATTACAGTATTTTATTCGTGCCAAAAAATATAATTAAATAAAAAATAAAAAAACAAATCAATTGATAATCATTTTTTTTTTAAATGTTTAATATGATATAATATATAATATAATATGTATATTAAAAAAATATATAAATATAAATGAATGAAATAATATTGTAGTAAAAAAGAATAGGTGTGTTATTAATATTTGTATTTGTTTAAAAAAATGTAAAATAAATGAAAATGTATTTTAAGTCTGATTTATTTCTATATAGCTATAGAATCACCTTAAAAAACAAAAACATTTTTAATAATTTTTTACTAACCTTTTCTATTTTACTAGCATGACAACTTGAATGTTTTGTAAAGAGAAAATAATAATTAAATATGTGCTAAGGGCCGATTTTGCCATTAAGCGACCCTAGGCGATCACCTAAAGCCCTAAATGAAGATACTTACTTGTCTTAGTCACAAAGATAGAAAAATTAGATCATTATGATTGATATTGTTTTGTTTAATTCTAGCAAAATATTCTTAAATTTCAAATATAAATTCAACTTTCCTTCAGTCCACTGAGAAATTATTTAATTATTTATATAAAATATAAACTATTTTTCTATGATAACAGTTTTCAAGCAAAAATTTTAAGTAGAAAGTAATGGAAGGCAGCCCAGGAGTGGTGAAGAAAGAAAAAATTAACACATATCAAATGAGGTGTAACTACTGGAATCCTTCCTCCTTTCCTTTTAAACTGATATTTCGGAGAATTCTTCCCTCCTTCTTCAGGGTTTCCAGAGAGGTCAATGAAGGAAACAAATAAAATGCTTCCTTCCTCTCTCTCCAGAACAGTGTTTAAAGAGAGAGGAAGGAAGCATTTTATTTGTTTCCTTCATTGACTCCCTTGAAGCTCTGAAGAAGGAGGAAGAATCCTTCGAAACGTCGGTTTGAAAGGAAAGGAGCAAGGATTCTAATAAATTACACCTTATTTGATATGTGTTAATTTTTTCTTTCCTCGCTACCCCTGGGGTGCCTTCCATTACTTTCAATTAAAAGTTCTACCAGTCCGTCTCTCTCCAGAGAAAATTTCGTTGCAAATAAAATTTTAAGTAGACTTTTATTTTTTAAATATTGAAACACATCTGATAATAAAAAAAAATGTTAACTCACGAAAATTTGATAACCGCTTGAAAATATATGATTTTGGAAAATTACTTAAAAAATGATAATTTTAGAGATATTGATGCAACAAATTTATCATTTATCTAATGAATTAATTATATATTATAATATAATAATATAGTGAGTACAAGGGCGGATCCAGGGGGGGGGCGGAGGGGGTGATCGCCCCCCCCCCCCATAGAAGGCCCGTGCCTGGCAAAAAATTTGTAAAAAAAATTTTAAAGTTGAAAATAAATAAAGTTCAATGTATGTGTGTGGTGTGGGGGGGCGGCGTCTCCCCCCCCCCCCCCCCCCGCTTGGACAATTCGATCGCGACACACTTCCGAGATAAAAAGCAGATCTTATATACATCGGGCACCTTATATACATTCACCCCCCCCCCCCATAAAAAATTCCTGGATCCGCCCTTGGAGTGAGTATGAGTAGCTTGTTCAGAAAAGAGTTTTTAAAACTAAGTCTCGATTGAAAATTGTTCAGGAATGACTCGATGGTCTAGAAATATTATTCATAGAGCATGAAATTGCAGAAAAGCTTAAAATCTAATCAGTTCGTTTTGTAAAGACTATCAATATAGACCAGAACGAATTTTTCACGAACTTCGTTTCTTGAGATTTCGTCTGCCAACGCGTACTGAATAAAAAAATATAGCACTACATGAAGAGTGACTGATTTGAAATTATAAGATACGTATAATATAATTTTTTTTTTAATAAAAAATTGCTATTAAAAAGAAGATAGTATAATTGATTTGTTAATTAATAGATAATGTAGTAAAAAGTAAAAGTGAATTCGTGATTTTGGTGGCTTTTAGGCGACGTTCCCTAATAAATCGATTTTTCTTGCTATCCTTTTAAAACTTTAAATACACATATTTATAAGTGTCCTTTATACGTATAAATTTTTTCAATAGTCCTTGCGGCACTAAATTTGTAAATATTGACCATTGAAATTTGCATTTTTAAGACAGGAACCCTTTCCCGATTGATGTTAAAGCGACTGGTTCATTAAATAACAATCGTAATTTTCTTCAAATCATTTTGAAAAACTGAGAATCATTAACTGAAGATATAAAAAATATTTTTCTGTTCCAAGAAGGATCTACACGTGGAAAATGCCGTTAGACAAGGGAGATTTCAAATAGATCTACATATTAGTCAGACAAAGATTCAGAAATCAATTAAAGGACTGCAAAAGTTATCCTGGGGCTGATATAGCTAGTGATCACAATCTAATTGCGATGAAATGCCAACTAAAATTTAAAAAACTAATAAAAAGGGGCGGTCGCGAAAAAACTGGGATATATCTAAATTAAAAAATAAGGAAACCCAAAAACTCTTCGAAAACGTAATGAATAAGAAACTGGAAGAAAAACACACACAAATAATAAAGAAGATGAAATCGAACAAGAATGGAATGACATGAAATCAAGCCTGACCGAAACAGCTAACGAAGTCCTTCAATCAAAGAAAAACGAAATTAAAAAGCCATGGGTAACAGACGAAATACGGCAACTGATTGACGAACGAAGAAAATTTAAGAACAGAAAAGACGAAGAAGGGAAAGAAACATATAAAAAATTAAGATGGAAAGTTATAAGAGAATGTAGAAAAGCAAAAGAAAAAATGATTCAAGAAAAATGTAAAGAAGTCAACGAAAATCTAGTATTGGGAAAAGTTGATGTAGCCTATAGGGCAATAAAAAGAAATTTTCAAGAAGACAAGCCAAAAAGCAAGAACATAAGAGATAAAGGAGGCCACATTATTCTAAACGAAAACGAACAGGCAAATAGATGGAAGGAACACCTAGAAGAACTCTATGGAGAAGAAAAACAATGAACCCAATAGAAGAAGAAGAATCTGTGGACGAAAACGAATTAGGAGACCCCATACTCAGGTCAGAATTCGAGACAGCTTTGAAGGAACTAAAAAATAATAGAGCACCCGGAATAGACAATATACAAGCTGAAATCCTAAAGAACTCTGGAGAAAAGGCACGTGACAAACTTTTTGAACTAATTAGCAAAATCTATAAATTGGGAATCATCCCAAAAGATTTCGAAAAAAACAAAATAGTCACACTTCCCAAAAAGACAGGCGCGGATAAATGTGAAAATTTCAGGACCATTAGCCTAACCTCACATGCCTCCAAAATCCTAACCAAAATAATCCAAAGAAGAATAGAACAAAGAGTTGAAGAAAATCTGGGGGAAGACCAGTTCGGCTTTAGAAGAAACAGAGGCACCCGAGAAGCAATTCTCTCTCTTAGACTAATAATAGAAAGGGCTTTTATCAGGGAAGAATCTGTCTACATCGGATTCATAGACCTAGAAAAAGCATTCGATAACGTCAATTGGGAAATTATGTTTAAAATATTAAAACAGGCGGGAATAAAATTCAGAGAGAGAAGACTAATCTACAATCTATATCAAAACCAGACGGCAATTATAAATATTGGTGATGAACAAAGAGAAGCCAAAATAAAAAAAGGTGTAAGACAAGGATGTGTGCTGTCACCCATGATTTTCAACTTATACATAGAAGAAGCGATTAAAGAATTCAAAGACAAAATTGATACAGGTATAGAAATCCAAGGTCAAAAGATCGCTATGTTAAGATTTGCTGATGACATTGCCCTTCTAGGAAGCAATAAAAAAGAATTAGAGGACGCCTTGAATGGAATTAACCAAATCCTAATAGAAGAAATCAAAATGAAAATAAACAAGAATAAAACCAAGGTCCTAGTATGTACAAAAAAAGAACAAACGAGACAGGAATGCATCAAAATTAACCAAGAAAACCTAGAAGGAGTTAAGGAATTCCGCTACCTAGGAAGTAAAATAACATGGGATGGGAGGAGCAAAAACGAAATTAAATCAAGAATTGCCCAAGCAAAAATGGGGTTTAATTCAAAACAAAAACTACTATGCTCCTCCTCAATCAGCTTAGCAAACAGGAAGTTGCTATTGAAGACATATGTATGGAGCATAGCCATGTACGGGTGTGAAACCTGGACAATTGGAAAAGCGGAGAGAAAGAGATTGGAGGCTTTCGAAATGTGGTGCTACAGAAGAATGATGAATATCAAATGGATGGATAAAATCACAAATGAAGAAGTTCTTGGAAAATCGGAGAAAGAAGAACCTTGTGGAAGAGTCTGAAGAAGAGAAGAGGTCAGATGATGGGGCACACACTGAGACATGGGGGACTGCTTAGGGATATCTTGGAGGGGGAGGTGGGAAAGAAAAGGGGAAGGGGAAGACCCAGATTAGAATATTTCAACCAAATAATTGGGGATATGGGATGCCAGACATTTAGAGAGGTTAAACAGCTGGCGGAGGACAGAGTCGAGTGGAGACGGATTGTTGCATCAAACCAGTCTTAGGACTGTATACTCAATGATGATGATGATTTTCTGTTAAAATCACACTTGTAGCCTCACGACGGGACCCTTCGTAATTTGTATGGCAAAACCGTCACGAGCTAGGATACAACCTGATTGGGTACTACAATTTGTGACTCTCATTGAGTCCATGGGTTCCGTAGGCTTTACCTGAGAGACACTTTGAGCCACGCTTGGCAACGAGCGCGACTACAATACTCTACCCAATGCTTCGCATTGGATCAAGTAAAAACTTCTGCAGCTGGTGCATTTGAGATTTTTAGCTAATTCTCTCAACCTAACTATACTGTTCTCATCTGGAATTTCGCATTGAGCTGTTTCATGAAGTGTTTTTTTTATTCTTTGTCTTTTAGCGTCGGTAAGAATGCAATGTTGCCAGATCCGAGAAACGACGCAGTGAAAATATGTTTGCCTTTCTGCTCATGTGAGAGTAGGGGAAAGAGCGAACTGCATCTGAGCTATATTAGGGAACGTCCCTAAGAAGTTACCTTTCTAGCCTTAAATAAAACCCTCTTTAAATCCCCCATGTAATATACTAGTTATCAGGATTGTGTGTTTTTCATTTTGACTTTTCACCATCTTGATGAAAAAACTAATATTTGTTAGAATAATTTATTCATAGTAACTTAAAACAAAATTGAAATTATTTTGAGAAATTTCTTGGGCTAAAAATAGATTATGTAATTTTTAATAATTAATTTTAAAATTATTTCATGGTGCATTTAAGTAAGAATCAAAAAAAAAAATAAATAAAATAAAAAGTACAGATGGGGAGCCGCGTTGGCTCAGTTGGCTAACGCACCGGCCTCGTTTCGACATCGATCGATTATGACGATGTTGGAATGGGAGGCCGGGGTTCGATCCTGGCTGACGCAACAAAAATTTCTACCGGCTGAAAACTCGGCTCCCCCACTAACCCTACTAACACTTTACTTATGTGCTGTCTAAATGGGCTTTGTTCCCGGTGACATTAAATAAATAAAAAAAAAAAAAAAGTACAAAAATGAAAAATATTAGTTTGCCGATGGTAATAGATTCAAATTTACTAGAAAATCATAAGATGCGTGTCATCTATTAAATCCGATGGAATGGAATATTTTTAATTATATGTCAGAGGGTGTTGTTTTTCACCCCTCGGGAATCGAACCCGAGTGCCAGTAACAGCAATCCGGGCCACCTGGCTCACCTGCGGGATACGAACCTCTCTGACATATGCAAACGCGCAAAATATTTTACTCAAAGATTGCTATCCTAATTTGTAAAATTTCGCGATATAGTGATTCCAAATTCAAACATATAGCCATGCCATATAATTTAAATAAAGGTGGTTGAGTGTTTCGAATTTTGAAGAAATTCAAAATTCGAAGGGCAATGGAATGACTTTTCCTAATTTAATATGAAAGATATTAATTTGCCGATGGTAATAGATTCAAATTTACTAGAAAATCATAAGATGGTGTCATCTATTAAATCCGATGGAATGGAATATTTTTAATTATATGTCGGAGGGGTTGTTTGTCACCCTCGGAATCGAACCCGAGTGCTGTTACTGGCACTCGGGTTCGATTCCCGAGGGGGTGAAAAACAACCCCTCTGACATATAATTAAAATATTCCATTCCATCGGATTTAATAGATGACACCATCTTATGATTTTCTAGTAAAAAGTTACAAAAGATAACATTTCGAATTCCAAAATCTTTTGACTTTTAATGGACCACTCTTTGAGAAATTTAAAATTATAAATTATTGTATATTATAAAAATAAAAGACTATCAAAATTATTATCAGAAAATCAGTTCTTTCTAACTACAGATGTTAAAAATTCCTTCAACTGGGATTGATGATGGCAAAATAGTATTGGACCTTTTGAATGTGTGAAGTATGGTTGGATATTTGAAAAGGGTTTTACATCTTTAATTTTATCATGAAAATAAGAAAAGAATTTGCATTATGCATTGATTGTGTGAAGTTTCGTCAATAGCGTATGGTTAATGAAAATTGTGATACTTGAAAAAAGCATCATCAAATCTATACATTCATCTGGCCTCGATAATAGACAAGGACCACAATGCTTCCATATATAAGTTTTGGTCTTAAGTGACTCTTAAAATCCCGGGAAGAATGAAGAGAAAGAAAGTGAGAGTTAGCTGAAGTATCGCCTGAGCGCCCAGTATACCCTTAGTGTCTTGCGGAGTAATTATCTAGTCTGAAGCTTTATGCTTTATGCAAATGAACAGACAATTTCACTACTCACAATTTGACTTGAATTATGTGCGCGCCATCTCTTAGCTCAAAGCATGCGCCCGCGCTAATATATTTCAAATGTATCGGTCGGGTTCAAATATTTTTTTTGTTTGCTTGCCTTTGGATATACCTATAGTCCATTTAGCCCAATGGTGTCTAGTATGATTCTTTATCATGGATTAGTAGTGTTAGTAGTTTATTTGCCGGATTTTCAAATTTTATTTGCCTTGAGCAAGGCCTGAACTTGCCCCCCCCCCCCGCTCCAAAATCGCTTCATCAAGATGATACAGAAGCGTTAGGCTCTAATGCCGCGGCTAGTCGATTCACGAAAAAAAAATTAAAACTTTAAAAATTTTAATGTAAAGATATATCGGGTATCGCTTTATAAATAGAAAGTGTTAAAAATTGGACCTAGATACAGATACAAATTTTTCCAAAAATCTAGATATTCAACTAAATAAAGTATCCAGAATTTCATTTCGCGTTGATTGTGTAAAGTTTCAACAAAAGTGAACGGATAATATCAGCTTTGCGAAAATTCTACTTACTAAACAACACTATCTAAAAAAATATTTGTATATATCAGCGAAATGCATGAAATGACGGGTCACTTCAAAAAGCCATTCTCTTTTTGGATTAGTTTTCGAAGAGCCGTGGACGCGTGGATAATTCAGGTCTTCACTTTAATTAACGTTTTCACTCTCTATTAATCTGTATATTTTTCTCTTGCATATGGCCCGGGGTCCGGAAACAATTTGTGTCTACATTTCTCCTATTTTATTTTCAAATTAAGAAAAAACCATTCTGACGTATTTAGTGCTCAATACATGGCTTTCAATTTTAGCACAACAAACGAAAACTAAAATGAAATAATTAAAATTTATATTACAAGTTAACTATATTTACAGTAAATTTATTTATTTGCAAAATGGAATATCCTACTATATAAGTATCCAATCAAATATAAGTGTTAGAAATTTCTTACTTGTAATCAATGGGCTTTCAGATGATTTAAATTCAATTTACCATAACGGATTTTCTTCATATCTCAATTTACCAAATGGTAGATTGTCACACCTTTGATAAAAGTTCTTCATATATTTAAATGTATTATTAGGGAGGCCTAAATCTAGCTCGCACCCCACCGATCATTTGTGAAATTTGCTGAGAACGTTCCGAGTCTTGTGAAGTCATCAGTTGTCCGTCATTTTTTTTAAATATAATAAGTAATAAAAAAATAAAAAATCAGGAGAATTCCACATCGTCTGCGTTCGACTTCGAATCGAGTTTACTCAGGATCGAATTTGGCTTCACTCAGAACACTTTTCATTTTTGTTAATAATGCAAAGTGTATCAAAAGATCCAGGAGAAGGCAACGATAAACCAACCCCATGAACAATTTCCCTAGAAAAAGTATTATATAGAAAGTATTATCTGTCGAAAAACATAGATATTGAAAAAGGGGCAAAGTTCGTTACAAACGACACAGGAGTTGAGATCTAAACGGTACCAAGTTCCATAACAGTTGCTTAAATCTTAGCTATAGGAATGTACAACGTTCTTCAATTGATTCAAAAGAAAATGTGTTACGTTCTTTGATATTAAATTTATAACTTGGCAAGTTTTATATCCAACTAAATTGTTTGTGGTATAAAATAGAACAACTAGCAAAGCTAAATTTTAAGCTTGTATTAAATATGATCATGTTAAACGTAAGTTATTGACTGTTATAACTTGCCTTGTCTATGTGTCTCACAGCCCAGAAGTTATAAATGTAATATCAAAGAACGTAACAAATTTTCTTTTAAATCAAGAAATTTGTACATCCCTATAGCTATGATTTAAGTAACTGCTATGGAACTTGGTACCCGTTTAGATCTCAACTCTTTTGTCGTTTGTACCGAACTTTGCCCCTTTTTCACATTTATGTTTTTGTTCAGATATCATTAATTTTTGAAAAGTTTTACCCTTTAATTTATCTAAATAAATACATTTAAACATTTGTATTAATAATTATTAAATATTTTTCATAAAATATCTATTAAAAACCCGGTCGATTTTTCACAAATTTCACCACTTAATTTCGGGCTCCGAAAAAGGGAAAGTTTCGATTTTTCAATTTTATATTTTATTAATGTACCAGATTTTACCAGTATGCCAAATTTCAGCGTTCTAGCTTGATTGTATTTTCACTATATGTTAATTAAGCCTATAATAAATTTCACCCTCCATTTTTAGGTCCTGAAAAATGGAAAGTTTCCTTTTTCAATTTTTTACTTTAATTGTAGCCCAAACTCTACCAGTATGCCAAATTTCAGCATTCTAGGATCCGCGGAAGTACTTTAGGTTTTTGATATGTCAGTCATTGAGTGAGTGAGTCAGTGTTAAAAATGGCACTTTTCAGAGCTTAATAACTCAAGAACTAAAATAGATTTATTCATAAAATTTGGGATTCTAGGTGTTCTAGTGGGTCTTATTAGGCATGCAAAATTTCAAGTGTGTAGGTCTAATATTTTTTGAGTTATTAAGCAAGGCAGTGCACCCCTACAAAATTTATTGCCTCCTAGAAAAAACGAAACTCCATTATTACGAGGCATCACTTATGTATTTCTCATTAAATTATTTCGTTACTTCCACTTGTTAATTATACTAAAAAGCCAGTTGATTTCTAATCGGATTACCGAAATTGAAACCTTGTGGTAGCTAATCAGCTGGCCGCATGCCCCCCCCCCTTAGGAAAACTCACTAGCTACGCCAATCCTGATAGTATATTACATGGGTGATTTAAAAGGGTTTTATTTAAGGCTAGAAAGGTAACTTCTTAAGGACGTTCCCTAATATAGCTCAGATGCAGTTCGCTCTTTCCCCTACTCTCACATGAGCAGATAGGCAAAAATATTTTCACTGCGTTGTTTCTCGGATCTGGCAACATTGCATTCTTACCGACGCTAAAAGACAAAGAATAAAAAAAACACTTCATGAAACAGCTCAATGCGAAATTCCAGATGAGAACAGTATAGTTAGGTTGAGAGAATTAGCTAAAAATCTCAAATGCACCAGCTGCAGAAGTTTTTTAGATATGGAAAAATTGAGTGATTTTAGTGCGACGTTGCCAAGTCGCCATCTCTCACTTGCCATGCCATGAGAGAAAAAATGAAAACCATCAAAAGTATCTAACTTTTAACATTTTTCATACAAAACGAATACCGCTTGATACAATTATTTTAACAGAAAAATATTTGTTATATCTTCAGTTAATGATTCTCAACTTTTAAAAATAATTTTAAGAAAATTACGATTCTTATTTAATGAAACAGTCGCTTTAACATCAATCGGGATAGGGGTCGCGTGTTAAATATGCAAATTTTAATGGTCAATATTTACAAATTTAGTGCAACAAGGACTATTGAAAAAATGTATACGTGTAAAGGACACTTATAAAATGTATATTCAAAATTTTAAAAGGATTGCAAGAAAATCGATTTATTAGGAAACATCCTTAAGAGAATGAAACGAGCACGAATTATAATTTGGATTTATTATTTAAAAAATAAATAAATATAATTGTTTTGCTTGAATGAATTGTGTTTTATTTTCTTTAACTGAGTCAAATCAATGATTTTTGCCAGATATCCCTTTAATTAATTAGTGTATTATTTGAAATGGTCTGTCTTTTGGATTGGTTGGTGGTGCCAAACGGCATATTCCTTCCTCCTGTCCAGCTGGCTTTCTCTTTCCCAAGTGACTCTCTGTACTTCTGGCTGACTGGCTTACTAAGGTCACTTGGCTTAGGATAACGGAATCCCGCTCTCCTTTTTAATCCATCATTATATTATAGTTATTTACATTTGCTTTGCCATGCAGTCCACAAAAACATATAAACAATTTAATAATTTCGAATTCTTAATATATATATTTAAAGAAATAATACAATTTTATTATAAATAAACTGGCGTGTCTTCAAGTCAGTAGGAGACATAACCATGCACTGCCCCCTCTCATATATTTATATAATTACATTTCTATTACTCAATAAATAGAAATTAAAAATATCCTATTGTTATTCCCTCTTGGACAAAGGAAGCTCTTATTGATATATAATTTAATCATCTTTTAAAAAATGAGTTTAATATCTATGAGTTGATTTTTATGGGAGGCTCTAAAATGGATGCGAAAGAGACTGATGTTAGATGTGCATTTTACCAAACAAATAATGTATGAAAAATTTAAATACCTAAAGAATTTTCTCTTGAGAAGCTATTGGTATTTTTTTAAGTTTTTAGTTCATATAAAACCATTTGATGAACCTAATGCATTTTTAATCAACTGTGACTCTCAGAGTATCCTTAAATCAATTAAAAACTTTTTATAGAAATAAAATAGAAAACTATATAATATTAATTATGGATTGAAATGTTTAAGGGACCTGTTTATGCAGGAATACAATATAATCAATTTGAACTCTAACACAAGTACCCTAGCAAAATAGCCTACCATGGATTGGGAGCCAGTAAATTTGGCCATAAACTACATAGATGCTTTATCATTTGTCAAGGAAAAATTTTAGGACACCTATAGAGAGTTAGGAGGCTCCTATTTTCTCTCTATAATACCCATTATTGAATCTGAATCCTGGTTTCATAGGAGATGATTATAGAGAAACAAGGCCGTAGCCCGTAGAGGGATCATTTTCGGTTTATGTTTAACACAAGTCAAGCAAAAGCACTGTTGATGGAGAAAAGAAGGGTGTTTCTTCGATGAACCTTTTAAACACTGAAGAAGGAGGAAATACCCTCCGAAACGTTGATTAATGAAAATGAGTCGATTTAATCATTTATTTTATTTTCAGTTTTCATTATCCTTGGGCTGCCTTTTCCATCAATTTGACATTTAATTAATTATATAGTT
This sequence comes from Forficula auricularia, assembly GCA_024734495.1. Lineage (NCBI taxonomy): Eukaryota > Metazoa > Arthropoda > Insecta > Dermaptera > Forficulidae > Forficula > Forficula auricularia. Next base: position 1,378,317 of record JALMQS010000025.1, on the reverse strand, counting down.
AATTAAATCAAAAAATAAATTATCAATGCTTTATTAAGAAAAGTGAATCGAGTTTTAAAAAGTTTTCATTTTTTTCTCTATTTGCTTATTTTTTTTTAATTTCCTTAAAAACTGTAAAATTTTGAAACCAAATATTTAGCAAAATCACATTTCTTTTACTTTCTAATCCCTTGGCCTCGGGAACTAATGACCATTTAGCCAGTTGTCTCAGATTCACGAAGAGTAGGTGTATAACAAAATAAATAAACAAATAGCTATCATTGGATTAAAATTGGAAGCCAATGGATATTATGTGCTTAATAACGATATCTGAAATTGGACTTCCTAGGCATAAAAAAAATAGAATCTCCCCGCATGTGGGGAAATCATTTTTTCCTTTAATATTAATGTATAAAGGATCAATTTGGTGTCTATGTGTCTCACATCCCAGAAGGACGTGGTTAATATCTCCAATAGAAATAGAATCACAAGAGCAGAATGGATTATCTCTCTGGCCGATTCTATGTAGGTATGCAGGTGTTGTTGCATGTCCTAGTCTAAGTCGAATAATATGAACCTTCAGTTTTGAATGAAGATTGAAGTTTGCAAACCACGGACGAATCAGGATTCTCGGACATACATTAAAGAATTGACGACCTTTTACCATACTTGATGTCGACTACAGATTCACATTTCTAAATCCTACAAAAAGCATTGATTTGTTGAGTGACCAGCTTACTATAAAAACAAAACGAATATATCTACATGAAATCGGATATTTCAACCCATGAGAAATAATAGAATATTTCTAATTAAATAGCCTGATAACGATCGATTACAGAATATCTGTATAATTAACTATATTCCAAACTTCATCTACTTCTGATAAAGGTAAGTTTACGAGTGTTGAATACAAAAACAAAACAAAAACATAATTTTTTAAGCAGCATTAAGTAGTATTTTTAATTATTTTTTCAAAACGTCAGGAATTGAGAGAGATAGTGAGGCTCTGGTCAAATTCGATGAAGGCTCTAGCTCAAAGACCAATTAGAAGAATATCAAAACAAAATTTTATATTTTTTCAAAAAACTAAGCAAAAACACCAAATTCTTTCCGACACATCTTAAGCAACAATCTGAATATCTCAAATTTTTGTAGGCATTAAAGACATGTTTTCAATTAACCCTTTTGACCTAATTTTTATCCCGATTGAGAATTTTCAAAAAACTAAAAAAGTACACTAATGAAGCATGAACTACTAAAAATTTAAAATTTAAACAGACCACGTTCTTTGTTCATATCAATTTTTTCACAAATAAAATATTGTGATGAATATATTTATATTATTTAATGGAAATATATAATAACTGTATATCAATAAATACGTAATATGGCAAGTATTTTTTGTTAAGTAATGACACGTATTTAAATCAAGTGATATTTTTATTAATAAATAAACATGTCCAATGTCCAAAGCCATTTTAATGTTGTAAATGTAAAATAAGTGGAAGTAAAAAGAAAAACAAATTAGCCGTTAAGTATCACCTTCCTATGACTTTCTATAATTTGATTGAAATAAACAGCGACAAAAAAACACACTCAGATTAAGTTGACTTACATTATACTTGAACCTTTTTGGGTTAGTAGATTTTAAATTACTAGTGAATGGAAATCTCTAATCTTTTACCAGTTCCTTTTTATTGCATTTTCTAATAAATGCATCCATCCATTTGAATAGTTTCAACTCTTAACAATTTTGTAATTTGTCCGGTCATTGAAATAACAAAAACATATCTAACTGTTAATTGCATTTTTTCCTTCATTGTATAGTTTAAAGGCCACTATTTAGTAAATTACGGGCACATAATCATAATCTACCATTTTATAATAATTAGAGCAATATTTTCACTATCATTAAAAAAAATAGAAATTTACTTCATAACATTCTTTCTACTATATAATCTGTTTAGTTTTGCCCATTCAACTTAATGTAGTTCTTTCGCGACAATCCACACAAAAAGTTTTTGCCTCATAACCACTTCTATACATATGAACGGTGCTAAAATTTTAGGTTATGGATTTTTAACGTGACTGTACTTTCCACACTACTACATCCTCTTTATGAATGGATCGTTTCCAAGCCATTGATCTTATATTCCCCCTCCACTAAAAATAATCGCCCAAATATATTTTTATTTTTTTTATTTTTATCAAAACTAGGAGGTAAATAATTTCAATTTTTTTTAAGTTACTCCGAATATATAATATTATTCCAACAAATATTAGTTTTTCATCAAGATGGTGAAAGTCCTTCAATGAAAAAAAAATAAAATAATGATCATTTTCCCAATCTACCATTTGTAAAAAAATTCATTTTTAATTGCAATTATTTCATGTTTGGTGTGGTAAATCGTCTTCAAATTTTAACAGTGTGTTTATTATGCTTATAAGGACTTATATTCCAAGTTTCGAAGACTTCTTGAATTTTTGCATTTGTGAAAGAACTACCTTAATGTGTGACCAAATTTATCAAATATCCATGGTGTTCATATTTATTCGGAATCAGATTTAGATGATGGTCAAAAGTCTTTCCAGCATATACAAAAATACATCTAGATAAATTCAAGTTGAAAAGATCGCTTGGCATATTTAGAAATGTCTATTGCGTGGAGAAAAAGATTTGTCTGTATGTGTGGATTCAGATACGATAACTTGAATATCAAAGGTCCTAGAAAACATGTCTAGTGAAAAAATTGTTCTATTTACAAAATAAAGATCATAGGCTTTCTAGTTTCATAATTTCCACAAGAAAAATTCAGAAAATAAGAAAAAAATTATTCTGTAGCAATCTCTTGAACTAAAATTTGGCATAAAAGTCTTATTAATTATCTACACGTTTGACCCATATTTCGGTTTTTTTATCTCAACCTGATCGATGACGAAAAATTATCAAATCACTAAAATTTGCAGAGAACATACCAGAAGTTTTCTCTATAAGCAACAAAATGATTTTATAAAATTTTCAAAAAATATGGTAAATGAATAAATGATTTATTGTAAAGTTTTCTTTTTACAATTTGCTTCTTCTCTTTTCTTCATGGCTCAAAGGGAAGGAGGATCCTCCGAAACATCGGCTCAAAAGTTGTAAAAAGAAAACTTTCAAAAAATCTTCTTTTACAAGGAATCATTTTTACTTTCACATTTATATTCATAGAAGAATACCGGATTCGGGACATAAAACCGTATATTGTGGTGTCCAGAGGCCAAAAAGAGGCCAAAAATCTATTGGTCAGTGCGTACGTATGTATGTATGTATGTACCTCCACTGCGTTTCGCAACCATAAGTCTCAGAGCTACGAAATTCGAAACTTGAGCTTGATATACGCTAGAAGCAGTACATCAAGCTTTTTGGTTGAAATCGGAAGACCGGAAGTAGACATTTACATGAAAGATTTTTTTTTGGTTTTCTCAAAAACGGCTCTAACGATTTTTTTAAAAAATAGTGTATTTATCAAGTGTAATGAGTTATTAGTTGTGTCAAATTTTAACTCCGATTGAAATAAATGAAGGGGGTGTAAAGTAGGAGTGTCGCGATGATTTCAATTAAATGAAAATGTGAAAGTCGTGTGGCGAACACACCAGTTGATTTTATTTATCCATTCAATCCTCAGTTTTATATCTAACAGTCCTCTGTATGTGTTAAAAATATCCTATACACGTAATATATTATTATTAATATTTCGACCCGACAACAAATTCCCCAAAATAATCTTTCGATTAAAATTTTAACTCGATTTTTGATTTTGGGAAAAATAAATATATATTTATTTGCAACGAAATTTTCTCTGGAGAGAGACTGACTGGTAGAACTTTTAAGTGAATGTAATGGAAGGCAGCCCAGGGGTAGTGAAGAAAGAATAAATTAACACATATCAAATAAGGTGTAATTTATTGGAATTCTTCCTCCTTTCCTTTCAAACCGACGTTTCGGAGGGTTCTTCCTCCTTCTTCGGGGTTTCAAGGAGCCAATGAAGGAAACAAATAAAATGCTTTTCCTCTCTCCACAGCAGTGTTTAAAACTTTTTCTTCCTTAAGTTTTAAAAAGTTTTAAACACTGCTGTGAAGAGAGGAAGGAAGCATTTTATTTGTTTCCTTCATTGACCCCTTGAAACCCTGAAGAAGGAGGGAAGAATCCTCCGAAACGTCGCGTCGGTTTGAAAGGAAAGGAGGAAGAATTCCAATAAATTACACTTTATTTTATATGTGTTAATTTTTTCTTTCCTCACTACCCCTGGGCTGCCTTCCATTGCATTCAATTATAAATATATATGTATATAATTTATAAATTTCAAGTTTGTTCTTATTTAGTTTACATGCTACAATGCACTGACAGATAGACATTGTACCGACATTAATAGTCCCATTTTAGTTGTAAACAGAATCTCGAGTGAATTGAAAACAAGTTGTGCCTTTCCGCCGAGTTGAATAAAACTGTAGAAGCTTCTAGTTCACTAAAAACGATGACTGTTGATAAAACAAACAATCCTGAATTGCATGATTTGTCAGTGTTCTGATTCGAGAAGAGAGAGAAAGGTGTGGGTGGGAACCTAAACGAGGAGAGGGGTCCTTGTGTTTTGAACTGGTTTCTGAACCTGGGAGTTAGTCAGTCAAGTGTGGTTGTCAGACCAGAAAGCCAACCTGTGAGCCAGTGAGTGAATGTCCATTGCCCCTGTCTGCTTGCTTGGCTTTGCCTTCCGAGGCCTTTCTCTGTTCTCTGTTCTCTGTTCTCGGACCAGGGTCTGATTGTGCACAGTCACAGGCCAGCTCACTGTTCGTGGTCTCTGCTCTCCGCTCTGGGCTTTTATGACAATCCTCAACTGAGCAAGAATTCACCTCGTCACGAGGAACTCTACATCACAGGTAACAATCAAACCGGCTTTAACGTTCATTAATTTATTCATTCCTGGCACGGGAAACTTAAATAGAACTCATGACAGAAATCAATAAAACGGAACAAAAGAATCATATGCATTTCATGTCAGATCATTGTGGCAATAGCCTTATGGTTTTGAAAAGTGCCGGTCCCATTATTAATATCAATGTATTGTTAGATATATTTACTAGAATCAAAGCGGGTATTTAGAGGGGACTATATAGCCTCCCCCTCCCCCCTAACGCATTAAATTATGCAATATATTTGGAGTTGGTAGTAGATTTATAATAAATCTTAGTTGTTGTTGAAACACCAATATAAAAATAATATAAATTGGAGGAAAAGTGAAACTTTTCAAGACTCTGTACGCTGTTTGCAGGCTCGGTGAATTGATCATTTTTGACACCATTTCCTTTATAAAAGGATTAGTTAATGAACGCTTTTTAAGTGATATTTTTCAGCCAACCCCTACCGCGTTTTTCTTCTAAATTAAAATTTATTCAAAAAATAAAATATTTATTTTTGTATAAAATTTATTAAATGGTGCGAGCTTTTGAATGGATAAATAAATATATAAATCTTTATTAATCGACCTGCTTAGAGGCACAAGTCCTCGGTGGCCAGGTCAACAAAACATCAATACAAATTAACTACAGAAATAATAAACATAAATACAAATCAATTAAAAGAAATTAACAATTAACAAACAAGAAAAAGAAAAAAATAGAAATGAATGCTCATTAACAAATAACATGATCATAGATTTCCATCAAAAGACAAAACGTAATTTAAATAATTCCGCGCAAAAACCCGATACCAGGAGCAAACGGCGCATTAGCCATCCCGACATTTGCCATGAGTTTTTAAAGAAACCTGGTCAAAAACTTAACAAGGATGCTATGACCTCTCTCTGCCTCGTAATTGTGAGAACTAAATAAAATTTTGCACAACTCTAGGACATTAGGACTTGACAAAATTTATAATTGATTTAATCATAGGGGACAGAGGACTATAATCCCAAGTAGTAACAGACAAGTATTCTCATTTTAATCTTATTTTTTTGAGGAATATTCTTTTCGTCATTTTTATAGGATTTTTTAATTCTCTTATTTTCTTGAGATTTTTTTTAGTGAGAATATTTGGGCTTTAGAATTTTTATAAATCATTTGAATTCATGCAGCAAGGAAATTATCATCTCTCTTCTTTTTAATTTCTACCATATATATGCATGACGTGATTTGTATGGATTCTATTTGAATCCTTCAAAAGGCTCCCTTTTAGAGAAAACGGAATAAAATCTCAATAAAATCATTCAAAAAAATGATGTTTTAATCACTTTTAAACCAGAAGTTATAAAGCTAGAAAGCCCAAATCTAATAAGTTCTCCGCATTGAAAATACAAAAACTTTAACACAAGGATGAACTTTCTACTGTTTTTCGTTCTTAAGTTATCGTAGGTATCTACATGAATCCAGACAAACAAACTCAAAAGAAGACAGACAGGAAAAGATCATGGTTTAAAATGAATTTTATCCACTTTTCATACATTCGAAACACATTAAGAAAAAAAATGCCTGAATTCATCACTAGGCTCGCATTTTTAATGAACTTAATTAATAAAGTGAAATTAAAAACATCTCTTTATTAATTAGTAGAGATTGTGGTGTTGGTGCAAGGTGAAACATCTTTAATAAAGATAAGAGTAAATAAATATTATATTTAATATTGATTTACTATGAGTTAAGGATACTAGGTCACTTATTTCACATTAAAATTAAAAAATTAAAAGATATAATTTTTTTCTTTTTCAATATATATATATTTCGGGTTATCAACCCATCTTCAGGAAGTACAGATAGTAACTCAGTTACTTTCTGTACTTCCTGAAGATGGGTTGATAGCCCGAAATATATATATTGAAAAAGAAAAAAAATTATATCTTTGTATATAGCTTATTTGTTATAAATTATAGTTTCAAAGGTTTGACCTTATCATCAGTGTTTTTAATTAGAAATATTCTATTTGTTATTTCTCATAGGTAAATTCGTTTTCTTGTCTCAATTAACGGGTATTTGAACGCATAACAGATAGAATATACCTATTTAAATTAGGTATATATTAAAATTAAAAAAAGGAAAATATTAAATGATAATTATTTAAATGAAAAAATACATTTTGAATAGTTTATTATTTTGAAATTTATTAGTAGGACAGCTCTAATCCTAGCCGGGCGAGATAATACACTCCGTCCTCTCCCGACTATATGCAAAAATCAATAACAAGTTTGGGAAAAACTTTTCACTTTTTCCTTAATACACATTAAAATTAAACAATGTTAGAAAAATAAGAGACCAAATGAAATTAATAGACCATTATAGTGATGTTTAAGCCAAGAAAAGAATTACAAATGACTTTATTTAAATATAATTTTATTATATTTGCGTGAAAGTGAATGAATTAATAGTCTACACACTACACTATTCAGTGTGATCATTACCATACGAATTAGTAAGGAAAAGATGTATTCAGAGAGATTGAAATTTTTTTTAATAAATAATTTATATCAACTTTCTTTTACAGTAGCGGATTCCAACCTTTATACGTTGTACTGAAAATTTAACATTCTGGCACAATTCACATATGAAAAAATTGCGATATCACAAAAATTTGTAAAGAACGTGCCAAGTATTAAAAAAGTTTTGAATTTTTCCTCCGATTTCAGAGTATAAACAGCTGTTTGGTATTGGGATATTTATTACTAATTTATATATTTATTTATTTAAGCCTTATTTGAATACAGTTTATTTATACAATTTTCTTGTTTGAGAATCTTTAAAGAATTCTTATAATACAACACAATACGTGCATATATAAGCTTGGACATATGCATACATACATACATAAATCAATAGAAATATTTTCATTAAAGATTACTATTTCATAATGTACCAGGCCCATTATTATTGGGCATAGGACTCTCAATTTATTTTCATAATAGTCTGTTTCTCGCTAGTCTACTCCATTATTACTAGACACCGGATTCCTATGCAATTGCATATTTTGTTTGCCGCCACATACGACCCAGGGGATCAATTATCTATCCGAATCATACATCTAGGATACTGTGGGTTAAATTTTATTCTGAATATTTTTGCATATTTGAGTAATATTACATAAAATTGCAAATTTGAAGAATATTGCATAAAATTGCATATTTGAAGAATTTTTTGGGCAAAATACAGATTTTCTAAAAGTAAATTTTCGAAAAAAAATGAAGAAATAAAACGGCTAAATCTCGGCTCCCTCACTAACCCTACTAACACTTTACTGTTGTGCAGTCTAAATGGGCTGTGTTCCTGGTGACAATAAATAAATAAAAATATATATATATATACCCGAGGGGTGAACCGCTATTGGAATTAGGAGTACATGTCTTTGGAATTATGTGGAATTATTTTGGAATTCATTAGATAATGCCCTTTCATCTATTGTCTTCTACTTGGAAATGAAAGTGGTAGTGGAAGTAGGTGTACACTATATTAGGTCGCGGTTCACCCCTCGTATATACCTAATGAGAATTTTGTGCAATTTTTTACCCAATAAAAGTGCATATTTGACACATGGTTTTATTTCTTTCATAGAACTCGTTCAATTATCTAGTCTTTTTGTCCTCAATTTTAATTTTTTAGTGAATAAAAAAATTTATTTTGCCATCTTTTACTGCATATATTTCAACCTATTCTGCATATTAGTTGCATATTTCAGCAATTTTAACAGTTTTTACTGCATAAAAATCCTGTCTCTAATTATTACTAATTATTTAAGTACAACTGTAGAAAGATTCAGCGCCGTCTCGATTAAGATAGGATATTCATTCAAATAATCAGAATTTTGTTTTAGAATTAAAAAATATTAAGTTAATTTATTTTTAAAATAAAATTCAATTAATCAATTAATGTGTCTCTGTATTAGTTTGTAGCAACAAAAATTGAATATAAAAATAAGAGTAGTAAAACAAGGACTTGTTATGATCTATAGACGCTATATCTTCCTATGGTCTCCCACCCTTTTTTGCATCAATTTCCAAAAAAAAAAGTTAAATTAAAAAATAAAAATTGAAATAATTTTTTTAATTTCTCCATGAGTTACTCAACCCAAAAAATATTCCCAAATACCCGCTTCGATAAATCACATTAAAAATAAAGAAGAACTTAAGATTTATTTGGGAGATGTAACTTAAGAAAGGAGGCTAATAATGTTTTTATTTTTAACATTTTTCAATCTTTTTTTTTGATATCTCAAACCACGCAAGAAGGTTGATAGAAAGTGGTTAAATTGAAAATGTCTTCATTCAATTAACTAACTAGAATCCTATTTTCAGATTCATTATCACTTATTATTGATTGATGTAATGAGATACAATTAAACCAAAGCGTGTCGAATCCGAAATCACCTCGATCAGAAAAAGAGTCGAGTCCGGTCTCTTGAGAAAGGCATTAAGGATGAAAAAATAGCGTCGATGTCTCAAGAGAATCATCAATTTAGAGCATCCACTTGCCTGATTCCCACTATAATTTTGAAAATAATTTGACATTGAAACATTATAATTAAATGAAAAGGAGTTTAGAAACGTTGCAGGTCGGTAATTAATAGTGTGGACCCGCTTTTTGTCTAGGACAGTGGATTAGCTTCTTTAAAAAAGACATTCAACTTCAGCATTAGAAAGGAAATATTTTGTAGAATCGATTTTTAATAGAAAAAAATATTCTTTAGATATATTTCAAATGAAAAAAAAATGTTCTTGCAAAAGAAGGTTAAATTCCAGTTTTTGCTATCGTGGTCCAACAAATGAGTTAAAAAAGAACCAAACTTTTTTATTAAGAATACTCTTTTTTTATTTTTTACTTTACCATACAGGGTATGGTCAAGTATTGTAATCGTGCATGAAAAAAGTGTTTTTTTTTTTCGAAATATCTCACAAACGGCTGAAACTATTTTGATTAAAAAAATTGGGCCAAGCCATGGCATTTCAAGTCTGCAAAAAAGCCCTAATAAGTAAACATCGAAAAAATTATATTTTTTGAGATAATAATTGTTTTGTCAAAATATCTGTTAGTCTGTCTGGTTGTCTGTTAGTCTGTGCGTTACCAAATTTTTGTGGACGAGCTAGCTCAAAAACTAATGTGAATATCAAAACCAAATTTCACACGTAGTTTTGGTGCATTGAGATTAAGAGCTGATTAGATTTTGGTGCATATCGACCCAAAATTAAGGGGGTGGAGGGGGTTAAAAATTAAAAATTTAGGCCATTTGAGCAAACTCAACCAAATTTTGTATACATAATCAGTGGGACCCCAGAAGTATAAAAATGCAAAAACTAACCGCCTAAAATGGGGGGGGGGGTAGAGTCAAAAAGTGAAAATCTTGCCCATTTACCAAACTCAACCAAATTCTGTATACATAATCAGTGGATCGACAGTAATCTAAAAATGCAAAAACTAACCGCTCAAAATGGGGAGGGGGGTTCAAAAAATGAAAATCTAGGCCCTTGTACCAAACTCAACCAAATTTTGTATACATAATCAGTGGGACCCCAGAAGTCTAAAAATGCAAAAACTAACCCCCCCCCCTACATGATGAGTATAAATAATTTTATTAAATATTAAATATAAGTGAGGGGCCAGGTTGTATGGTAAAGCCAAGTGGATGGCCACATCATAACACGTCAGCTTATTTCTTAGTGCATTCAGTAAGATTCCAAACCACATAAATGGCTGGCTAGTTGTGTCCCAGAAGTTGGGGACTCCTACTCTAAATAATGGTTATTATTACTTAAGACATGAATGAATCGATTCGACATTTAAAACAGCTTTAAATTCTATTCTAATAGTGGAAGAACAAACATTCAAAGCTCTATTTTTGATGATTTGACCATAAATGGAAACAATCGTTTAATTGATAAAGAAATCGAGTTGAAATCTAAAATAGCCATTGACACATGTCTCATAGTTGAAGAAAAAACATTTCATTTGCATTTCTTAAATTCTAACGATAGATAACCCTAATTTTCCCATATATACCAAAAACTAATCAATGATTAATTTTGAAAATAGTAAGTACCTATTCAATCGCATTTCAATCTGTTGCCCAGTACAGAAAAAATCGTCGAAGAAAAAATAGGCTGTCTCTATTCGCAGCGCAGTCTAAAGAAAAAAAAACTTTTTGAGACCTGGACGAGAGAGTGATATATTTTTTCAAAATCTTCCGATCCCGAAATTTAACAAAAAATTGAATACTTCTATTTTTGTGGTCCCTTGTGTTTCAATATGGATAAAGAAAAAATTAATAGAGGGAGAGATAATATTTTATAAAAATTTACTTATTTCATTTATAAATCATGTACATATTTAATCATCCACTTGGTTAACATAAAGTAAACATTCTAGGAGAACCGAAGTGTTCCAAAAAATGAAACATCGTCTTTTTGTAAATCGTGATATTGTGTTAATATATTATTAATTTCCTTCAGGATTTAAACTCTGAGTATAAATGAATTTTAACTAATTTTCAAAAAAAAAAAAAAACTTTAATACTCACTAAAACTAGTCGTTTTCAAAACTTAAAATCACCTGCACCTGAATACAAACCTCACTTCCTCAGATTGTATCTACTTCTAGTTTCGAATTTCATTTACCTAGAATTTACCGTTTACGGGTTCTCGATTAGGCTAATCAGTAATCACACACCTGTTTTATTATTACTATATTCAATGTAATCATTAGAAAATTGAGAGTATAATATTCTAATATACGAGTACTTATCTCCAAATAAATAGATTGGAAATTGTATATTATATCATCAAGGTCATCATACTTTTTTTTAATATGTATTAAAAAAATAAAGGTGAAGGTTTATAGGAAGTAATCTACATTTTCATATCAAGGTTAAGAAATTCCTAAAATTTCAGATGGTTCTCTTTATTTTCCTATTAGTGAGCATGCTGACTTTTTGGGGAAAACTTCGAAATGCAATGGTTATTGGAAGAAGGTATTATATGGTGTTTGGAGAGAATACTACAGCCTTTGCAGAATAGTACGGACCATGTCTACTCTATTGCATCAAAGCAGGTTCACGAATCATTGAAAAAAAACAAATTGAAATGTGGGCGAAATTGAATCGATCCCTTTGTTAGTATTTCCTAGTTCAATGAAATGGGTTCGCCCTGTCTTCAAATAAAGGCAATCATTCGTATGGTCGCCATGGTTTCGAAATCACCTTAAATGAAGTAAAGAGAAAAAAATTTAAAAATGGAAAATCTCGTGGTGCTTGCGAAATACTCAATTTGGCACCCTTGTTTGTAGAGTATAGAACATTTGATATTGTTTGTGGGGCGTCGTATAGCACCAGCATGTATTAGTATTTGTATACCTTTCGTTTCGCTGTTACTTCTAATATTTATCTCAATTGGTGGAAAGTTTTTAATGCAGGGGTGTTTGAATTTCATTCATTTCTCTTTCCCAACATCAGTTAATATCGCGATTTAGCAAAGTCCATTGTTTTGTTTTCAACTCAAAATACTTAATAATCATTATTGATACAGTAATTAATGTACTGTATATAATAAGAATAATAATATAAATATAATAAGAGGACTTTCTCAGTCATTCAGTTCTTTAAATATCTGTTAATTTAATATTAACTTTAATTTAGGAATGGGTTTTCCGATTCAGATATTCAGATAATTCATTAATTTGCTCTCAAAAATAATTATTGATTGTTTTTAGAGAACTAGAGATAAACAATTAATATTTATAAAATACTAAGTTATTTGAGAGAAAACTAACCAATTTGAACAAATTGGTAATTATACAGGAGGCTTGGTGGTGTTTTATCAAATAAATACATTCAAAAAAATTGATAATAAAAAAGTTTAGAAAATCCGAATAAATCGTAACGTTGATTTATGATATGATGAGACACCAGGATATCAAACTTAAAAATGTCTGAATTAAATGAGTAATTTCATTTCTGTTTTTTTTTTTTTTTTTTTTTAATTGTTGAATTAATTAGTAATTATTTTTTAAGTTAACATATAATACTTGATTTCACACAATGATATATATTTCTATAAGTAAATTTTATTTATTATCTCACTTATACCTTTACCGGCTTTGTCATACCCATTAATTATATTAATAGATGCATATCCTTTATAAATTGTGTTAAACTGAAACTTGAAACATTATAAATTCCCCCGAAAGTTAACCCGAATAAAACATGTTTTGCTTAGTTATAATTATAATTTCTTTAAAATTCCTTTTCTCTACAATCTTAACATAATCTTAACTGACCTATTTCAAAAAATATTAATAACACTATTTTATTAAAAAAAGCGAGTCCTCATTAAGGTTCAAAAGAAACCTTGAATGTAAATGAGAGATCTAACCGTTGTCTATCATTCGAGGAATGAATTTAATATTATAACGCTATAAAGGTATTTAATAATATAAATGTATGTCATTCTAAAGAGAGAAGTCATTTCTCTATCGGAACTTTATAGCAACTGGGATTACGTGTACTATGTTCGCTCAGTGAACTTATTTCTCCGAGCGGCCGGAAATTTTTTTTCTGTGTTTCTGTGTCTTTTTGAATTGCGATACCCACGGTTATCGTATCCAGGAAAAAAGTTCTTTTTGGTGACAAAATGTTTGTATTTTCAAAATAAACAATTGAATAGATTACTGAATAATATAGCTTATTAAAAGGTGTTGGGATTTTGGCTTTCTTATAGATTTGTAGATCTATGAGATCAATTTAAATTAAATATTCTAGTATCAAATTTGAAACTTAGTTTAGCTAAGTGAAATTCGGATACATGACAAGCCACCTGAAGGAACAAATGGTCAGGTTCAATTAAAAATTGTATCTTAATGTATCTTTTATCTTTTTTTTCAAATAGATAACGCGGAAAATTGTAGCCAGATACAGATTCAAATTTAAACACATTTCTATATAGGCAACTAGATTTTAAAAATGTTTCTATATGATGTAGGTATAGAGCTACATATGTATCTAGTTACTTAACAATCCTGGGAATCAGTAACAATTACCAAGGGAATAATTAATGGTATTGATTAATTTTTTGAAAATGGACGAGAATTCCTGATAAATAACCTTCGTAAATTGTGAGATTTGGGAATGAAGAAAGGAATTGTAATAAATTCCTTTTGCAAGACATTCAATTTAATTGAGGGCAGGCGAATGAACACGATTTTCTGATCGATTTCCTTTTTATTTTGTCTTAATTTAAAAAGGTTATTCGATCCTCTTTCGGAAAGAAAGTCGTATGGTATTTTGCCATGCCTTATTTTTCTCATGAAAATCTTAGCCTTGTTTTTCTTATTGATAAAACGTGTTTCTTTTCCTTCAAATTTAAAACAAAACTAACAACTTAAATCCCATGTAGATTACTTAATTAATTATATGAAAAAGCAGATCCTGAAGTACTTTTAATCTATAAAAAAAATTGTTCTCCGGAAAGAAGAAGAAGGAAGTTGCACTCTCTCGTTAAACCCACCTTTGTTAGAAATTAAGATCTTTCAAAAATTGGGCAAATCAATGGATTGTTTTATTATGACATGGAGAAAGTAGAAAAGAGCTCGAAAAGACATTTAGTTTGTATAGAATTAAATCCTGCTTTTTTTGCTTTAATGAATAGCATGGCAAAGATTATTAGACTAGTCAATAAGGTTTGTAAGTAGTAGATAAGTTTAAAAACCAATCATTGGATACCGAGAGTGTAGCGTCACTGCTTCCTAAGAAGCAGAAGGCCCAAGGTGAAGACCCGCTCATTGCAAAAATTTAACCGAACATAATCCTACGTCAATTTACACTAAATCATACCCATATAAATCACATAAATAATAAAGATTATTCCAAAACTTAACTAACTTAAGTATCATATTAATTTAGTAAAATTTATGAAAACAAATGAAGAATGAAGTGATGTTAGTCGAGTCAAATTGTGTTTTTTATCAGGAAAGTTTTGGGGTAGTTCTGTTTTTTGCATATATACGTTTTTGGGGCGCTGAATCCAAATCTGAGGTCTCCCACCAAAATTTCGTGAAGCAATATTGTGGAAAATGAAGGAGCACGTTTTCGACAAATACATCTCTATACATTTTAAAACAAGATTAAATTTTATACAATTGAAACAAAGTTTCATTTTAATTGGATAATTGGTAATCCTTGCCGCAATGAGGTTGAAGTTTTGAAAAACTGCAATTTATTGCAAAAATCTCAGTTTTTCTTCATAAAATGAAAAACCACTCATCCTAGAAACTTGATTCATGTCTGATTCTCTAGAAAATTTTATTGACTTGAACGTTTACTTGACTGCTTTTTTATAAAAATCTTATATTTATAGATATTTTCCATGAAAATTCTGAGGATTCGGATCATATACTGTCATGTAAATTGCAGGATATCTATAGATTTAAGAGTTTTATCAAAAAAGTAGTACAAGTAAACATTCAAGTCAATAAAATTTCTTAAAGAATGAGATAGAAATCAAGTTTCTAGGTTGAGTGGTTTTCATTTTATGAAGGAAAAATTGCGATTGCGACACGGATTACCATTTATCCAATTAAGATGAAACTTTGAATTGTAGCAAATTGAATCTAGTTTAAAGATGTATAGAGTGGTCTTTTTCGAAAACATGCTCCTTATAGTCAAAATATCGAAAAAGTGCGAGTTTTTGGGTAATCCAGGGGGGCTGCCGAGGTCGAAAACTTGGATTTTGCGCTTGAGCCCGAACGGTTGGTCAGAGAAAGAACCTAAATAATTTGTTTTTTGGAAGGGATCATACTTATTTCTAGTAGAGTATTTTATAAAGATATAGGAAATTATAATTTCGTCAAAGAAACTCGAAAAAGTTTCTTTTTATACCCTTGAATTTTAGGTGAAAGTTGATAAGGGTCCCCCTTATCATCAGTTTTCCAATTTTTTTAGAAAATAAATATTTGAATTTCGAAGGGATTATACTTATTTCTAGTAGAGTATTTTATAAAGATATAGGAAATTATAATTTCGTCAAAGAAACTCTGAAAAAAAGTTTGTTTTCATACTCTTGAATTTTAGGTGAAAGTTGATAAGGGTCCCCTTATCATCAGTTTTCCAATTTTTTTAAAAAATAAATATTTGAATTTCGAAGGGATTATACTTATTTCTAGTAGAGTATTTTATAAAGATATAGGAAATCATAAATTCGTCAAAGAAACTCGAAAAAAGTATCTTTTTATAACCTTTGTTTTATAAAATTTGTAGGAAATTTTTTGAACTTTCATTTTGAATAGGAAGATTATTTATGAAAAGTTGATAGCTTCCTTAGTTATAATATAAAAACCTAAAAAAAATGGAAATTTCCACCTTTTTTGGATTTTCTACAATGTTGTGTCACGAAATTTTGGTAGGAGACCTCAGGTTTGGATTTAGTGCCCCAAAAAACATATATATGCAAAAAATCAGAACTACCCCAAAATTTTCCCCATATGGGCCCATTTGAGAACAATTTTGAAAAAAAATCTTATCACAAACACCAATTGTTTTCTTAACATACAATAACTTTCCATACTTCGTACAGAAGAGTAAAATATTACTAATAAATGAAAAAACAAGTCTTTTTATCTTATTTTGTGGTGGGGTCTGTTATATATTCTTTAATCGTTATTGTGCCTTTTATTTCTTCTTAGTAAGGGAATAAAAGTTGATTTGTCAGCTTTTTTCCAGTTCTGTATTGTCTCCTCAATGGAATTTATTATAGTAGTAGTAATCTCTGAAAATTACATGTAGTTCCCTCCTATTCTTTAAAAGTATAAAATAAATACACAGATTAAAAATTAAAAATGTGTAGGTACCTGACGAAATAAATAATATTAAATAAAGATTGAAATTAAATAAAATTATAAAATAAATAAAACAATTAAAACGAGCAAAAAGCGAATCGTTAACTCATAACCAGGCTGAATCATTTCTGTTAATGGGAAACATGAATCACTTAATATATATTATCCCAGAGTCAAGGTAGCTTTCCTTCACTTTTCTTATCCATTTAAAATTATTAGTACCTGGAGCACCGGGCGATGCTCGGTAACTTTTTGCGTCAATTATAGTAATATAATTTTTAATTTAAAATTCAGGTAAAAGGGTCGATTTCTCACTAGCGAGTTCTAGTGGGACAAGAGGTCTAGCGAGTTCTCACGGGTTAAAATAATTTATTATATTTAAAATAACTGTGAAAATTT
Source organism: Forficula auricularia (assembly GCA_024734495.1). Classification (NCBI taxonomy): domain Eukaryota; kingdom Metazoa; phylum Arthropoda; class Insecta; order Dermaptera; family Forficulidae; genus Forficula; species Forficula auricularia. Next base: position 1,361,103 of record JALMQS010000025.1, on the reverse strand, counting down.
TACTCTAAACTGTTCAAAGGGTTCAAATTTGTAAAAACCGACGCCCCCCCCCACCGTTAATTTTTTACTACGGTTTCAACCAATATCTAATCAGCTCTTAATCTCAATATAAAATACTGTTTTTATACCTTCAGTGGTTTTTTATCTATATCTTATACAAAATTTGGTAAAACACATACACACTTACTCGCTGGAAAGACTTCCCAACCCACTAACAGACATTTTGACAAAATAATTAATATCTCTTAAACTATAAATTTGTTGTGGTTCACTATACAAGGTTTTAATGTAGACCGAAACGTCGTGAATTCGTTTAATTATTTTATCAAAATATGTTTCGAAAACAACTCTTTTTTCATCCTAATTACAATATATCACCATTTCCCATATGGTAAACTAAAAATCAATAGTACAGTGAAAATTTTACCATATCGTGGTGTCAAAATATTTCCAAAACAAAAAATCTGATTAGATAATTCTTTGAATTTACTTAAATTCATGATTTATCTACTTCCAAATTGAAATTGATTGGTTTCAGAAATGTTTTGCCTTCTTTTGCTAATTTGAATTAATTTACTGCCAGGTTGACTGATTTACTCTTTAAAAATAATATAAAAAAGAAAAATCTTTATCCGTTCAAATCAATTTTTTTCTAAACATTTTATTAATTGTGTTCTCTATTTATTAAATCAATTTTTTAAACATTTTAATGCTTTCACCTTTAAAATAAATATATAAAATTAAATTAAAATCAAATAGCGTGAAGTTTGGTGGTCATCACTAAGCTAGTATAATATTTTAAATTAAACGAGTTGATATAAGAATCGTTTTGAAAATCATTGGCATATAAAATATATAATTAATACAATCAAGCACTCAGAAAAACATTAACAAAGATTATTTTCAATTATTCTAAAAGAATTTTAATTTGAAGCTTTGTTTCTTGGGTAATTCCAATTACCCAATCCTAAAATTAGCCCTTATGATTTCAATTACAAAAGAGAATTGCAACTTTTAATTTTTAATTTTAACGATTTAATATCCCCAGAGTTCAATCAAGTGTTTTTTTTAATGAATGTGGGTATTTATGTTATTAATTTTACAGCCAGTCCATTTAAGGTACTTATAATTAATGTAATCCTAAGTTTAGAGATTTTAGCTAAAAAATAAAAAAAAGGTGGTTAATTATTTAGTCACTGAATTTGAAGACAATCTAAAATAAATAGAAATCTGTCAAATTTTCTTGAATTTGACATAATTAGAAGTTGCAGGAAGGAACTTATATTAATCTGATCTTACAAATCAAATTTTGTAATTCCTTGATTTGCCAAAGATCCGATCTTTTGTCGTCAAAAGGCAATTACCTTTTTTTCTTAGACTTCTATTTCAATTATATATCTATAAAGTGGAAAATAAAAAGTTGTTATAAAATAAGGAATTTATGAGAGAATATAATAAATCAAGTAAGTTGAAAGGGGAGGTTCTAAGATTAGCAGCCCTCTCTAGTGATCACAGCAGCATCCTAATTTAATGAATTCTCACGAAACGCCCAATTATCAAAAATGGATACAATTTTTCCTGCCGCGGACGAATCTTTATTATGATTATAATAATTTGAAAATTTTCTAATTTTAATTTTCTAATAGCCCCCCTTCCTTAATTCAACTAAAATTTAATCAGCTCTTAATCTCAATATAAAGAATCTACAAGTGAAATTTTGTTTTGATATTCACTCTAGTTTTTGAGCTATACCTATCGAACACAAGATTAGATAACGTACTAACAAACATTTTTACAAAATAACTAATATCTCGTAAAATATAATTTTTTCGATGTTTACTCGTTAGAGTTTTTTGTAGACCAAAACGCCATGGTTTCACTCAAATTTTTCTTATCAAAATAGTTTCAGCTGTTTTTGAGATATTTCGAAAAAACGAAGCAAAAAAGATTTTTTTCATGCACGATTACAATATAATTGAATATACGCTGCATGTGTATCATGTTAAAAAGGGTCTACAATTCATAAATATTTATATAATATAAATATATAGATACTTGCCATTTAATAATAGATATTTATTTTCAAAATTTTTTGAAAGAGATATAGTATTGTAGTAGAAAGTTCGATTGGTAATGAATGATTGGTTATTCTATTCATCATATAGAATATAGAAATATGAAATAATGATATGGATTAAGTAAATTTATAGTTTCACATTTTTGCATGGCTATTTGGTTGATTTGTTTGTTTCACACGAAGAATATATATAATATAGAATATACCATATATATATTGGGGGGGGGGCTTAATCAGGTCATACAAAAACTTTTACTTAATTATCTTGAACCACTTTATGATAATCTCTTCTTTTTTTATTTACTTTTATTTAATTTAAAATAAATCAAGTTAAACATCCGGTGATGGCGTTTCCTTTCGAGTAACTTTGCCATTTTCAGAAACCAGTCTTTGGCTTTGACCTAAGACGTTTCTTTGTTTGTAGGCGTCTCGCAATGTCCGTTCATTCAACTCACTCAGGACCAAACAAATCCAAATATATCCACGGAAAAGATCTAATTTCAAAATAGCATATGCATAAAGATACCTATATCCCATTGCTCAAAATGTGAAATCGAATAAGTTGAAAAAGAGAAGGATTGATTTCAATTAAAAAAAAAAATACTGATACTGAATATTAACTTTGATGAAAATTAAAACAAAAAGAATTCCTAACAACAAGACAACATTTGTAATCATTTGTTGAATGCAGGGACAATCGACAGGTTCGAATCTAAATTATTTTGTTTATATTTCTTAATCCATTTATATTATGTGAGTTTTATTCGCATAATTTTTTAAATCTGTCTTTATAAAACAGAGCCTCCATAAAATAATTTAGTGAATTTTCCTTTATTTTAGCTGTTTAATAGAATCATATCTTCGTCGTTTCATGATTTCATTCCAGGAGAAATCTTTGAAAACTATATATGTATTTTATATATAAAATAACATCAAATCATGAAATCTTCAATTTAATTTTCTACCACTATTTCCCAATGTTATTGTTTGTTAACTAAACGTTTAGTTTTTTAAGAGGAATCATTAATGATGTTTTCCTCTGCATGATTCACATAAAGATACAGCTATATATAATTTTATTTGTTAGACACTATAGTTTCAAAGGTCCATCTTCAGTGTTTATTTATGTTTTTGTTTAAATATGTATATACCACGAGGCAATCCAAAGTACTCCTTAAAATGTTAGTTTATAACTTTGGTAAATTTATAATTTTCTCAATAATATATCAAAGAATAATTATCATATTAACGAGAATTGTTTTTGATCGCGCTTTATAAACAAGATATAGGTATATCGCGAGACTACTGCTGGTTGAGGTATTGAGTTCGCTAAGTCTTAAGTCTGAACCAAGAGAGAATGAAAAAGATATGATACATTTAACTATAATCCAGCAATGGATCATATCTTTTTCATTCTTTGTTGGTCCAGGCTTAAGACTCAGCAGACTCCAATAGTCTCAATCAGCAGTAGTCTCGCGATATATATCTTGTTTAAAAAGCGCGATCAAAAACAATTCTCGTTAATATGTAAATTATTCTTTGATATATTATTGAGAAAATTATAAATTTATTTAATTTCATTATTTCATGTTAGAAATATATAAATTCGGATATTATTTTCACTTAATATTTGAGAGAAATCACTTGCTTTCGATTCGCGATCGAATCAAATACAGGAAACTTGGGATTTATAACTTTGGTTTTGAGAACACCCTCAATGATTTCCTCTTAAAAATCATCATCTCTGCTTCTTTGGCTTTTGGAAATAAAATATTAAAAATTTTAAATTTTTAGATATCTATAAACGATTAAAAATGTACTAGGGTCAAATATTCTTCCCCATTAGGCTAAATATATAATATTATATGTAGTAACTAATCTAGACAAATATTGTAAAAGTACAACATTTTATATTCGAAAGTAGCAAGTTTTTTCTTTAAAATTTAACTTTTTATTGTAAGTATTTATTAAATTATTATGTTAAGCGGCATAGGTAATCAATCAACTTCCTCAACTATGTATATTTCTCTCTTTTAGAAAACTGCATTGTCTTTTTACGAGTTGTTCTGGAAAAAATAGCAAAAAAAAGAAAGTTTCATTATTTAAAATGTAAAGTTATTATGTTTGTTTTTTGATTACTTATTATCTCTAAGTATGTTTTCTAAATAATATAAGCAACAGCATCATTATGGGAACCAAATACCAAAGATCCAGGGGCTGGCATGATTAAAACAATTATGTATAAAACATGTTTTTAACATTTATTCACTTACCATTAAACGTTTTTAATAACTGCGTCATAAGCCAATGTTTAAGTGCCTTAATATGTAATTTCTAGTCCTCTTTTTTAATTTTTGTAAAATGTAATCATATTTTATTTTGACACCTTGTCATTATTTTCTGATCTATTAAATTTCTGTTTCAGTTTATGTTGAAAAAACTTTATTAATGTTTTTAATATTAAATAAATACCTAGAACTATTTTCTAAAGAAAAAATCGTGGACCAAAAAACGATAACATCCATCCATCCATACATCCATCCATCCATCCATACATCCATCCGCACGCACGAAATGAAAAAATCGCACTTTTTGGCCTCTCGACGAGACCCCATGTAATTTTTGGCAAAACCGTCACGTGCTAAAATTCAACCTAATTGAATACTACAATTTGTGACTTTAATTGAGTCCATGGGTTCCGTAGTCTTTACCTGAGGACCCTTTGAAGCCACGCTTGCCCCGAGAGCGATTACAATACTTTACCCATGCTTTGCATTGGATAAAGTAAAAAATATTAATCTGAAAACGTTTATTTAAAATTCAAACGTTTTGCAAGAAATTCTTTTAATTGGAATTTTCCTTTATCAATGAAAATTTTGAAAAAATAGCTTCTTTAAAAAAGGAATGGTTATTAACAAATAAATATTTTGAAAATAGACTGAAGATGAAATTAATGAATTTGGCAATTTTTGGCTGTGAACAATTTAAATTAAATAAGCTGACGTGTTCTGATGTGGACATCCACTTGACTTTACCATATAACCTGGCCCCTCAATCATATTTAATAAAATTATTTATAATTATGTAGGGGAGGGGGGTTAGTTTTTGCATTTTTAGACTTCTGGGGTCCCACTGATTATGTATACAAAATTTGGTTGAGTTTGGTAAATGGCCAAGATTTTCATTTTTGGACCCTACACCCCCCCCCATTTGGGAGGTTGGTTTTGGATTTTTAGACTTCTGGGTTCCCACTGATTATGTATACAAAATTTGGTTGAGTTTGCTCAAATGGCATAGATTTTTAATTTTTAACCCGCCCTCCACCCCCATTTAATTTTGGGTCGATATGCAGCAAAATCTAATCAGCTCTTAATCTCAATGGACCAAAACTACGTGTGAAATTTGGTTTTGATATTCACACTAGTTTTTGAGCTAGCTTGTCCACAAAAATTTGGAAACGCACAGACTAACGGACACCGAACCAGAAAACCAGACAGACTAACTAACTAACAGACATTTTGACAAAAGAATTATTATCTCGAAAAATGTAATTTTTTTCGATGTTCACTTATTAGGGCATTTTTGTAGAGCGAAATGCCATGGTTTCGTTCAATTTTTTTAATCAAAAAGTTTCAGCCGGTTTTGAGATATTTTGAAAAAAACAACACTTTTTTCATGCACGATTACAATACTTGACCATACCCTGTATGGTAAAGGAAAAAGATTCAACTTGGCAATGAAGTGTAATTTATTAATACAAGCTTGTGAGTTAAGCCCAGAAATCACTCATTTTTCTTTTCTTTTCGTTTTTTATTCATTACAATAGTTTTTTTTGGCTTTTCGGCCTTTTTAGCCATAGGCCACTTTACGATACTATTTATTTATTTATTTTAAATTTGTCTATACCCCGGAGTCAGATTTTAGCCTGATGCCTCGAGTAGGATTCGAACCCGGGTCCACTTGGTTGGCTGGCACGCTACCCCTAGCCTAACCCGTCCCCCTATTACAATAGTCTGATTTTTTTTTTTTTTAGAAATTTTAAAAAAACTAAAAAAGTTGGATGGAATAAAAGAGCCAAAAAAACATTCTGGGTAAGCCGATGAACCATTAATTATGAAATCTCGAAGTAATAAAGTATTAAGAATGTTCGAGTCAATGAGATTTTTAAAATTATTTTTTAAAGTAGACATTTGATTTTTTTTAGAAAATCCGTTATTTAAATAATGCAACAATTAATATGAAACTTTCGGATTCTCTATTGATCTATTGCACTATGTGTGATATACTTATTTGAATTAAATTAATAGTTGTAGTTCTATATTAAGTTTCTTGAATAAGTTAGATCAATGACGCAAAGTATAAATTTCATAATGAGAACATAAATAGCTACTTGGAAGAAAGTTATAGAATATATTAATATTAATAGAATGCTTAATTATATGTGTAAGTGTGGGTGTTACTTAAACTGTTAACTCATTTGTAAATGACTCAAGATTTATTTTTTAAGTTAATTTTTCTTATTCACTACAGATTAGAAAGGCATATCAAATTAATTATTTAAAAACATAAAAAAGCGATTGGATGAATTTCATTTCTCACGCTGATGCTGGATATTTCACAAAGATTTGATTGTTTTTTGTTATATTTTAGGAAAAAATATGATTAATTAGACAATTTGTTATTTTGAGAAAAATATCAATAAACCACCACTAAATCGTTTACTTATCAAATCAGCTTTGAAGATATAAGTAATTTTTTCATAACAAACATTTTAACTTTTCGATTCAAGCAGCTATATGAGAAAAGTTAGATATTAATTAGTTGGAATCGTAGGAAATTGGAAAAATTCAAATTCAAAACAGTTTTACTTTTTAATGAGTCGGAAGTTTCGTAGCTATTTTTCCATTCAGCGGCTCACTATGTAACTCAATTGTCCATTATTGATAAAACATTGTTCTTTTATCAATAATGGACAATTGAATTACATAGTAAGCCGCTGAAAAAGTTGAAAAATAATCGACGAAACGTCCGACTCATTAAAAGTAAAACTCTGTTTTGTATTTTAATTTTTCACTTTCCTACCATTCCAACTAGCTATTTTAAATATGGATACGATTAACGAAACGTTTGATATTAAATTTACTAAAGGAAGTCGAAAAATAATCAATGAAACGTCCGACTCATTAATAGTAAAACTTTGTTTTGAATTTAAATTTTTCACTTTCCTACCATTCCAACTAACTATTTTAAATATGGATACGATTAACGAAACATTAGATATTAAATTTACTAAAATTTCTACTAGATTACGCTGACGTTTCGGTATCTCAAATATTTTTCTATTTATTTGAATTTTAAAAGTCGATAGTGCTTGTGTCCTGAGCTAATGAAACAACGATACTGGGATTTGTACAGATAGAATATGAAAAGTCATTTCGTCTGCTTAAATATTAAATTCTAAATGAAAATGCAAAATAAAAGAAAAATATTATGGTTATACAGGAAGAATAATAAAAGTTTCTATAGTAAGTCATGCAACTTTGTTTTAACGTACTAGTCTAAACCAGTGTGCTTCACAACAATTACTTGTACGGGTTAAATATCTGGTCCGTGAGAATATTTTTAAAACCTGTATTAATAATATAATTGAACCAATATAATCTTAATTTACTCAAAAAATTTTCAACGTAGCCTTCCAAAATCCAGATAATACATATATATTGTATTATATACTTTTTCGCCGGCCCTTGGTCAACCAATCTGAAATTTTAGTGGTCGTCAGTATAGTTTGGGTTGAGAAGCACTGGTCTAAGCCGTTCGCGACGAAGAAGTGCCATAATTTGCGGACAGAATTTTTGAAAACAATTTCACTCTCTTCTCCAATTTTTCATACAATTACTATACAATACCCCATCTTTTTAAATAGAAATATGATTGTTTTTAATGTTTTTGTTTTTTAATACAATATGTAATTTTTACATAGAAATATGACTAAGTTTGCAAGAAGAAGCTTCGTCATTTCTAGATTGGTTGATTTTATTCACGGTGTCTTTGATCAGAAAATTAATTGGATGATAAATAAATCCAACTTATTTGAATGTCCCTACCTCTTTTAATATTCAACTGTCATTGAACTGACAAACATTCTCAATCGACTTATATAGAAACTGCTTAAGAAACTCTCATTGAATGTTTCGTGATCATACAAATCGAAGGTCAAACAAATTGATTATTGAGATCCAAAAAGAACAGTTTTGTATTCCAATGAGGTCAATCTTTAAGGTAGTTGTTTCGCGACAATTACTAGCAAAAAGTTAATCCTAGAGTATATAGAACAGACAATGAGGATTCCAAATTCATAAGCCCAAAACTTTTTGCCGTTTATGTACCACTACTAGCCAATCCCGTGCTCGTTTGACTAATCTGGAAACACTGTCCGAGCTTGTATATATTTTATCTCACAAATGTCAGATAAAGTACATTATAAAGAGAGGCTTATAAAACAAAAATTTCATAATAAGCGATTGAAAGCTGTTGCGATAATAGCTGAAGCGAAAAACGTCAAAAAAGTAATAAAGTTAACCCACTTTTTAGGTTAAATACGTGCGTTGTTGTCAGCTTGTTTTTAGTGTAAATTTTTCTTTATACATTTTTCATTATTTATTCATTATTATCTCAGAAACTGTGTTGTAACTATGAATTAAATTTTTCTTAAAAAATGTATTAGTTATTGCTTAATGTTGGTTTAGTTTTTTATAACAATGGTAAGAAGAGTTTCTTAATTATAATTAAATACGTATGTAAACTTTCCGATATCCCGTATAGTGCAATGTATAAGAGTCTAAAAAACTCTATCTTTGGAATTTAATATCTCCGGAACTATATTGTTCATCGATGAAGAAGTATTTAAATAATAATCTGTTTAAATTTCAAAAAAATCCTAAGAAAACCCATATGGTGAAACAACTAGCCTAAATTGTATCATTTACTTTTTAGTTTTTACTTTGGTTTACCATATTATAATATATTTACTGTATGAAGAAGAATTTTTTGTAAAAATTCAAATTCAATATTTTTCAAAAAATAGTCAAACAATTTGACAAATCCATAGAACATGTTCTTTTACTTTGAGAAAGGAAGTTCAATATTTTTTTAAATCTATGTCATCGAAAAGAAAATTTTAAAACGACTATTAGTCACGTGTAGCCAAATCAACAGTTAACTATTATTCAACGTGGGCTGGCTGGTTAGTTCGATGAACGGATCGTCAAAAGTGCGATTTAAAGGAGGAGTAGCTATTAATGGGTATGAGAATGTTTTGAAAAGGACGGGGGTCTAATCAGGGATATATTTTTATGTGATTATTTAACGGAAAGTTTTATTAAAAAGAGTATCCAAATTTACATGAAAAAGAAATAATAATATTACTTCCATTACTTTTAGGGTTTTAATTAAAAATAAACTCAGAAAACGACAATCCATAAATTATTCTCTTCGTTTTGCACAACCTAATATCGAAGACATTATTGAGAAAGAACAACAAAAAATCACATTAACATTGTTATTCTTTTTATTTTAATTTTTTTTATAATTTCTATAAGCTCTTTAATTATAAAGAAATTGTATATCAAAATATACATTATTTTTACTTTTAATCATTTCTTAAAATTTGTCTTCTTTTAAAATATTTTTATTATTATTTTAATTTTCTTAAATATTTTTGTGACCATTCCAAGCTATTATTGTTATTATTATTATTTGGGTCTTTTGTATTTCCTGCAGCATAGGCAACCACACTTGATTCAGAATGGTCTTGCACGCTAATAAGTTTGCTTAAGAGACTAAAGCGGAGTGAGAAGCCAGAGTAAAGAAATTTCCTATTTCTAAAACATAATATGAATTCATTATTGAAGCTTTTTGGTGTTATGTTAATGATTTGAATTTTTTTCATAATTATAGACTTATACCTTATATCGTCGGTTGTCCGTTTTTGCCTATACAATGGTAAAAATTACATTTAGGGAAATATTTTTCTCCATTAATTTTAGAATAAAAGTGTAAATACACTAGGTTGTTTTTTGGTGTAATAGGTGTGTAATAAATAATAAATATCGTCGCCTTAGAGTATAAACCTGCTAACTCACAACAAGGAAATTTTACAGGGGAGAGGAAAAACAAACAAAATTTAATATTGTTGTTATGGAAAGAAACTATTTTTCGCATTTTTTTCTACAACTTACGATCGTAATTTTAAGTAGCAGTTTTAATTGGACGATTCTGCATCTTTTTTCTTTCAAACGATATTAATATCTCATATTTGATAAAAAATGGATTTAGCAGATTTACACTCTAAAGCGACAATATAGTCTATTAGGTGTTCATAATTAAAAACTGAACCAAATTTACAGATTTGGTACTTTGGGGGTTGAGTTGTTTATCGAAAGAAACGTTTTTTTTTTTTTTTTTTTTTTAATGCAATCGAATGCAAGAAGGGCTGCACCAGTAAAGATGCAGCCCCTATGGATCTCGAAAGACCCTTGCATTACCGTTTCTGCTAGAATCACCTAGATTGTTCATTGTTCGGAGAAAATCTCATTAAAATGAACGGGGTTTCAAAACCTAGTTCTGGAGATATTTCAGGTGCTCTGGAGAAGTGAATAGCTCTCAGTCTATACCAATAGAAGACTTCCTCACAGGTTTTGAATACGACTTCAGAACTAGGTGTTGAAAGTCCATGCAATCTGATGAGATTTTCTCATTAAAATGTGCAACCTAGATGGTTTCAGAAGAACTTTTCTTTAGATATTTATTGACACTTTTCATTGAGAATATAATGAAAGGATTGAAAATAGCTAAAAACTTAAAAATTGGATTATTATATTTTATTAATTTTTTTTAGTGGATTCGATTGCCTGGTGAGCTCAGCTCGCCCATCGTATCGAGTTACAAGCAGTCCTTAGCAACTCCAAGGCTGCTACTCTTACACATTACTGTAATTAAAATTATTATAAATTAAAAGTGATTTTCATCTCTTCTCGTAAAAAATTATTTCATTTAAGCACAATGATGACGACATGCATTTATTCTTAATGTCAACAATCCACAGGGTAGAAAAATGTCATCTCTAATTTCCATAACGCCCTAGGGACAAAAATAATGTTCAATTATTACTTTTCATTTGGTATTATTTATATGAGTCTGGTAAAACTAAAGTGTTGTAAGTCACAATAATCACATTTTGAGATATAAAAGCTTTTTGTTTACTTGTTATAAGAAATTCCATTACTGCATTAAACTGTGCTGGTCTCTTGTGGAGTTAGGACATAGACTTCATTGTGGAGTTAGGACATAGACTACATTTCCATTAAATAAATTATAATGAGTTTGAACTTGAAGTTGGTGGTGTTTAACAGTAAGGAGATAGATCAAATAAATTGAGTTAAAACATCTAGTTCTAAATCTCGATATACATATTTCGGGTTATTAGCTCATCATCAGGAGTTACTGTGAAACACCACCAACTTCAAGCCCAAACTCATTATAATTTAACAAGATGTGTCACTATCAACTAACCCTGCGTTCTCTAGGTTTTATTTCCCTTAAATAGTTTGTCGTACATCTCTGGACTTGACTCAGATTTTTCAAAAATATACTTACAGCACTTTGGCTTTGACAGGCTCATTTATTTCGAAAAGAATGTAAGGGTGATATGCTCAGTTATTTATTAATTTTCGTAGAACGGAAGTGACTTCGATTTTTATAGGTAGTATAAGATACAATGGGAAATAGTATTACTAGCCTTCTTTAAAAATAGTATGATGCATGTCTATTAAAATTTTCAGATTATAAAACTATTAAACAATAAAACAATCCCTGAGAACCATTGATTGGTAACTTCTGGGAAAGTTACGTAAATCATCAACTAAATAGTCTATTAATTAATGCTTTTATCTCTAAATTTCAGATTCCAATGGCCTGGCCGCCTCGACTCAACAATGTGTCCTGCTATTTCCTCATTCTTGTTGGATTACTTTTCGTGTTCATAGGACATGTCCATGGCCATGGCCGCCTTATTGAGCCACCATCCAGAGGCACCATGTGGCGGTGAGACTTCATTCACTTTACTAAAGAAATATTATCATTATGTAAATTTAATAGTTTTAAAATACTTTGTGATGTTGAAGTAGTCAGACCATCATAGATAAATAAATAATTTAATTCAATAAAATTTATTTATAACAAATCGGATTAAGTAAAAGACGATCTTATGATTTTCCCAATTAAAATAATTTAAAAAATCCGTATTAATTGACTTTTAAATTAAAAAGTTATTAAAATACATGAATTAAAGTATTTATTTACCTTGAGTACTTGGTGGTTTCACCAATTCTCAACAACAGCAGAAAACAAAAAAATTCCGAATAGAACAAACAATCAACAAGAAAAAACAATTTTGGCACTGACCAGGTGTCTGTCTAGTCGACTTGACTCGAAGAGAAATAGAAATGAAATGATAAACATTTCCAAGTTGAAAGAAACCCGTTAGGTCTGATAAGATTAGCATGGAACAAATAATTCCAGAAGAAAAATTGATTCGAGAGTTGCCCGTTAAATGAGACACTTGTTCTATAAGATTTTCATTATATATGCCACATGATTGTAGCCAGAAGGGGAGATTTAACCCCATTTACCCTCGAATGAAAAAGATAATTTTTTTTTTTATTTTTTTTTAATTTCAATGTTGTTCTTATTTTTAGTGAAAGGAATTGAGCTAGAAAATTGAAACTTGTCAGGGTAGTCGAATTTATTAATACAAACTTTTTTTTTGTTAAGGGAGAATGAAGTAGGTTCTTGGTGAAATATTAAATAAAGTAAAGAAAATTTTTGAATTTTTTTTTTCTTAGATCATAAGCCATTTAGCCATGCTCAACTATAAAATTATACAGTTTTGTATATTCTTCAAAAAATTAATTATAATGTTATAAGTACATAATAAAAACAATTCACAATGGATAAAAACAAAAACAAAAAAAATTCACAAGGAAAAAAAGTTGATAAAATCTAAATACAAATTAAAATATAGATTTTGCATATATATGTTTTTTGGTGTGCTGAATCCGAATCTGATGTTTGCTAAGAAAATTTCCTGACAAAAAAAACATTGTCAAAAATGCAAAAAAAAGGTAAAAAATCTCATTTTTTGGCGGTTTTTCACTTATAACTCGAAAACTTTCAACTTTTCGTAAATAACCTTCCTATTCAAAATGAAAATTCATAAAACTTCTTACAAATTCCATCATTTAGATTTTTTCTCCGACCAACCGTTCGTGCTCAAGCGCTAGTTGAAAATTGGCGTATTTTTTATGTTTCCACACATCCCAAAAACTCATACTTTTTTCGATTTTTTCCCATTTTGACCATGAAAGAGCACATTTTCGACAAAGACCACTCTATACATTTTTAAACTAGATTAAATTTGATACAATTCAAACAAAGTTTCATCTTAATTGGATAATGGTAACCCGTGCCGCAATGAGGTTGACGTTTTGAAAAACTGCAAAAAATCGCAGTTTTTCTTTCATAAAATGAAAACCACTCATCCTAGAAACTTGATTTCTGTCTCATTCTCTAGGAAGTTTTATTGACTTGAATGTTTAGTTGGACCTCTTTTTTGATAAAACATAGATTTATAGATATCTAGCATTTTACATGACACTTTTGAGGATTCGGATCATATCCTGTCATGGAAAATGCTAGATATCTATAAATCTAAGAGTTTTATCAAAAAAGTGGTCCAAGTAAACGAAAAGTTGATAGTTTTCGAGTTATAAGCAATAAACCGCCAAAAAATGAGATTTTTTACTTTTTTTTGCATTTTAGACAATGTTCTGTCACGAAATTTTGTTAGAAAACCTCAGATTCGGATTGAGCACACCCAAAAACACATAGGATCAAGAAATCAAAACTACCCCAAAACCTTTTCCGCCAGGGCCCCTTTACAGAACAATTTAACTGATGTAAAAATGTACTTCAAGCAATTAAATCAAAAAGAACATAGTTCTTGATTAAACATATGAAATATATTTAATTACGGATAGTTTGCCATAAGAAACGGTTTATCGTTGCCATTACTCATCCCATGAGGCCTGCCTTTTGGGGGGGGGGGCTCTAACCTACGCCTCTGTATGTACATATATATATTTTAAACAAAAAAGATAGCTGTGCAATTCTTTAGATGGGCGATGGCTTATAATTTGTTTTTAGTATATTTTAGTGATTTCGATGCTTAGAATAAATTATATCCTTCTAAGACGTCAATAAAAAAGAAATTGGTACATTTTACTTCTCATGAAATCCTGCTTGTCAAACGCTCCTAGCATAATGAATTCACTAATTTTTTACTTTTTTTTTATCTTTAAAATGTCTGAAAACATTAAGAAAAATCATTTTCAATCATGATTTTTTCTGTCTGTCTGATGCTATAACACTATAACTCAGAATTTAAGTTGTATCTAGTGACAAAATGTTTGTATTTCTAATCAGAATATTAGATTTTCCGGTGCATAACATATTTTTTGAATGATTTTATAGAGATTTTAAGGAGTCATCATAATATAGATATAATAAATAAACAATTTTAAATTTCAATTAAATCAATCATTTTATTTATTTTTAAGCTAAAGTTTATTACAAACAATTTATTATTAAAATTAATTAAGAAATTAAATTGTCTCTTTTTCATTTCTAACATCATCTCTAGTTAAAATAAAGTTTTTCAAAAATGTTCATCGAGTTCAGACTTGAATCAGAATTATATACGTTAATCCACTAGAGTTTTCTCATAATATTAAAATAAATTTAATAATATAAATAAATGCTTTTGATTTATTTATATTAATTCACAGAACATGTCTTCAAATAACGCATTTGGTTTATAGAAATTGTCATTAAAAACATATCGTCGCCTTAGAGTGTAAACCTGCTAAATCCATTTTTTATCATATATGACATACCTTTCGAAAGAAAAAGAGATACAGCATCGTCCAAGTAAAACTGCTACTTACAAATTACGGTCACAGCGGTAGAAAAAAAATGTGAAAAATAGTTTATTTCCATACCAACAATATTAAATTTTGTTTGTTTATTCTCTGCCCTTTAAAATTACCTTCTTGTGAGTTAGCAGGTTTACACTATAAGGCGACGATATCATTCTTTATAGATTTTACGAATATACCTACATCAGCATCTACATTTACAGTATTTTATATTAAATTGAGAATTTTTTATTTACAATTTTAAAGAACTAAAGACTATTTATTACTCACCAAAAAGTATTAACTGAAAAGTGAATTTAAATAATTAAATAAAAATATATTATCCAATTGGTATTCAAAGGAGTTTTAAAAAAAGGTTATAATGATGTTTCACATGTAAACTACTTAAGTAAATTACTTGTGAAATACCACTATAACTTTTTTTAAAAACTCCTGTGCTTAATATGTTTCACTATAAACCAACACCGCTTTCCCTAAATGTTATCAATTGGTATTCAGTAAACATTTAATAAAAGGAATAGCACTATAAAATATACATGTATAATAGCTTAATAGCTATGAATATTTAAAGAGAAAGTAAATATTAAGTGTTTGAATATCTAAAAGTGGTTAAACATGAAAATCCTTAGGTCTCTATTAACTAGCTAAGCTAGTTGAATAATGGTTTATAATTATAAATTAAAAAGAAATGAGGCCTTAATAATTAATTTACAAATACATACTTTAATAGATTATTTATTCTGAAATTATATAGGTATATCTTTTTTAATTCAATTATTATTTAACTCTGTTAATATAAAGTAGAATTAACACTTTCTTATTTGATTTCACTAAATTTTGCAGTTGAGAAGACTTGATGATAAATATAATATTAATGAACTTTTTCGCTGCCAAATTCTTGGTCGAATAGAAGGTATTAATTAGATTCACTTGTCCACACGGTAAATCGTAAATCGCGGAGCCAGTAATTTAACCAAATGATGGATTATTACTCGATACACTCCGAAGGCAAAGTGTTGTGGGTGGGTCTTAGTTACACTCCAAATTTTATTATATTTATTTATTTTTGCTTATTCGTGATTAAAATTGTCCGAAACTTGGAGAAAAATCATTTTACAACAAATCAATTTAGCTAATGAGATGAAATTTGGCACTTAAGTTTAAATAAACTGCACCTCTTGTGCCACTTTCTATCTCAAACAAATAAAAAAATAAAATAAACCAATACTATTGTTTATTCAAGGCAAAATTCTAATATTTATATCACCATGTCATAAGTCAACTTTTACGTTTCATTTGGAATTATACCTTTTTTTCAATGAAAATATTGAAATATTTTTTTAGATAAATACTATTCTCTCTCTCCTGATTTGGTTCAAATTCGGTGGCATATCGAAAAGATTTGATAAATTTATATAATCAAATAATTATTAAAATTTAATCAAAAAATAATTTTTATATTGTTTTTCTCATTAAAATAATTTAAAAAACACTTATTATTTATTATTATAAAATATATGAGCTCATTAATAGCTTAAATTTATTTCTTGCCTATCTCTAAAGAATTAATTTCTAAATTAGCGTAAAAGATATTTTGGAATTTACCTATTATCTTAAAAAAAAAGATTAGCTGACTCTTCGAAATTACTTACACAGAATTTCAAAATAAATTTCTTCAAATCACAAATTTTGTCACTGTTTGAAAATTGTGATACGCGTAGTCCTCAGTAAACCAGTTGAGCACACTTGTAGGAGCAAGATAAATATATTTTTGTTATCAGGCATAATGCCCAAAAATGTAAACCCTGTGGATCGTGAAATGTCTTTATTCTCCCGGAGAAAGACACTTGGAATTGTTTATTTTTTTAATAATCAAATAAAATCATATCATTGTCAAGCATTTGTTTTTTCTTATTATTAGTCTAGGATAGTGGCTGTAGCTAAAGAGCTGGACTAAAAATTAATTAATACAAATGAATAATCTGTATATCCTACACTTTTCCTTACTCAAATCGTCCAATGAAAAACAGACATAACAACAAAATTTATATACACTGACTAGTTGCCCGGAAAGCGTACTAGTGCTTGAGTTCGACTCCCGAGGGGACAAGACCCTCCTACATGATATATAAACATATCTATTAAAATCTTTGATTTTACCTAAATTCATTTTGGTTAATAAAATTTATATAATTTTTCTTAAAAATATTAGTTTGTGTTGATCACAATAAGAGTTTTTTTTCTAATCCTTATGTCTTATAGTAGAGTTTTCACTTTATTATATTTCAATATCTTTCAACCATTTTTTAAAAATTCGGAAGAAAGAAATAAAACTGGAATAATTTTCCAATTTTTCAAATACTTCTCATTTCCGCATACTATATAAAAAATTACTATTTTCTATTAAAATTGCTTCTCCTACTTCTAGAAATTTTCAAATGATTAGAAATTATTTGTATCAAGCTTTCGATGAATTTAAAACGAGTTCAAAAGTAGGCACCGAAACAAATTTTTGATTATTTTTCAATTTAAATCTAGAATGATTGGAAAGTTATTCCAATATTCCTAACATCAATTTGACCTCGAAACCTCAACTGCAAAAGATTTTTATAAGAATTTAAGAATTAATAATACCATAAGATATAGGAAAACTATTTTAAATAAACATTTATACTAACTAAAACACTAAAAGACATAATTTTCAATTTATTCATTGTAAAATATTATTAATAATTATTTTGATTATAGGTATGGTTTCTCCACAACTCCAGATTATAACGATCACGAATTGTATTGTGGAGGATTCACAAGACAATGGCAAAAAAATAAAGGAAAATGTGGGGTCTGTGGAGACCCCTGGGATTCACCTACGGTAAATATTTTAATTTTTCAATTTCTGATTTTTTATATATTCAAAAATGTAAAGATAGAAGGGTTATAAAAAATTGAAAACATCATAAAGAGTAATTTTTAATCTTAAAATATGAGCTTTTTCAAATAACTATTATAACTAAACTGTACAAGAGTTGCAGAGGCGTGCGGTCCATGGATGCTGTGGAAGCGGCGCATCCCTAACATTTCAAACATTTAGAGTATTTTCATAAATATATAATCTCGACTTCAAAATTTCAGGAGGATATTTAAATTTTCAAATTATCATCCGTTATTTCAAATATTTCTATAAAAAACATTTTTTGTTTTGAAAAGTATATTGGTTCTCGAAATGAAATAAAATTGTTGCATAGTTTCAAGGATCAATTAAATTGAATGATTTTTTCGAAAAAGGGTGCGGATAGAAGGTTTGAAGTCCCTTCCTGGTATATCTTCCAGTTCAAGGATGTTAAAGACAAGTCCAGACGAGTTTTAGTCGAATAAATATTGTTCTCGCTGAGGAACTATTAAAATAGTAATAATACAAAAAAGGAACAAATAAAGATGATTCGAGAATCTTTGAACTAGTCCAATTTCAAGAACTCTCAATGTATAAGATCGGAAATAACCAAGAGTGCTATAGACAAATCATAGCTTTCTTATAGCAATAGAATTAGGAGAAATTTAAGAAATTTTTATAGAACAGGCTGATTCATTGTGGAAGATAGTCGATTTCCATCTCAGGGACTGTGGAGTTGAAGTCAAAAGATTTAATTTCTGACTCCTACCTTCACTCACACAAAGCAGTATCCGTTTGGGGCGAAGGTCCTAAAATATATTTTTAAAAAATCTAATGTTAAATTTGAAAAATAACGAAAATGTTGCCGTATTCGATGAAATTTGCAAAAAAGTGAAGATTAAAAATAAAATTTCAAAAAATGGAGTATACTTTTTTGGACAGCATCCCCTGGTTGAAAAGTCACCAACCCCCACTGAAGAGATGCTATTTTTCTTTGTTTCTTCGCTGGTCCTGTAATATTCGTCATTAGAGGTTTCTTTCCATATTTACAATTTTAAATATGCCTATTCACTTTCGTAGATTATCCAATCTTCAACTTTTCAAAATCGAAATTTATTTCCGCTTTCTTTCAAATTGTAATATTGAATTTAATGGAAATTATTCGAGTTGCGGTCGAAGAAATATCATTCATTCTTTTCTTTCTCTAAAATGTAATATAAGAACTTTGTTCTTATCTATTTAATGAATAAAATTTTTAATTGTTTTAAATAATTATCATGGAAGTTGAACTTGAGGCATTTAAAGACAGAAACTCGTGATACAATTACTTATAATTTAAATTCAAATTTTAATATTACCTAATAGTACATCTTATCAAAATTGGCGCTCCGTGTGTTTAATTTTTCCTCCAATTGTTCTTTTTTTCTTAATAAATAAATCATTTCAATAAAAATTATAATTCAAATATATGATTCTATTGAATAATCCGCAAAATTTAATTGCAGGTCTTGAATATTTATTTTTTAATTTAACATGTGGCTCTTTAGTTTGAACACTATTATATCTTCTTCTTCCGGATTTCTACGTCTGGCGACGCTTCTCCGTTCCCAATTTCCAAGTTTCACGGTCCCAGACATCCACAATCTCGAGATTTCTGGAACTCATAGCCTCGTTCACCTCGTCCATCAAAGAGCGCCTGGGTCGACCTCTTTTTCGTCTTTCAGGGGATCCTTTCTAGAGCCTTTTTGGGGATTCGTTCTTCATCCATCCTATTTACATATCCAAACCAAACTAATTGTTTGTTTTTTTTGGATTTCGTCAATAAGATCCCCGTCCATCTTCATTCGTCTTCTTATTTCTTCGTTTCGAACTCTATCAGTTCTCGTCAACCCACAACTTCTTAGGAAATCCATTTCAGTGGCTAAAAGTCGGCCTCGGTTTCTAACTCCGATATCCCATACCTCACTCTATTGTATACGAGTATAATATATATATAGACGTAGTTAGGGGGGCAAGGTGCAGTGCTTCTACAAAACTCATTGCACCTTCTAGAAAAATCGATACTCCATTATTACATGCCATCACTTATGTATTTCTCATTAAATTATTTCGTTACTTCCAAAATTTGTCACTTGCACTAAAAAGTTAGTTGATCTCTAATCGGATTACTGTAATTGAAACCTTGTGGTGGCTAATCAGTTGGCCGCCTGCCCCTCATAGGAAAACTCCATAACTACGCCAATGTCTATATATATGTATATAAATGCATATATGAATTTTATAGTTTAATTTATTCATATATAATATGATATAATTTTTTAATAGTTCTCTGTTTTCTCATTCATCTAAAACTACAAATTAAATTATGTTTTTACTTTTTTTTTTTAGCCACGTCCTCATGAGGCCGGAGGCAAGTGGGGTCAGGGTGTCATCGCTCGTAAATATAAACGTGGAGCAATAATCACAATTCGTGTTGAATTGACTGCAAATCATAGGTAATAATCAAATATATGTGCTTATATGGTAAGGTGATTTTAGATTAGTAACGGTGTTTTCGATATCGCTTATTTTGAAATTGAAGAGAAAAAAGCACAAAATATAATTGCTTTGTAAATATAAGAGTGTAAATCAAAAGATTTTTATTCGGCATTTTTTTGAAAATGTGATATTATTCAAAATTCATTAAAATGTCGTCTATTTAAGAGACAAAATAGATCACATGTATGTAGTACATATTTGGGTCTGTTTTCAAAACAGGAAATCTGTGTTAGAAAATAAATTTTCAAAAATACAACTTTAATTCTTACCTGCCCTCTCTCACAAATTTATATACATATTTTATTTTTACAACACATATATGATACATTAATAGAAGTGTATTCTTGAAGAATTTTCCGTCGAGATTTGAGTCCAAAAAAAGTGTTGTTTTTTAATGCCACTATGCACTATTCGAAAAGTTTTTAGTTTTTCAGAAAGTGCAAAAAATGTCTGATAAAAAACAAAAAATAGTCCCAAAAATCGGATTTTGGCGTGACATTTGCTGTAAGTCAAAAAGTATTTTAAATCTTTCGAAATATCACCAAAACGTATAAAAATTCTTTGGGGGAAAAAATTAAACGAAATCACAGCGTTAAGATCTAAAAAAATGTCAAATTCACTGAACATCGTAAAAATGATTATATTTTAATATTTAACAGATATTAATTATTTTTATACTTAATTTTTTAAGTATACGAGGTTTGATTCCAAAATATAATCAGCAATTCATCTCAATATAGAAAAAAACTATAAAATTTCGTTTTCATCGGTTTTTGTGATGAGAAACCATTTGTTCGCTCCTCTTTGGAACAATAACAGACCAAGTGCGAATCTACTACTCCCATATTAGTTATATCTTCAAAAATACTAGATACCAAATTCGATTTTATTTGTTGTTGATTAGAAAAAAATGAGCGAAGTTGTGGAATTTTTTCATATTTGTAAGTCACTTATGAACACCGATAGGTACAAAATGACCTAAAAACTACCACTCAGCAACGGGCTCAAAGTGTCATTTTTAAACAAAATAAATTTAAAACAATAAGTCCTATTTCTACTTAAATAGACCTTAAAGATACCACTTGATAAAAAATATATTTTTATTTTGACCCCACAGAAAATGTGCCCCACCCCACATTAGATAATCATTTGATTATAATGTGAATTCGATTTTTGATTTTTGATAATAAAGCTTTTGGTAGTACTTAACTGTGATTCCGTTTAATTCATCAAAATAGTTTCAGTCTTTGCGAGATATTTTGGAAAACCTAAATATATGGTAAACATTGAAAACGAATAAATAATACAACAAAACTACGACGTTTCGATTAACTTGTTCTGCGATCATTGTCAAGTATTAGTACCCACTCCGATACTTAAGAACGATCGCAGAACAAGTCGATCGAAACGTCGAAGTTTTATTGTATTATTTATTCGTGTTCAATAAATAATAATTATAATTAATTATGTATGATTTAACTAAAAATTTAAATTTTAATCAAACTAATCACAAAAATAAAAGCTTCAACAGCTTCATTACTAATAAATATAAACAGTTATTTTTTATGTATGAATACGAGCATACCATGGTTGAGCAACTTATGCCTATAAAGGAATTAAATTTTTGTAGCATTTTGTTAGAATTTTACAATTAATAAAACATTTTGAATTACACTTAAAATTTTATTTATTTTGTTGTATTTGATTAGAGGCTATATGAAAACTTTAAAATAGAATTAGCCAGTAGTAGTTTATTCTTAGGTATTATTAATTTATTCTAATTTTTTCTTCCTTTATTTATAGGGGTTATTTTGAATTTCGACTATGCCCTAACAACTCACCAAAACGGGTTGTTTCACAAGATTGTTTAAATAAATATTTATTAAATCGAGTGAAACCGAGCATTGACAATGGCGGTGAAACACCTGAAAAGTAAATAACACAAAAAAATTGATGAATTACTAATTTTATTTATTTTTTCTAAAAATTAATCAAATATTTTTACTTTTTTCTAAATAGGTATTATCCAGGTACAGGTAATCGAATATTTGAAGCAAGATTTCAATTACCTAAAGATCTAGAATGTTCTCAATGTGTTCTTCAATGGAAATATATTGCTGGAAATAATTGGGGTGAGTTTTATATATTGTGTTTCAAAAGCCCCGAAAAAAACAATAAATTCAACAGACTTAATAATTTATTTTCCATTCTTATGTCAAATTGTTTGTGATGTTTAATTAATAATGGTTTAGGCCAATTTTTTCCCAAATTGACTCTTTCGGGGTATCGCATTCTCCAAGCATCAACTCATCTCTCCAAATGAAACAGGCCAACTCTCATCGTAGCAAAAGTCAAAATCACTCTCAGCGTTCATTTGGAAAAGAGAGGGGGGATTTCTCAGACGTACCTAACTTGCTTAGTAGCAAAATAAAAGACCTCATCCTAATTAAAATAGCAAGAGCTATATATTTTTTTTTTTTTTTGTTTAAGCCTAAGCTCACAATATCAAATTATTGCAAAAAAAAAGAAATAAAAAGAAAGAAAAAGTATCCACGAGTGGACAAACCATCTGAAGAACTATAATTTTTTCCAAGTAATTTGTTATGTTTAAAGTGGACTTATTCTTTAAAAACGGGAGGTTTGAAAATGATTTTTATGGATCAGCTAAAATTTATTTAGGCATTTTTACAACCAGTACTTCATCTGCTTAAATTAGTAAAATTATGGTTGAAAACCTTCAGAAAATAATAAGAAAGTGATAAATTGAAGTTGGTCTCTATTCAAAACAACCAAATCATTTTAAAAATCTGACTAAAGCAACGACTTGCGTTTATGAAATTTCCCGAGCCCTCTAGAGACTGTTAGTTAAAATTGGAAAACTTATAAAATAACAAAACAATTTTTCCAATTAAATTTTGTTAAATTAGAAATATTTATTAAACAATATAAATTCTTATTGAATTATAAAAAAAAATTTTAATTATTTTTTACTAAAAAATTTAAAAAACATTGATTCATGTTTTCAAATACTTCCAAAAAATTACTAATGTTAAAACAGGAATATCACACAATCATTGTTTGAAAACAGGGGCGCCTGCAGACAATTTTTTTAGGGAGGGGGCTAAAGCTTGGAGACAAATAACTACATTATTACTTAAATTTTTATTTAAATATTTTTTTTTTTATTTGGTTTCACAAGTAGAATACTTGAAGCTAATGTAGTGCTTAAATACAAAAAATACATACGGTACATTAAACATAATTAAGTGAGGTCGGGCCGGAAGTCAGGGCTGTTACAGAATTGTTATCCGATCCCAGAGGGGTGGGGTCATATGCACCATCTTGCGGGGACGCACATGTTTGAAAGTTGAACTTTCATAATATAATTAAAATTTATAAAATAACACTCTGATTATCAAATTTGTTTTTTTGAGCATAAGATTTGCACTCTATTAAATAATTAATTAAATAATTATTTAATTTTAGGCGATTGCGTTAACGGAACTCAAGCGGTTGGCTGTGGCGCTCAGGAAGAATTTCGAGCTTGTGCTGACATTGCGATCGGAGAATATGATGGAAGCAATGAGCCTAATGAGATTGACAATACAATTGATCAAGAAACGCCTTCGAAGGATGATCAAGATTCTATATTCTCTCATCGGTCCTGGGCCTTCCTTCCATGGTTTTTCATTTTGTTTGGATTGGTCCTTGTCATCATTGCGCTCCTTGTTCTTTATTTTATTTATTATAAACGTGATCATTTAAAACGATTAGTACAAAAAAATCGACCCCAAGAGAATAAACCTTCTTCTATAAGTGGACGACTGCAAACTCCTATACCTCCTCCAAGATCCAAAAAAATAGATAATATTATTTAATTATAATAATTTGTATTTATCAAAAACTTATTATACAATATTTTGTTAATAAAATAAAAGTATTTTTTTTTAGTATTATTATTTTATATTTTATTAATAGTCAAATTAAGAACTATTTGTCATTTGATACATTTATCTATTCTTTTAGCAACAAGGGCTTTTAAATCAAAACGTTTCTTCATGTAATGTAATTTAGTTGAGTCGAAAATGATAATTGATAAATCAAGAACTGAGGCTTAAGAAAACTAATAAAGGCTTTACCTTTATTATTAGATTACAAATAAACAAAGAGGGAGGGGAAATTGTGCTTGAAGGTGACCCCATATAAGAGTTTTTCACTAATATAATCGATAAAAACAATCTTTTGTTTGGTTTTAAGGAAGTATAGTCTCAGAACGGAACAATTAAGTTCTTTAATGTCTTATGAGATCCAGAATTATTGTTAATCTGCTATTTATTTAAAAGCGATTGTTCATCTTGTGAAGATGTAAATATTTGTTAATATAAAAATTCAAGCCAAATGATTTTGCCAGGAAATTTTTGATTCATAAAATTTCGAATTTGGTTAATGATACGGATTTCAATAAAAAAAATCACCTTGATTCTAGGGGCCACCCTTTATCTAAAACCGCTTTTATTTTTGTAAAATAATTTTCACTTTTCTCAAAAAAAATTATTTAATTTTTAAATTATAATCCTCTCTAGCTACTTAAAATAGTCAGGCTCCTAATATAGATAATGAATTTTCTTTTAGTAAATTAAAATATCAAAACGTTTCTTCATTAGAGTTTTTCAATATGTAGAATTTAGAAGCAGGATTTATCTAACTTTCCATTTAAATTTCACCATTACTGCCTAACCCTTTAAGCTAGACAAATTTAAATAATGACCTTAATTAAAAACATTTAATTCAAAAAAGAAAAGTTAAAATGACTGAAATGTTTAACATCAATGGTTTACGAGTTAAAAAATATTTCACTATTATAGAGTGAATGACTTGAATCAATAATAAACTCTCTGATAGGGCGAGACATCCTCTCCATATAACAGACCTGAAGAATTATAAATGAGAAAGAAATCGATCTTATTTTATCGATTTAATCTACCTTGAGGTTCATAATAACTTTTTAATATAAGAAAATACCATTGTGATCAAGAATTTTGTAGTTTAAAAGAAAATGTATGAAAAGATTCAATTTTTTCTCTCTGAGAGCGAATCAACTAGAAATGCTAAAAAGTTTTATTTTTTTTCTCATTAGATATTCATTCAAGTCTATTGTAATTTCATATCTGTGTGCATATCATCATTTATCTTTTATATCAATTAATTATTATTAAGAAATTTAGATTTTCAAGGGTAGTTTATTTGAAGTCAAATTTGAAAAATCGATAATAACTCCGTCGAATATTTTTTTAATCTGAAATCAATATATATTATAAAACAATTAATTATTAATAATTTACTTTAATTTTGAACGAAATCGATTCAGTACTTTTGAGAAAATCGTCAAAAACCCTGAAAACCGTCTATGAAAGGCCGTTTTAGAAATATTTTAAAATTTACCTCCATGTCACAAGTCAATGTTTCGTTTCATATGACTTTTTTAACTTTTTTCAAAGGCATCTTGTGCTTTCAAAAAACATCGTTTTTTGACGGTTCAGATGGTTTTTGACCATTTTCTCAAAAAATACTGAATCGATTTCGTTCAAATTTAAATTAAATTATTGATAATTAATTGTTTTATAATATATATTAATTTCATATTTAAAAAAATATTTCAACGGAGTTATTAGCGTTTTTTCAAATTAGACTTCAAATAAACTACCCTTTAAAATAGAAATTTTCTAATAATAATTATTTTATATAAAAAATAAATGATAATAACTCACAGATATGAAATTTCAATGGATTTGAATAAATATTTAATAAGAAAAAAATAAAACCTTTTGTCATTTCTAGTTGATTTCCTCCCAGAGAGAAGAAATTGAATCTTTTCATTCAATTTCTTTTAAACTACAAAATTCTGAATCCAAATAGTATTTTCTTATATAATAGACATATTGTGAACCTTCAGATGGATGATATCGATAAAATAAGATCGTTTTTTCTCATTTATAATTCTTTTAGTCTATTTTATTAAGAGGCTGGGTCTGCAAGTCACCCGGCATCAGTGAGTGATTTGTCACGGTTTTCTAGCTTTTTACCATTTTCTTAAAATTTAATCAATCAATTTCGTTCAAAATTGAATATAATTATTAATAATCGATTGTTTTATAATATTTATTAATTTCATATTTTTAAAAATTATTTCAAAGTAATAATTAGCGCTTTTTTCAAAGTAAACTTCTACGTTACCAACTACTGGTGCTTTTACCTTAAATAAATAAGATATTTATTGTCCTAATTTTTTTCCTATTCTGTATACATTATTATAGAAACCAGTTTTTTGACAAAATGGCAATTAGTTTGATTAATTAGGTAGGCCCCCAGAAGTGTTAGCCCGCCCCCAACTACGCCCATCGTGAAACGAAGAAGAAATTTCAGGGATTTGGTCAGAGTTGAAGGTATCTCTGGATCCGCACCCGCGTGTTGAAAAACTGAGGGTTATATTATATAGCCTGGAAGACGGGCTGGGTAAGCGAGTTCCAGACTCTAGAGCAGTGGTTCTTAACCTTTTATTAGTCGCGGCCCCCTTAAAATCCTAAAATATTTTCTCGACCAGTACCCTCCCCCTCCACCATTAGGTAACATATAATTAAGTAATTACTCGTTCGAAAATTACCGATGCGCTTAACGATTTTATTTATTTTGACCATGTTTGAGATGTCATTAAATTCATCTGTCACTTACATATGAGGCATTCCACGCCAAAATCGTATGGTTTGGAAAATTTTAATTTTTGATTTCCTTCATTTTTTAACCTTTTTTAGTACCCATCAAAAACTCTTCCGAGCCATTCCGTGCCAAATCAACACACTTTAAATAAAAATTTTACCTCACCACTTTAGATTTTCTTGAAATTTGCTACACTGATATATTGTGCTAATATGAATGAAAATACAAAATTTCAAATATTTACCTTGAATAGTTTTTTTTATACGGCCTTGTGAAGTTTTCAAAAAATTGCAAAAAAACCACGAACAAACAATTTTGAAACTGCTCTAAAAGCTGTCTTAATTAAGTTAGAGAGGTGGGACAGGTGTCATTTTGCAGCTTTTTTAATGTTCTTTTCAGAGACATACAACATGACATAGGTTGTAATAAAATTTTTTTTTCAAAATGTAGGCGGTTTCGGGCAAAATTGCTAGGCCTGTATAACAAAATGACATTATAAAAATCTACACTTCAAGTTGAACATATTGTTTTGTTGTTTGGTGAATATATGAATTAGCTCAGCTTTACAATAGTTAGCAGATCTTTGTCTGGAACATTCACCCCCGACCCGGAAGAATCTTCATTTTCAGAATTTTTATCACTAATAGGCACTGTATTTTTTAACTTGGTTAGGTCTTTTCTACACTGATCACAAATCACGGAGCCATAAAGTATTTGTGGAAATGAACCTGTCATCCAAGGTGGGACATTTCTCAGTTTTTCTCTATCTCTAACACGATGATTTGTTCTCTTCAATGGATTACAACACTGAACTCTTACCACAGTACTGCATTTTTCACTAGGTCCTATTTGCTAAAAATGTCTTAAACTTTTCCTTTTAATTACAAGTTTTAATCATAGATTAAATTAGCTATTAAAACACACAAAAAACACAGCAGTTTAAAGTATCAATTGTTTTATGTAAGGTATAACAACTATTTTACATTATGGAATTGATAACTTTCTGTTATCAATCTGATACCATCTTTCCCGCGACTTATAACCTTCAGCAATTTAAGACCCGTATCCACAGATACCTTCGACCCCCGCCCAACCCAGAAAATTCTTTCTTCTTCTTTTCACGATGGAGGGGCCAAACCAGGCCTTTAGGGGTTGCTCCATTTTGGTGTAACTCCTTCTCTCATCATTATCATAAAAAAAAAAATTAAGACATTACTAACATTTAAAACACTACTTGTCAGCAAGGACTCTAGTCACCGAATGAATGCTTGTGGAGACAGCCTGGCTTTTGGCAGACAGGTATTTGTTTTAACTTGCTCACAACCATAGACAGGTACAACTTGCTAGACCTGCAGAGACTGGATCAAGTGAATGCAAGGGAAATTTCTATTTCAGATAACATGTGCTTATCAAACTATTTAGCCTACAACAATATTTATTGTAAATTAACTAACTTTTCATGACATAGCATATAGGTATTGATTTAATTTTATTTAAAATGTTGGTGTTTTATTTGACTTAGTTTTTACTAATATTTTTATAAGACTAATTTAAAGTACAATGCATTTATATTTTTCATTAAAGCATTTATAGGACTATTATTAATCTCTACTATTAAACAGTTATTTAATTAGCACAGTGTTTATTTCATAACCATAGTTTAATATAGACAAAGTGATTTTTCATAAAATGTCGTTTCACTACATTAAAATCATTATTATTTGGTCAAAACTGGGTATTTATTAAAAACTAGAGTCAGTAATAAATTTTTTAAACATAGACCCCATTACCATCCCATCATTATACTTTGCATAGTAGTTTATGAAAGTACTATCTATTTACATAATTTTTTTGGCATTTTGAAAATCCACTTCATCAGCTACAATATCAACATATAGGTAAATTAATGGTTGTAGATGGAACCAATAGCGATATTATATTATTATCTTCAGTGATTTCTGATGCCAAATCAATAAGATTACACGAATCTGAAAGTGAAAAAAAATAATTTTAAAAGTAGTACTTTTTAGAAAAAATCAAAATCAAAAATTTGATTTACATTAAAAAATAAAAAAATATTACAACCTATGTCATGTTTTATGTCTCTGAAAAGAGCATTAAAAAATCTGCAAAATGCCACCTGTCCCACCTCTCTAACTCAATTAAGACAGCTTTTAGAGCATTTTCAAAATTGTTTGTTCGTGGTTTTTTGCGATTTTTTTGAAAATTTCACAAGACCGTATAAAAAAAAACTATTCAAGATAAAAATTTGAAATTTTATATTTTTATTCATATTAGCACAGCATATCAGTGTACCAAATTTCAAGAAAATCTAAAGTGGTGAGGTAAAATGGGTGTGTTGAGTTGACATGGAATATATTACCCTTCCTGGTAAATTTTGAAATTTTTTTGATCACCTGTTTAAAAGATATCGAATATGTGTTTTTCGCTCATAACTAAATAAAGATGTGATCCATCCGAATGTCTCGCGGGCTATACACGAAATGACGTTGGATTGTAGCTAAGTGGATCACATCTTTTTCTCTCTTGGTTCAGACTTAAGACTCCACAGACTTCAATAGCGTAATCCACAGTAGTCTCGTGATAAATATCTTTTTCAAATAAGCGCGGTCAAAACAATTCTCATTGATATAGCAATTATTCTTTGTTATATTAATTAGAAAAATTATAAAAATTTATTTAAGATCATTATTTCAAGTTAGAAATATATAAGTTCAAATATTATTTTCACTCAATCTTTGACAAAAATTCCCTACAGTTGATTCGCGATTGAATCAAATGTAGAAAACATTCGGTTCATTATTAAAACCACTTTTGGTATTGAGTTCTCTTTTTGTAGAATGAATAGAAGCTTAAAATAAAAAATTATCAAAAAAATCGAAGAGTTCATACAGTTTCAAAAACAAGATTAAATTTTTCAAACTCAATAATTGCATATAAAAACACTTCAAAGAATTTTTTGTATTTTTTTGTAAAAAGCATGTGAAAAAACAAAAATTTCAAAAAAAAAAAAAAAAATGAATTTAGAGCATTTTTGAAGAAGTTATGAGCGAAAAACCGAAATTCGATATCTTTTAAACCGGTGATCAAAAAAATTTCAAAATTTACCAGGAAGAGTTTTTGAAAAAATGTCAAAAAATAAATGTAATCACCTCAAAAATTAAAATTTTTCAAAAAGTTCGATTTGGCTTGGAATGCCCTAAATGTATCGCTTATAAAAACTAATAACATATTTTTTTTATTTATTTATTTTATTTGTAAAGATATAAAAACTTAAAAAATTATAAATGTTTTCGCGGCCCCCTTGTTAAGAATCGCTGCTCTAGAGGTCATTAGCCGGATACTGACTGAGGATTTGCCTCGCGAGGCCAATTCCTTGAGGCAAATGCCTGGTCGGTCAGTACGTGCCTCGCCCAAGGCAAAAGTACCCGTTACCACGTCTGAGGCTGCCTCGGCCTGATCCATCGGTTGTGTCGGTTTTTGTGAATGCTCAAAGGCGCCTCGGGTCGTTTCCTGCGTCCACTCAGGACGGTTCTGCGACAAACGCCCGAGGCAGCCTCGCAAGGCTATTGATAAATGAATTAACGAATGCGTTTGCTCAGTTAGTTTATTTAGATTTAAGGCGGTTTATTTCTTGAGGTCGTTAATATGTATAGTATATCTATTTGATTTTTTGTATTTTTAGTTAGCAAATTAATTGTCAATTTATGAATTTATATAACAGATAATGTTAAATACAATAAAGTACATTAAAATAAATAAAATATTAGATAAATCATTGACAATTTCGTAATGGAAATCCATTACTTGTATGGGCTCTCTCTTTTAAATTTAAATTTTTCCACCATTTATATAAAGATCAAATTATAAAATAAAATTTAATTAATCTTAAATTTTCTAAGTTATTTATTAATAAAACATTAATAAGAATTTATATTTAATTTTTTTATTTAATAAAATGTTGATCTTATTGAACAAACATGAATTGATTAGTTTTTTAGTTTTTTTTTTTTTTTTTTTTTTCATTCCATTGAATTGGCTTGGCTTCCCTTTGAGCCGGCACCATTTTGTTGACAAAAAAGAACAATTTTACTAGACATTCTAGAATCGAGATTTTTTATCTGTATTTGAATTAATTGAATATCAAACGTTGAAGGTATCTACCTCTATTTCGTTCATTCGTGATTGAATAATCGCTTAAATTAAGCAATAATGTCTTATGGTACGAAATGAATGTCGCATCTACGTCGGGAATTTGCCCCCAGATATTCGAAGCAAGGACATTCAAGATTTATTCTATAAATTTGGAAAAGTTTCGTTTGTTGATTTAAAAAATCGAAGAGGACCCCCTTTTGCTTTTGTTGAGTTTGAAGATCCCAGGTAATTTTTTTGTTTTTATTATTTTATTTAATTCTCTTACATAATCTCCATATTTAATTGAATATATTTTATTTATTATTATTAATTTATCAAACAGATAATTTGTTTTCTTAATATCCATACATATCATTTACTGAGAAATTATATTTATTATTTATTTATTTTTTTAATTTTCTGAAATTCTTTTTTTTTAAGTCCTATTTCAATATAATCTTTTCACTTTCACTTCTTTAATACAAAATGAAATTAAGTTAACCTTTATACTTCTATATAGTGTGAGCTTTCCCCATAATTGCGCGTTTTCTACTCCCAGAGCTCTATTGATCTTCTGTCTGTAGTAGCAATAACTCAAAAAGGAATAATCTCAGAGAAATTAAATTGAAAACTACATTTAGTTAGGCTGGAGACGTCATCATAGAAAGGTTTCGCTTCTATTCAGCAAAATTGCACTTTATTTCTCATATTTTTAGCATTTTGTGTAATACTATTCTTTTTAATTAGCTTTGAAAATCATAAGATGGTGATCATCTATTAAATCCGATGGAATATTTTTAATTATATGTCAGAGAGGTTGTTTTTCACCCGGATTGCTGTTACTGGCACTCGGGTTCGATTCCCGAGAGGGTGAAAAACAACTCCTCTGACATAAAATTAAAAATATTCCATTCCATCGGATTTAATAGATGACACCAACTTATGATTTTCTAATAAAATTTGAATCTATTACCATCGGCAAATTGAAATCTTTCATATTCTTTTTAAGTTTATCAGTATTTATTTTTTGACTGATGATGGCGTGAGAATATCCACTGAAACGTCTTAAAAGTTTTTCGTGAAAATAAATAATTAGAATATAAGGAAATTTTGTATTTCTTTTACCTAGCGAAGACATTCCATCTGTTTCCAAGGTTTTCAAGAGCCTCATAAAACACCAAAATTCTAATTTATTTTTTTGTTAAGGGAGAATGGTTTAGGTTCTTGGTGAAACATATTGTTTTTTTGGAACTTTTTCATAAAAAATTTTAAATATAAAATACTAAGTAGGTTTCACATATATTTATTAATAAATTGTTGTAGGGAAATTAGGACAATAGCTTATGCAAATATTTTTTATTTTATGCCAACGTTTCGTCAACTTTGTTGACTTCCTCAGGGCTCAAACAAATGAACTTCTTTGCATATTTGTCATTTTATCAATATTCATTCTTAGCAAACACATATAGGCACAGATTGAAAATAGTTCCCATTTAAATCTAAAGAAAGATATTTTTAGATTTAAATAGGAAATATCTTCAATCTGTGCCTATATGTGTTTGCTAAGAATGAATATTGATAAAATAGCAAATATACAGAAGTTAATTTGTTTGAGTGAGAAGTCAACAAAGTTGACGAAACATTGGCAATAAAATAAAAAATTGATACCTCATTTCCCTACAACTTATTAATAAATATTTATGTGAAACCTACCTAGTATTTTATATTTAAAATTTTTTTGAAAAAGTTCCAAAAAAAACAATTTTCAAAAAATTTTCTTTGCTTTATTATCAGTATTTATCATAAATCACAAGTTCTTGTCAATAAATTTTTTAAAAAAATCTGACGTATTTAAGAAGTTGAATATAACCTAATTGAAATTTTACTTTACTATACAGGTTATGGTCAATTATTGTAATTGTACATTAAAAAGTTTTTTTTTCCTTCAATTTTTGGAAATATCTCAAAAACAATTTTGAAAAAAAAAAATGGAAAAAGAGAAACCATTGTGCTTTGGTCTACAAAAAGCCCTAATGAGTGAACATCAAAAAATTATATTTTATGAGATATAAATTATTTTGTCAACATGTCAGTTAGTACGTTACCAATTTTTGTGTACGCTTTAGGTCAAAAACTAATGTGAATATCAAATCGAAATTTTACAAGTAGTTTTGGTGCATTGAGATTAAGACCTGATTAGATTATGGTTTAAAATTAAGGGAGGAGGGGTTAAAAGATTTTGATTTGCCGAGGGTAGCAGAGTTGTTGAATCATAAAGAGAACAAATTTTTCACCCCCACTCAACTTCTTATCTTTTACAAGGCTCAAATTCGCCCCTGTCTCGAATATTGCTCGCATTTGTGGAGAGGAGCCTCCAAGCATTCTCTTAATACCTTAGATGCAATTCAGAGGCGGGCTATCAGACTGATAGGAGATCCATCATTGACTGACACTCTCGACTCCCTGGCCCATCGTAGATCTGTCTCCGCCCTTTCTCTTTTTTATAGATACTACCATGGCTTTTGTTCTGAAGAGATAAAATCAATAATCCCTCCAAAGGCTTCATTTGCACGAATTACACGATTTTCTAGGACTCAACACTCCCCTACGCGCTTAAATTGGATACTAACCAAACGAATGCATTCGCCAACTCGTTTATCCCTATTACATCTAGAGACAGGAACTCTCTTCCTCCGACCATCAACATATAACCTTCAATCTTTCAAGACATGCATCCACGAACACTTTCAATTCTGACCCAATACCTAAAACTTCTTATTTCCAAGATACAAGGGTCCGCCGCGGACTTCAGAGGTTGCACCTTTTCGGTGCAACTTGTATCACTATAAAAAAATTATATTATAGTATATTTGATTTATATATAACATATGTTTGTTTATTTGCATCAAGCAGAGGACAACCTCTTTCTTTCACTTTATAAAATTTTCAAACTAAAAAAAACCAAGAAAAATGAAATTTACTTTAAAATGAACCTATAAAGAAGAGGGTTTTATTATTTGTATTGAAGGCCAAAATTAGGGGGGGGGGGTAGTTCTTTCGTAAATCATAAGAAATTATTTTATTAAATATAAAATGGTGTATGGTAAAGTCATGTGGATGGCTATATTAATATTTTTTCTAAAAATAACTTGTTCTTTTTAATTTCAAACATTATTTTGCTAACTAAGCCAGAGATAGATTTCTATAATCATTATGTGAAATCATTTCATCACTTCTCTACTAAGTCCCCTTCTTGCTCATTTGTAATGCCGAATTTGAATTCGCTTAAGTTTTCATGCAATTCTATATATTTCAAAGAGATATCACGCCTATAGTGATTTTCCCCACTTTCTATTTACCTACAACATATACTATATATAAATTCTTTTGTTCATATTTTATTTTATTTTCTTTCTCAGAGATGCTGAAGATGCCGTCCACGCACGCGATGGATATGACTATGATGGTTATCGGCTCCGTGTCGAGTTTCCTCGTGGTGGTGGACCAGCTGGATTCCGTGGAGGCGGCGGCGGCGGTGGAGGTGTTGGAGGTGGTGGACACCGTGGCTCGATGGGCGGTGGTGGAGGTGGAGGAGGCGGTGGGATGAATGACCGTGGAATGAGAGGTCGTGGTCCACCAGCACGCCGAAGTCAATACAGAGTGTTAGTAACAGGTAATTGCTTCATTTAACATATCCTTCCATCCTTTTTCACCAAAATATACATTACTAGCTGCCCTCCCCTGCATAAAAACATGTTTTGCTATTGCAAAATTTAATTTTTTTTATTTATTTACATGTATATATTTACAATAGCAGATCTCGCACACCCTTACCATTAGGTGGTTGATTTTTAAGGCGCATTCACATTACACTGACGTGTCGTGTTAACACTTCAGCTCACTTTCTCGTCAGCACGTGTCGACACGTCAGAGTAGTGTGAATGCAGCTTTACTTTCACATATAATATATTATTATTAAAGTTCATAGCATCCATATTATTTAATTAATCAAGTACGTTGGCAGGTAATTGGACAGGAAGGTAGCAAATCAAAAAATTGTAATTGATTTACGCGACGTTTTGCCAACTTTATTTTGGGTTCATCAGGCGTCTAAAAAACACAAAAGGCAGAGTTTCAGAATTATCAACAAAAGTTACATCATTATTTTCCTTCCTTTCTTTCTTCTCTGACCAAATCAACAAACAACATTACATGTAACATACCTTAATGATGATTAATATTAAGATATAACAGATGTGCACATATTTATGAATAAAATCATTTGGAATTAATTCTTTTTATGGTCCGAACAATGATCCAATTTATATAAAAAAGAAAGATTCAAATGACAGGACTAATTATATATTATTATTAAGTAAATACTATAATTAGTCCTGTCATTTGAATCTTTCTTTTTTATATAAATTGGATCATTGTTCGGACCATAAAAGGAATTTCAATTGATTTTATTCATAAATATGTGCACATCTGTTATATCTTAATATTAGTCATAATCATTAAAGTATGTTACATGTAATTTTGTTTGTTGATTTGGTCAGAGAAGAAAGAAAAGGAAAGAAGAATTTAATGATGTAACTTTTGTTGATAATTCTGAAACTCTGTTTTTAGTGTTTTTTAGATGTCGATGAACCAAAATAAAGTTGGCGAAACGTCAAGTAAATCAGACAATTTTTTGATTTGCTACCCTCCTGTCCAAAAACCTGCCAACGTACTTGATTAATAATATATTATATTTCTACTAAAATTCGAGAATTTGTCCTAAAAAAATTAAATTCTTTCTATTTTAAATATACATTGGTTTTTTAACCAGAGTTGATGTTTTGAAAAGCATTCCAACTATTTTCGAAAAAAAAGATGCTCAAATCTTTTGATTTATGTTTTTTTAAAAAAAGGTCGTATATGAAAAACTTTTTTTTCATTTTAAGCTGAATTTTTTAATTTCCCTTATTGAAGGATGGAGTAAATAATTTATTTGCTTATAACATATTGCGATTCAGAGAGAGGTTTTTGTCTCGAGGGTGTGAGCTGGCTGCCCTAATAGCATGTTAGTTCTCAGGTTCGACTCCTGTGGGGATGAATCCCCTCTGATTTCGCAATTAAAGAATATTTCTACTAAAATTCGAGAATTTGTCCTAAATAATTAAATTCTTTCTATAATATAGCATGTAATGATATAGGATATAATGTGAAGTATTGCGTTACTATTCAAAATAAGATGATAAATCTCCAGAAGTACATCTTTAATCCAAATACATCCCTTGATAAATATATAAATTTTTTGATATAAATAAAATATAAACAAATCTTGTTATCTTGGAAATAAATAATGAAAATTGATAAAAAAAATAAACTCCCTCTCTGGACATTTTAGATAGTCGATTTTTGCACCAATCGTGTCCCAGGGTCAAAGTATCTACACATTTTGGCTAGATAGATCCAAGGATCTAGGATTGTATAGAATACAAACTTATTTTACTATATATAATATTATATATATAGAGATATATTTTTATTAACAGTGACTTGGTGCTTACTGATGATTATTTTAGGTTGTAGGGTGTTTCAAATAAATAACATCTCTGTCACTACAAATTATAAAATTAATGGTTATTTCCAAATATTTCGAAGTCATGAAGAGCATATGCTTTACTGATGAAGAACAATACTTATATGTCTTCGAAATATTTGCAATAAACCTGTCACAATTTGTACTGATACACAGCTTATTTCTTTTTAACACCTTACAACATTATATATTTTTTCAATGAACGAAAAAAATAAAGCTAAATTTTTTTAATTTCATAAATATTTTCTTATCTTTGCAATGGATAATAAAAACTTTACCATTCCTTGTATGGCAAAGTATTGTAAACTTCCAGATAAAAAAATTTAAATTTTTGCTTATCTTTTTTATTTATTCTCAGTTTAAAAAAGTACTTTTTTTTAAATATGTCGGTGGTCGTTAAAAATAGAAAATTAAGTTTAAATAAAAAGTACAGAAACAAGGTACCCTTTATTTAATTACTGATTGGTTCACCTGGCTAGTGGTCACATCTCTTTTTTGGGCCTTGAAACTTCAATTCTCAACTTGGATTTTTTTCGCCAAAACAAGTTTTCCATTAATTAATATGGAAACCTCTGTTTCTCTATGTTGAATTAATTGAAACAAAAGTGAATTTAAATAATTTTCTAATTAATATATTAAAGAATAATTAACATATTAAAGAGAATTGTTTTTGATCTCGTTTTTAAACAAGATGGACGAGACTACTGCTGGTTGAGGCTATTGGAGTCTGCTGAATCTTAAGTCTGGACCAAGAGAGAATAGAAAAAGATGTGATCCATCTAGCTATGATCCAACATCATTTTGCGATTAGCCCGGTGGATTGAATATATAACATCTCAGATTACAAATACATTTGGTGATCCATATCAGTGTTTGGTATAAAAGCTTCATGCGGGCTAATCGCGAAATGATGCTGGATCATGGCTAGATGGATCACATCTTT
Organism: Forficula auricularia; assembly: GCA_024734495.1. Classification (NCBI taxonomy): domain Eukaryota; kingdom Metazoa; phylum Arthropoda; class Insecta; order Dermaptera; family Forficulidae; genus Forficula; species Forficula auricularia. The sequence goes on along the minus strand of JALMQS010000025.1, from coordinate 1,323,144 downwards.
TTCATTCTCTCTTGGTCCCGACTCAAGATTCAGCAGACTCCAATAGCCTCAACCAGCAGTAGTCTCGCGATATATATATATATATATATATAGGTATATATATTGTTTAAAACGCGATCAAAAACAATTCTCTTTAATATATTAATTAGATATTATTATTACCTAATATCTGACAAAAATCACCTGCATTCGATTCGCTATTGAATCAAATATAGGAAACTTATGATTAATTGAAACAAAAGTCTTTTTTTTTATTTTTTATTATATGGATTCGGAAATAAATAATTAATTTGTGACTAATTTACCTTTTTTTTAATCCTTAGGTTTACCTCCAAGTGGTTCCTGGCAGGATCTGAAGGATCATATGCGTGAAGCTGGCGATGTTTGTTTTGCTGATGTATTTAAAGATGGTACTGGTGTAGTCGAGTTTTTGCGTTACGAAGATATGAAATATGCAGTGAAAAAATTGGATGACTCTAGATTTAGATCTCACGAGGTAAATCATTAGAACTATAAATTTTAAATTGGCAATAGTTATTTTCAAATGGAGCTTACTCTTGCATCATTTTAGTTCTTCACATATGGATGTGACAAGCAAATATATATCCCTACTTAATCGTGGACTGTCCACTTTATTCGATAAGGGAAAAAAAACGATAAACTGGAAAACAAAAAATATTGGCAATATTTTTTCGGGTATTTGATTTCTATGAGAACTTGTTGAATCTCTACCAGGGTATTGGACTCTTTAATAAAATTAAAACAATCTCACGTGCTATTCATATCATTTTTGATAACCCTGGAGTCTTAAAATTGCCTCTTTTTTGTTTTTGTGAGCTTAGTTAGATATTTAATATAAGTTTGATAGAGAATCAGTCCAAGGATAATGTTAATGGCAAACTTTAACTCTAAACAACCACAACACAGTGAGGGCCGGTTGTATGTCGCAAAGTAAATGATTTTTACCATTAATCCAGGGTAGATGGTAAATGGAGAGATTGGGGTGGCCAATCAGATGTCAGTCACTGTCAGTACCTGCCATCTGATTGGCCATCCCAATCCCTCCATTTACCATCTACCCTGGGTTAATGGTAAAAGCATTTACCTTGCGACATACAACCGGGCCTTATAGTTATAGGAAAGTTCTTGTCTTGCAGGTGCTTACAAGTTTACTTCATTGTCCTTTTTAAAAGCGGGAAAAAGAAGAGATTTTTTTTATAATGATATTCATACAAGAAAAAGGTACATCCTATCTAGTCTAGGGGTGACTCTTATATCGTGAAAAAAAGAAGTTCACAGATTGAGTAGGAGTTGAAGGTATTCGGGTCTTGAAAGACTGAAGGTTATATGTAGCTGGAATACCAAGGAAGCAAGTTCCAGTCTCTAGAAGTTATAGGGATCCTAAACGTCTGTTTTTAAAAGAATAGATTGAAACTGTCTTTTCAATATTTTATTCCAAATTTTTTATTTTCATTATACTTCTTTTAAGGTAGTTGTTCCTCCAAATGGGTTTTCTTAGGATTTTTTTGAATTTTAGACAGATTATTATTTAAATACTTCTGCATCGATTGGTGGATAGTTCCGGGGATATTAAATTTCAAAAATAGAGTTTTTCAGACTCTTATACATTGCATTATACGGGATATCGGAAAATTTACATACATATTTAATTATAATTATGAAACCCTTTTTTACAATTTTTATAAAAAACTAAACCAACATTAAACAATAACCAATACATATTTTAAGACAATTTTGATTCATAGTTACAACAGTTTCTGAGATAATAATGAATAAATAATGAAAAATTTACACTAAAAACAATTTGGCAACAGCGCATTTAATTAACCAGCGAAAGATGTTTAAAGCGCACATGCGCTAGATTTTTTCAAAATTATAATTTTCATAAGGTGTAACGTAGGCGTTGATTACATTTGTTAAAAAATAACAAAACGATTTTTATAGAACTTTTTTAACTTTTAAAATGATTTTATCTGTCATTTTAATATAAAAATATTCAATCTCTTACTATGGTGGCAGATTTGTCAAACGAGCACGGGATTGGCTAGAATCGGTAAACACCAAAAAGTTTTGGGCTTATGAATTATGAATCCTTATTGTCTGTTCTATAATATATTCTAGCATTAACTTTTTGCTAATATTGTCGCGATACAACTACCTTAAATATTTATTTTATTTTTTTTTAATTGAATTTATCAAAAGATTAAATTAAAACTCAGGAATTGAAATTATTTATTTATAATTTGAATTTGAAAAGGTGTAAATGTGAATGTTTAGTTGATTAATGTTATTGTATTAACTTTGTTTCAGGGTGAAGTGTCTTATATTCGCGTGAAAGAAGATTATATGACCGGAGGCGGTGGTGGTGGTGGCGGCGGTGGTGGCGGAGGCGGCGGCGGTGGTGGTGGTGGTGGAGGAGGCCGAAGCCGATCCCGGTCGTATTCCCCAAGACGACGAGGAACTCCCACCTATTCACCTGTCCGAAGAAGTTATTCACACTCACGTTCAAGATCGCGCTCAAGGAGCAGCTACAATTAATCCAATTTTACGATTAATGAGGAAAAATACCATTTAACAATTGCAAAAAAATATTAGAAAGAAAATCAACGAGACTGCATCTTGCTCTAAACTTTTTAAATTCGATTTTTCTTTGGAATAAAATGGTTTAAACATTGTGAAGAATAAATAAAATGCACATTCTGGATTTTGGACAAGAAAAAACTGAAAAAATTTGACAAATAAATTTCACCAAAAAATTGGACAGAAGATAAATCAACAAAATAAGCGACAACATGATTTCTATTTTTTTATTATTTTTACACAATTTTATTTTCCCTCCATTAATTATTAAATTATTCTTCTGCTTTTGTTAATATAATTTGTTAAATAAGATTTCAATTGGATCGCTAGTTAGCTTCTCAAATGCAATAAGAAGATATATATCAAATAGATATAATGAGTAAATCTTTTTAGAATTTATGATAAAGATTTTTTTAATTTTTTATAATATAGTTAATTAATTAATCAATTTACATTCCTTTAACTATATAATGGTAAACTTGTAATTTTTCAAAATGCTTTATATATATAAGTAGGAATACGGTCAGATTCTTTGATCCAAAAAATAAAATATATATATAATCAAAAAGTTAAACTTTCGAGCGAATCATCATAAATTACATTATTTTAAATTAGTCTTGAAATAAATTGCAATTTAAAGTTAGATTTAGTGGCTAGGGAGATTTTGAGAAATTAAATTTGCTTCCAAAGAACTTTTTTTGTTCATATCCGATAAAGAAGTGAGGCATTTTTATTTTATTATTTTTTCAATTACACATTTTTGGGTTATATATTTAAATTTCCTATCTAGTTAGCTATATTTCCTAAGTGTTTAATAATATCTTGATTATTTTAGTTTTTTAAATTTTTGAAAAAAATTAAACCGGTGAAAATCCACTTTGTGCAACTGCATGAAGTACTTCTGAATTTATTTACCTTACGCAATCAAGCATATGAAGCAGATTGTTGGAAATAAAGGAAGAAGATTTTCGGAAGGATTTGCTTCAATGACGAATAATAAAATTATTTCCCAGAACTATATAAAGTTTGATTCTTTATTAACAAATATTACATTTCAGAGGATTGTTCCTCCTTTGTAATACAAAAAAAATCCACAAAATTTGAATAAAAGGATTATTCTTGGATTACCAAATACAATTGTAAGGATTCAAGATTGTTTAATATCTTCTATAAACAGGACTCAGCCTAACATATCGGGGATACTTTTTTACTAGGAAACATGAAGTAATTTTGATGCTTAAAATTTTCTCTTAACACTTCTCAACACTGCTTGGATGGAAAAATTATATATATTTATGTTTATATATATACATTTTTCGAAATTGGATTAATTTGTCCAATTTGAAATCTCGTATCAAGGAAATAGAATCAACATGAACATAAATTGCAATTTAGATTTTAACACAGGATTCGCTCGTAAACATGGACAGGAATCTGTCATCAACATTGGATTATATATCATACCATTAACAGCAAAAGAGAAAAAGGAAAACTGGAACTGGATTCTGACCTTGACCTTATCTTTGAAATAAGGATATCTTCATGGAGGAATTTCTAAACTATACTTCTCTAACCTACATTGATTTTCTTATATCTAGATAAACATATATAATATTAATAGATATATGCCAATCTCAAAAATAAATATCAATCAAACCTTTAAATAAGTGAATTTTTTTTCTTGAGTTTTTTAGTAATTATTCACTTCGAACTTGATTTTTTTGTAAACTGACTAAAATGGAAGGAGGACAAGAATTTTTATTTCTTTCTAAATTAATCTCTATCATTTGGACCGACCTTGAGGATTTAGGGTTAACCATCACAAAAAAAGGAACTCCGGAGGATTAAAAATTTAGTCGCGGGATAGGATTAATCCTTTATCTGGGGATTCAAGGATACATCTGGACCTGGATTTCTTAGGATATTACAAACACTTGGAATGCTTTAATAGGACTTGACCGCCGTCAGGATTTTGGACAAAAAACTTACAGGGATCTTTTCATAATTTTAAATCGAAATTTTTAGGAGAAAACGTAACTTTTTTTTGGAACAAACCCATGGGAAGGAAGGATCTATCTCAAAGGACATTTCTGGACTTTAAATAATGGACATGGATCTTTTTGGACTGGACATTTAGGAAGGAAAGGATTGATCTTTTTTACTGGACAAGGATAGCCTCTTTTAGGACTTAACTTATCATTATTATTTTCTGGATATTACAAGGGAAGGATCGGACTTACATAAAATAGACTAAATTATTTATATCATTTCTTACAAGGTTGGTACAGCGTTCTATTTAAAACTCGGTGGATAATCTTCTCAAGGTACGTAAATATTTTTACATATACATATCTAAGAAAATAGCCAATTCAAAGAAATTGATTTTTTCACCTAAATTTAACATTAAAATTTTAAAATAAATAAAAGTATCTTCAAGCATGACATAAAATTCAAATTTAATCTTTATTTTTTTTAATATTTATAGTAATTAATAAATCAAGTTTAAATTAAAATTAGGAAATTTTCTTTTTAAAATTCTTGTCAAACAATTATAAAACTTATTTATTTATAAATTAAATCACAATTAACAAATTTTATTAAATTCTAAATTTGTTTACAACCATTCTTTAAATCAGGTTATACTATCCTTTTACTTTAATTTATTCAATTTTAGAAACAAACTTAAATTGTGTATTTATTATTTCGAGTAACAATTTTGGCTAATACAAATGCATTGAAAAATTTGACATTGATTAATTGCTTAGATATTGCATGTATCAACGTGGCTCCCGCTTATAATACATAGATATTTAAATAATGCATGTATATCTTATTAGTTATGATGAAAATAATCTCAAGTAATTTTTTAACATATTTTCTGCATAGAGTAATATAGAGTGGAAGGCTACCGTATATAGAAAAAGCGCTCTCTAGCGACTGCACTTAGCAAACTCTTAGTTCTTAAGAGCTATCCAAAGATCATAGAACATTCAAAGCCTTTGCCACAGATAAAAGATACATACCCTTTATGTTATATATATATAAGCGTATTTTTTACTCTTATTAATGTCACCAAAATTTGCCCCGAAGAGAGCGGTTTCCGCCATTTTATTGCCCAATGGCTATGTCCTGGATTCTCCAGAGAGCTCTGTAACTCGTATACGCTAAAATACATTGGCTCCTTATGGAGCCTTTCACTCTATATTACTCTATGATTTTCTGGATTAACTACTATAAATTATAGCAGGGACACATATTATAACCCTTAAAATGAGGGAGGATTAATTGGGCGCCTGCCCTTACATTTAAATTTTTTCTACCTTAGCGGTCAAACAAGGCACAAATCGAATTAACTCTTTCCTTCATATTAATTGAAGATATTTTCTGCTTCTATTTATAGATTTTTGCAGCTTTTAAGACAGCTTATATAAATAGCTTCGACTCTAATCCAATCGTTAAATATTTAGTTTGTTTTCTATTCAGATCCTAACGCTATTTTACACCCACTTGATTTATTCAAGGCTTATATCACAGCATGTCTTGAATATAGCTCACATTTGTAGGAATCAGCCTCCAAACATTCTCTTGTTACTCTAGATGCAATTCAAAACCGAGCAACTTAGTGGAAATTTAGCTAGCTCACTGGAAGATTCCTTGGCCTATCATAGAACCATAATCTGTTCTTTCCCTTTTTTATATATAGTTTTATTTAAAAGAGTTAAAATTATTAATCTCCTTAAAAGACTCATTTGCGCTAATTACAAGATTTTTAATTATGTGACACTCCTTTGCTTTATTCACTAATTTGTTTATCCCTATGACTTCAAAACACAACATACACCACCCCTAACCAGCCACAATAGTTCATATCCCTTCTCGCCGAATACTTGTCTCCTTCAATATATAAAAATTCTGCTACCCACGGCACAAAAACTTTCAATCTAATCCTATCCCTGAAAGGTGTCCTCTTGCTATAATGCTAGAATAATAGGTGTTGATCCTTGATTTAATACTTTGCATTTTTATATTTAAAAAAAATCTTTATAGTTTTATAGAATACCGAAATCAATATTAACTTATAGTTAATGCACATTCTATATTCCAATTAACCCTTTAAATAGATACTTATTAAATATCATCATTGCATCAATTAATTCTCTACCTACCTGATGGTTTGACTAAATTGAATATTTTTAATAATCCTTGTATAAAATTTAAAGTTAAGTTTCCTAATAATCTGACTTGATTGAACTAATAGCTACATTTATGAAAAAAAAATACTTCGGTTTGACCACCCTGAAAATTTGTCACGATGCTTTGAACTTTTAATGTCGAAGCGGTTTTCAAGTGATAATCGATATTTCTCAAAAGAAAGGTTTCGGCTTAAACCACTTACATTCAGGGTTGTGGTGGTGGCCATACGGCGTATATACTGTGGTTTGATCTTAGCAGATAGCGTTTACTCTGCGCTAGTTGAAAATTTTGAGACATTACCTTTTTGAATATTTAAGACCACAGCACTGCCTATCTTGCAAATTTTGAATGAGAAAATTTCATCAGAATCCACGACATTTCGGTCCAAGAAATGGATATCGAAATGTCGTCCATTCTGATGGGATTTTCTCATTCAAAATGTTCATCTAATTGGTTTAAACGGAAAGTTATCTTTCGATAAACAACTCAACCACCATCATATTTACGATAAAAGATATAGATATATATTGATTTGTTAAAATCTATATAAACGCCATTTCATCAACGATAGGTGGTCCAACCACAAAGTTTCTGCTATGGTTTCCCGATATCTATCCTATGTATTTGTTAATTTTTTCCAGCAATGAACTAATCGAGGCGGAATTCGTTCTCAAGTTTACTTAGATGCTAATCAATCATGGTTCTAGTTCTATGCATGTGCAGCAACGCCATATGATATCCATAGTAATTATTAGTTTTAACAAAATGATTTACTAAATTTTTCCATTTTTTAACAAATTTTTTTTTTTGATCAAGTCCGTTGTAATTAAATCAGTAAAATAAATTTAAGTGTTCTTCCACGTCACCACTATAGAGCTGATTAGGAAAGGGCTTTTTCTAGGCCAACCGCCTATCTAGAAAGGTGATTAGTTTCATGTTCACTTATTTCTATATAATTTGAATTTTAGGTTCATATAGTGCGATTATTAATAAATAATAAATTAAAGGAAACAGGGTTAAAATTATGATAAATCAAGTTAAATAGCTGGCTCGGATTGTTATCAACCGGGCTTCTCGTTTGAGTATGTGTCCCATTGGTTTATTACAACTGTCCTAATCGCGTCGCTTGATTCATTCTTGAATAATTTAGTGAGGCCCAAAAAGGGGACACTGGGGCCTTGAGCTCGCAACCCTTCATCTCCAATAGAATTGCAATATAGAGACAGAAATTGAAATCTACTTGCGCAAATGTCCAGAAATATTAAAGTCGTGTATTATCAATTAACTAATTATTAATAATAATAACTTGATAAAAGCATGTAAATTTAATTTTTTAAAAAAGATTTCCAAACTACTGTCCAGAAAGTTTTATATTCAAGAGAGAAATTACAAAAAAAAAATTAAAGGGCTCAATAGAAGGTTTGGGTGCCTCCTAAGTTTACGTTTTCTTACTCCTTTTTTCTCTTATGCCCTTTATATATAAAATTTATACATATACTTACGTAAATATTTTATTAATTTGATGATAGCATTTTGAAGTTTTTAATATATTTTCAGTTTATTATTTGTAACTAACTAAAACTTAAAATTCTATTAAATATTCTTATTAGAGTCAAGATAAAGGCAAAGCATTTAAAACCATAACTCAAAATTAATTATATCTATTATTTGTATAAAACGTCCTAGACTCAAGATTCGTTCGAAACAAATAAAGGGGGCACTTCATTACTGTTAGATTAACAGCGTCCAGTTCGTTTGCCTTCTCTTAGTGGATCAAATTTGAGAAGAAAAATATATTTTTATTGGTGTAATTATTGGTATTTGTGATATAATATATACATCTAGAAAAAGACACATGTTTTGATTTATTCCTTATTAAATGAGTATTTTTATGTTGAAACATTTGTTGAGTCTTATCACTTGAGTTTAGCGAAAATCTCGATACGAGTAACATCTATTCAAGATAAATATAGAATTAATAATTCAATGTAAATTCAACCCTTAACATTGGGGGGGGGGGGGTTTAAGGCCCTAGTTAAATAGCGCCTCTACCTGTTGCTTATTTTCGACAATCAAGTCTATTATAAATAAATTTTTCACCATTGTAGGTTTAAGGAAAAAAAATAAACTATACTAAAGTCATTATCATCTAAGAATGGGAGAGGGTTTGAAAAGAATCCACAAACAATTTTTATTCCTCGGAAGAATAACTAAACATGACGGGGTAATAGGCGAAAAGAAAATGGATAACCACAGTGCCGGCTGGGTTTTGCGGGACCCCCTGGAAAAAAGGAAGAAATAATGCATGAAAATAATTTTATTAATTTATTCAATATTAATTTCTTGAATATTACAAACTATACAATTGTTGTGTTTTTAGTTATATTTTTAATTTCATAAAATAACATGATATTTTTGTATTTCTAGTTATTACCACAAACATTTTATAACTAATTGCTCGATCATATTAATGAGATTTATTTCTTTTGCTACTTCCTGTTTTATTGACAGCATAGCGACTCACTGTAACTTTGTCTTGACAAATAATATTTAATCAATTTAAATTTAAATTGAAAGTTTTTTTTGCCGAGGGTAGCAAAATTTTTATATATTGAAGGAGACAATAAAAGAGTGTCTTCTGCTAGAATTATAAATTTAATTTATAACGAGACTATTGTTTTACAATTGATTCACAGGAATTAATGTATGTATTAATTAATTAATGGATATCACGATACATTAATTCCTGTGAATCAATTGTAATAGACTGATGAAGAGGGCAAAGCCCTCGAAACTATAGTCTCGTTATAGATAAAATTTGTAATTCCAGCAGAAGACACACTCTTTTATTGTCTCCTTCGATTTTAATTTAGATAAACTTGAAACATCTACCATAAAGGAGTCATCATAACTCTAAAAATTATTGACATAAATGTATCCGTGTGTTTTTTACTGGGTTTATTTTTTCAACCTCCGATTATTGTTGTATATACTCACATTGCACTCAGTTTTTAATAAATGTTGCAATAATTGTTAGACCTATCAAGGGGGGGGGGGTCCTGTAAAATGCCGGTATCTGAGCCAGCCTTGGATAGTTTTCTCTCGAGGGGTGAACCGCGATTGGAATTCATTAAATAATGCCCTTTTATCTATTGTCTTCTACTTGGAAATGAAAGTGGAAATAGGTGTACAAGATATTAGGTCGCGGTTCTCCCCTCGTTTTCCTTGGCTATTGAGGTAAAAACGAAATATGTCAATCATGAATAATTAGAATTATTGACATAAATTGAAGCAAGTCCTTTGGTATTAACTTGTTTCTAACTAATAGTATTAAGCAATGACATTGCATTCACAAAAACTCATGCATAATATTATCTGTTAAAACAGGAAATCATAAATTATCTATAGAATCATGGTCGTCCGCAAGAGGGACACTCTGGGATCGAGTGAAAAATATTCATTATTTAATGTGAACAACCAGTTCATAAAGAGAAATTGTTGAGGTTCTCCTCTGCTTGAAACAAATAAATAAATATATATATCATTTATTTGTTAAAGACCATCATCAATATTTTTAATTAGAAATATTTTATCTGTTATTTCTCATAGATTCAAATGTTTTTCGTTTTTTTTTAATTATAAGTTAGTCACACAACAAACTTGTATCTAACAAATAAATGGTATTTATACATATTTATATTTTATATATATATTTGCATCAAGCAGAGGACAACTTAATTGATTTTTCTTGATGAATCAACAAATCTACTATCGGGCAAAATAAATTCTTTTCATTTATAAACCTTTTCGTTTGCCCTCTATATCGTAAAATAGTTCTATAATCTCAGTATAAAACAAATCATTTTTCTTCAAAACCTCCCCCATAAACACACATAGAGAAAAATTTCTGCCAATGCTCTCTATATATAAAATGAGATACATTTATTGGAATAAATAAAGTAAAAACATAGAACATAAATACTTTGATTTTCTATGAAAATAAATTTGTGTCAAAAAATTTTAAACAACATTTATCTTTAACTTTTAAGGAGTTCGGTGTTGGTTCTATGTGAAACATTTTAATATAATAATAAAACTTGAGTAAGATACGAGGTAGGTTTCACAAACCTGAAACCTACCTCGTATCTTACTCAAGTTTTATTATAACATTTATCTTACTTTTTCTAATGAATTAAAATGCACGGAAAATTGATCTATGAACTAAGTATTTGTAGATATAATTTGCATGAGTTTTTTTTTTTAAGTGTTAAGTTTTTCGGATAGATATCCATGGTTAAATATATTTGATTTTAAAAATGTATTCTCTTTTTTTATTTAATCCAGTGTTCCTTTTAATTTATTTTCCTTAGCATAAATAGTTTATGATTTATTTTTTTTAAATAAGAGAATATAACGATTTCACAAATTTTGCCTGTAAATTTATTGAAAAAAGAAATACCTTCCTAAATAAGATATTACATTTATAAAATTGTAGGAAAACATGAATTTTTACCAAGACAAAATTGTATTGCAGTTTTTAAAGTAGAGTTTCTTTAATTTATCTAATATAGTCTGCTTATCTATGAGAGATTGTCTTTTTTCTCAGCCTTAAACAATTTTTAGTCATAACTAAAAAATTAAAACGCGTTATGTGAGGGAGAACGAAGACTCGAGCTACACAAAATCACTTGTAATAGTAGAGCTCTAACGTGCATCTTATCAATACAAATTTGTTTACCAAACTTCAGCTCATTAATTACAATCTTTCCAATGCTTTAAACTAAGTCGTTGGTTTTTTGATATTTTCGTTTTGAAGTTATAAATTTAGTAATACTAAAATCTAATTAGTTTTTCTCTGTGAAAAAAAATATTTTGACGCCAGAATCAACTTTCTACGAGCTTCTCTTGATCTAAATCCAGACAGAAGGAAAATTATTTTTCTTCGCATATCAGTTTTATAAACAATATGAAGAAAAAGTTTTTTTAATCAATTCACTAAAATAAATAAGAACCTCAAGTTGCATATAGCATTTACATATTTTTTTATATTCAAATTTGCAAAAAAGAATTCGTTAATCTGCAATAAAATAAGGTAATTGCCCATCGAAAATTACAAACACTTATAAAAATTTAAATAATAGTTATATTTTATTGAAATGATTCCTTTTATGAAATAACAAAATACCCTTGCAGAGACTTGACTGGTCCTGCTTGTAAACAAATGTTTAAAAACGTTATAATTTAAATATTTAACTTTATTTTCCCCCATCGATTATTATATTTCTTTTCAGAAAAAATAGCCTGGGCGAGGTGCTTGCTAGCATTTTTTTTCGTATGGAACTGTTGTTCTCTGCACGTTATTTTACTGGATTCATAGATCGTTTTTTTTTTCAAGTTTAAAAGGTAAGGACAGCTAGATAGTAGAAGCAGGAGCTTAATATTTACATCAGCTATTCAGTTGCATTTTAAGTATAGAGCAGTGTATTTCTCTTGTAGAATGAAGAAATCCCCCCCTAAGAAAACAAGAATAATTAACTTTATTGTATAAAAAAAATTATTAATTTTATTTTGGCAAATACATAATAAATTTTGATAAATAAAATTTAATGTTTACTATATGAAATCTCTTGCTTGATGCAAATAAATATACATATATTTTTCTCTTATTTTACATGGTAATTGCCTATATAAGTAGTTCCCAACGAAACACTTAAGTCGAGGTCCCCTCTATAAAAAATATATAATATAATAAAATGGATATAAATTAGCTTTATTCATAGATTCCTGTATTATATAGTGTATGTTTATATTTGTCTGAATTTTTGTATTCCCACCTAGAACTTGATAAACGAGAGAGCATTAGAGGTGTCTTGATGTATTAAAGTAAACTGGCTAATAGAACTTTACAAAAATCAAAATGACGAATTTCAGGAACTATTCCAAGAGTATATATATATGATACAAGCCTTTTACCCAAGTCTGCATGAGGTTACAAATTTTTTCCAATATTCATTCGAGTGGTCTCAAAACCAAAGGCGTCGTAAGGCCTAGCGCCTCGAAGTTTTTTTGCTTTTTTTTTCTCTATACAAAATTGCGCCACCATGGGGGGGGAGCTCACAAAATTTATCTCGCCCATATAAAATTTTGGTCTTGCGCCGCCCCTGTTCAAAACACAACAAGAAGCTGATAGAGAGGGGCTGCACTTTCATTTTTCGAGTCGTAGATATAAATTTGAGAAGATAGCCGAAGATCTGCCTTAAAAATTATTAAAAGGAGACATGAATAACTGTCCCTCCATATGGACCAGAAGGATGAATAAGTGTGGGAAATTGCGGACACTCAAGAAGTGATTAAATAAATGTTAAGGGGTGAAATAAGAGGGACAGGAGATGAAGCTCTGAGGGAACAAGAAATCCAAAAAATGTGGTAGAAAATTGACAAGTTCACTGAACGCTACAAAAAATTAAGTATGTGTAGGGATCTAAAGATCTCATTAGAAGGATGAAGTTAGTGTCAACCTGGGCGAGAATAAGATCATAGGGAACAAGGAATGGATGAGACATCGGGGGGTGCAGGCTATGCGGATACAAGAGGGAAGAGTTCTAGCATGTGTGGGGATGCGATGCGCTCAATCAAGGGGCAAAAGAAAAAGAGGGGATGGGTGAAATAAATGGGAGGTGAGGTGAATGGCGAGAATGGGAGAGAGCAAAACTGGGAGGAGAACAAGTGTTAGAAGAAAACTTTAAATTGTGTTACCAATTGTAAATATATATGTAAATGAAGCCCGTAAAGGGAAGGGTAGAATTTTTAACAATAAATTTATATTTTATAAATAGAATATATAATACAAGTTTGGAGTAATTTTTGGAGACGGACTGATAAGTGAAATTGAGTGGATATTGATGAGGCAGTCCAAAAAAAGAAGATAATTTATACTATCTTTTTATTCATAAACTAACGTTTCGGAGGCTATTCCCTTATTGTTACTGCCACTGAAAGAGGAGACAGAGGGGAATGTCGCATTGGATTTCCTTCACTGACTTTTCAAAACCCTGAAGAAGGAGGGAATAGCCTCCGAAACGTCGGTTTATGAATGAAAAGATAGTATAAATTATCTTCCTTTTTTTGGACTGCCTCATCAATATCCACTCAATATAATAGAAGTTTTTTTTACAAAAAACTGGGAGTTTGTCGTCCTAACATTGGTTTCATCCAGAGGGGGTGCAACCGCATTTTTATACACTTTTCTAGTGGCTATTGAGATTTTGACTCCACCGAGAATGACGTCTAGAATCTAAATATATACATATTTTGAAAATAATCAAAACGACGCATGAGATTTTCTCTTGATTCATTGAAATGACAAAAAGCTACCTCTATATATACGAGGATATGTCAAAAATTACTTACACTTTTCGTTCTTCAACTTTATTAAACTAAGATAGGTGTATAACAGATACATTATTTTTCGATATACATAGTCTCCACCTTTAGCAATGCACTTGGTCCAGCGAGCCACAAGCTTCCGGATGCCTTCCTGGTAGAAGGTTTTCGGTTGGTCATGAAGCCATTTTTGCATCGCATCCCGTGTTCCAGGGTCTCAAAGCCCAACCTGTTTATTGTTTCTATGTTTCTAATGTTTAAAGAAGGTGCTACTTTATCTATGGTAACTCCCCTGTCTGCTGTAATCATCTCTTGAGCTTGCTGAATGTTGTCGTCAGTGGTCGAAGTTGACGGTCGCCAGCTCCCTCTTTTTGTGTTACGCTCGTTCGGCCACTTTTAAACATTTCGATCCATAAAAAAACGCTTTTACAAGATAAAGCACTTTCCCCGTATTGTGACAAAAGTCTCCGGTGAATTTCAGCACCTTCACACAATCTGACCACTCCTCGTTGCTCCTCTTTGGTGCAATCTGATAGCGGAGCTGACATGCTGTTGTAGCTAGACGACGCGATCGTGATTAAATTCCTCACACGTGACCACAGACGCGCCAACTCAACGCATGCGCATGCCGCCGCCTCCTATCTTATATTAGTTTAATAAAGTTGTAGAACGAAAAGTGTAGGTAATTTTTGACTTATTCTCGTATATTAAGGCCAGATGCACACACTTGTTGCAAAAGTTATCTTGACGCTGCGTTATTTTCAATTTGATACCTATCGGTTATATGGTATTGCGAAGATCTACCCGGATCCCCGCTGGTATCCGATAGGTATCAGCGTCCCGTGTGAATTCTCGTATCTGTTCCTATACATTTCTTCTTATCCGATTAAAAAAGACAAAGCATCACGATAACTTTTGCACCGGGCTTTATGTTTTACAGACTTAAATAAATAGAAATGGAAAAATTGATTTGTTGTTATAAATAACAATATAATAATTTTAAGGAAGATTTATTTTAATAAAACATTTTATAAAAGTAAAAAATTACATTTTATTAATGAAAACTTATCTAAATGTTGTGTATTTTGTTAATTAATATTTGTTTAATAAAATGAATAATTCATATAATAATATATAAAGAGAAAAGATTTTTAACAAAATAAAATATATTATTTAATTAACAAATGACCTTAATGCTTTTTAAAGAAAAAGATAAAAACCAGAAGAGATGAATTATGATAGAAAAAGAAAAAGAAAATTTATTCATCTTCCTCCTCTTCCTCTTCGTCTTCGTCCTTTTCTTCTTCCTCCACTTGTTGTTCTTTATCTACATTTTCTTCATCCTCTTCTTCTTCGTTGTCATCGCCGTCCATACTACTTTCAATTGTTTGTGATCCTGTCGCAGCCTGTTGTGCTAACAATCTGCCAATCTTATGATTCTCGAATCGAATCTCTCGACCTCCGGCAACTTTTATTAAACCCGACAGAGATACCTAAAAAAATAAAAGATCAATTTCTAGTTCTTCCTCCCTGTATAGTAGTTAAAAAAATTAAAAAAGAACATCATATATTAACCTTGGTTTTTTTACTCAGAGCCAAAATAGCCTTTTCACAAAGTTCACTAACAAGAACCATTCTTTGAAGTTGTTTCTCATCATGGTGTGTGGGAGTACTTTTGGTTTTACTTGTTTTTGTATTTTTTGTTTTTGTTGATTTGGTTTTTGAACTTTGTTTCTATAAAACAAAATATAAATATATTGTTATATTAGGTTGAATATATTTATTCATGCAAACATTATAAAAAACCAGTTGAATTGTTTTGAAAATATTCAATCTTGTTAAATTAACAACAATGTATTCAAACGCCTCCCACTCGATCACAAACAAGGTCGAAAATAATTTTTTCTTTAATTCGGGGCGCAATCACAACGAGGCCACGTCGAAAGATAATTATAAATTAATAATTTGAAAGTTTATATTGGGAAAATAAGGACAAGTTTTTTATGTGTGACTTTTTTATTTATCCACCAACGTTTCGTCGACTTTGCCGACTTCTTCAGGGCTTCTATAATTATAAGAACATTCTTGATATTAATTTACAAAAGTACAGTCAGAATCCAAAAACATAAAATGAAAAAACCAACAGCACTTTCATAATATAGACAGGTCTCTCATATAAAGCGCAGATGCCTCGAGAAAATTTTGAAATTTTCGTAATAGAACCAGGGATCTTCGCATATGCGTTGCGATGCCTTCATAAGTGCCTTAGTTCTTATCCTCTTGGCCACTGATCCCCGAACTCAAGCTAATACCTAATGTCTATATGAATTTGGAATTTCATTTTTATTTAATCTTTTAATCTCTTCCTCGTTCATTTTTGCAGCTCTGTAGTGGCCGGACTATTATTAAACTATATTCAAACGCCTCCCAATCGATCACAAACCCAAAGGTCGAAAATAATTTTTTCTTTAGCCCGTGGCGCAATCACAACGAGGCCCCAAGAAAAAATATTTTTGAACTTTGGGTCTATCATCGATTGGGAGGCGTTTGAATATAGTTTAATAATAGTCCGGCCACTACAGAGCTGCAAAAATGAACGAGGAAGAGATTAAAAGATTAAATAAAAATGAAATTCCAAATTCATATAGACATTAGGTATTAGCTTGAGTTCGGGGATCAGTGGCCAAGAGGATAAGAACTAAGGCTCTTATGAAGGCATCGCATGCGCATATGCGAAGATCCCGGGTTCGAATCCTGTTAATCCTGTGTCTATAATATAAAAATCTTTTCTTCGTTCCCTAATTTAATTAAAAACAATGTTTTATCCTATATCTAATTATTTTTTGGTATCCAAAATAGTAAATATATAATATGTTTAAATAATAAACTGGAAACTTTCATGGATTTTTGTCAGATTTTTAAATCAAAGACTTTCAAAGTTAGGGAGTGACACATTAAGTGACAATATAACAATAATAGGATTTTATAAGACTTATTAGATGGGATGAAATTTTTTTATATGTTCAGGGAGGGTCTTAGAATTTCTTCATTCGACGATTAGACAATCAGAGGATCATCTAAATTTCTAAATGATCTATAGACAAGTCAAATTTCAAGTTTCCAGTTTAGAAGTTATTGGTAGAGGGGACGGATAGAGAGGCACATAATAATCCCATATAATGGTTTCTTTTTTGGTACATAGAAATACACTAAAACAGTGGTTCTTAACCTATGGGTCGCGACCCAAAATTGGGTCGCAAAGCAAATTCCTTGGGTCGCGCAGAGTCGTTAATCAAATATTTGACTTATTATTATAAGTTGAAAAATATATTTTGATTTATGTCAATACTATAAAAATATGAAAATATGAAAAACACGCTCTTTTTCATTAAATTTACCTTTGATCGAAAAGTACCTTTGGTTATCTTAATTGTTACAAAATAATATTATATGTGAGTTAAAAAAAGTTATCATTGAAAATTGATGAAAATTTCTCAAGTATCGTCTAAAAAAAGGTTATTAAATTTTTTACCGGGGGGGGGGGTCGCGACATGAACATATTTCTCAAATTTGGGTCGCAGCTTAAAAAGGTTAAGAACCACTGCACTAAAAGATATCAGAATGTCTTCATAAATAGTGTATTTATTAAAAAAAGAGACTAGCTTTTTATTTTGAATAAAATGAAGAAAAAATATTTATATTAAAATAAATGTATAAAGAAAAATTCATTTCAATACTTACTTTGATATAAATATAAAATTCCAGAAGAGTATCTTTTAAAATGTAACAAGCGAGTTTTATAAGATTTTCAAATCTGTAAATTAAATATAAATATATTTATTATATAAATTATATAGATGTATAAATAATATCAAAAAGAAAAAGTGATTACCGGGCACGTTGAAAGCATAGTCGTGTAGGCGAGCATCTTAAAATGAAATATTTACATAATACTCCTATATGTTGATAGAGGATAATTATATTTTTCACTAGTAGAGTGGATAATTTGCCTATTGGAATTCGTGCTCGTGTCAAATATTCAAGTAATTTTGTGATATGACTTAAATATTTGCAGAGTTCCAATTCGCTTCGTTCAAGAATCTCATCCACTGAAAATCGGAAAAGAAAACTATTGTAATTATTTATTGATATTATTTAGTAACTAGCTGCAAGGCCCGCCTTCGGCGGCCCTCTTGCTAGCCAGGGGCACTCCCCCTGGACCCCCCCAACACTCCACCCTCACCCCCCACTCCCACCATCCGAAAACCACCCCCACCCAACACTCCATTCCGCACCCCACCCCCGTACCACCCCACTACGCCTCTGGACCTTCACCTTAACCCCCCACTCCACCAACCCTGCACCACCCCCGCACCTCATCCACCCCGGACCCCACCCCGTGCCCTCCACTCCCGCCTATCCCCCTGGATTCCACCCGACCACATTCCACCCAGCGCACCCCATACCCTAACCCACCTCCATTCCATTCCACCCCCGCACCCACCCTCGGCACCCACTTTTTGCATTTCTAGCCTTCTAGTGACCCACAGATTATGTATACAAAATTTGATTGAGTTTGGTCTAAGAGAAAGAATTTTCATTTTTTGACCCTCCCCCCATTTTGGGCTGTTAGTTTTAGCATTTCTAGCCTTCTAGGGACCCAGAGATTATGTATACAAAATTTGGTGGAGTTTGCTCCAAGGGCAAGAATTTACATATTTTTCACCCCCCCCCTTTTTGGGTGGTTTTTGGGGGTAGTTTAGGAGTTATTTGATCATTTTCATTCGTGCGCCCCCCCAAACCCTCTTTTGGGGTCAAAATATCAAAACGTTATATAGCTAAAAACGTAAGTTAGGAGACATCTGATACAAATATGAAATTTCATAATAATCCCTTTAGCCGTTTTGACGTGAATCGTGAGCAACTTTTCGTGGAAACCACTGAAGCATGCATACATACAGGAATTTTGTTGAGGGTGTTTACGTTCATAACTTTGCTTGAAACGTGTGCAACCAAAATTTGGCGTGATTTGGAGCAATGTACAGACAAAACCTTAATTTTATATATATAGAATCTCATTGATTTATAATGAAACCGAAAAGGTGCAAACTCTTGTAGTCCGAGGTAGACCCTTGCATTGTGAAAAGAAAGAGAAAAAAATTTCAGGGATTGGGTCAGAGTAGAAGGTACCTGTGGATGGGAGTCATAAAAGACTGAAGTTTATATGTCGCCGGAAAGTTGATTGAGAGAAGAAAGTTCTAGTCTCTAGAAGTCATAGCGATAAAGAAGTTGGCTAATGAGTTTGTACGGTTTTATTATTTAATTTAATCGCGAATATGGGTGTCAAATTTTTGATTATGATAATGATGATAATTAGTGAGCTTTTAATAGGGAATAATGATTTTATCTCGACAGAATTAACGGCATAGTATATCTATAAAAAGAAAAGAGTGGAGACGGCTCTAGGATGGGCCAAGTTTACTAAATGATTACTTAAAACTAATAGTGTTTATTTAAGGCCAATTCTATGATTATGTGCTGGGTTAGTATGATGACCAATTCTTAATTTGATTATTTTTCAAAACAATTAAAACCAAAATATATAGCATTGTATAGTAATCTAAAACAGGGGTTCCCAAACTTTTCCGAGTCGCGGCGCCCTTTTTCAATTATAATTTTTTCATAATAATAAAACTTGAGCAAGATGCGGGGTAGGTTTCACAAAAAATAAAATAAAATTGAGTTTTGAATTCGATATATTTCGGGGTGAGCCCATCATCAGGAGTCAAAGGAAAACGCAGGCTCACCCCCGAAATATATCGAATTCAAAACTCAATTTTGCTTTATTTCTTTTTTGTGAAACCTACCCTCGCATCTTGCTCAAGTTTTATTATTATATTAAAATGTTTCACCTAGAACCAACACCTAACTCCTTAAAAGTTACAATTTTTTTATGGCGCACCACAAGTAAAAGTATATCTAATCGTAAGTAAGAGATAAAAATAAATAAATTTTTATCTTCTAAATTTTTTTCTAGTTATGCCAAATGCCAATTAATTATGAAACTTCGCGGCGCACCTGTGAAGAGACCGCGGCTCCCGGGGGCGCCGCGGCGTACAGTTTGGGAACCTCTGGAATCGAAAACTGTGTGGTAAATAATGCCCTTACGGTGTGGGAGAGTGCAGCCAAAAAAATATTTTAGAATTATATGAGTGTTAGTAAGGGGGGGGGGGGGGGGTCAAGTCATGGAGTTATTGGGAAAATATAACCAAAAACGAGTCAGGACTTGTATCAAATTATACAAAATATAGTCAGAATCTTATCAGATCACTACAGAATTAAAGAGCACCTTAGGAAATCGGGACAGAGAGATTACGGTGGATGCACATGAAACTCTAGCACATTTTCTAAAATACCTTTTCTAGAGAACCGCTGATTTTAAAGAGAAGGATGCATCTGAGGGCATAGTGCCTCACCTCTATCGAACTTCCTTCGCTAGGCCCACTGCAAATCCTAAATTTCATAAACGAAGCTGAGCTAGAGGAGATACTTTAATAAATTGGATACTAACTAGGCCATGGCACATGGAAAAGAGGTAAAATGATCACTAGGTCGTAGTACACTAATCATCCTTAAGGAGGTTCTTTCGCGACAATTCACACAAAAAGTTTTAGCCTCGTAACCACTCTATAAATATGAATGGAACTAAAATTTTAGGTTATGTTTTTTAACGTGACTGTACCACTACGAAATCTCTATATGGATACACACATACTTGCCGGATCGTTTCCAAGCCATTGAACTTATATCCCCTCCACTAAAAATAATCGCCCAAATATGTTTTTTTTATCAAAACTAAGACGTAAATAATTTCAATTTTTTTAAGCTACTCTGAATATATTATTATAACAAATATTAGTTTTTCATCAAGAAGGTGAAAGTCCTTAAATGAAAAAAAATTAAATAATGCTCATTTTCCTACCCTTTCTTTATCTACCATATGTAAAAAATGTCATTTTTAATTGCAATTATTTCATGTTTGGTGTGGTAAATCGTCTTCAAATTTTAACAGTTTGTGTAGTATAATTTTAATGACTTATATTACAAGTTTCAAAGACTTCTTGAATTTTTGCATTTGTGAAAGAACTACCTTAAATTAAAATTTCGACTAACTTAAATGACATTCAATAATCAATGACAAATTAATTTTATATAAATTCAAGTGAAAAAATAAAATAATCAAAATTCAAATAGATAATTTTTTTTAAAGTGTAAATTAAATACTAACACTCTTCCAAAGGCTTTGGTAGAACTAATTCTGCCTTAAGTCGAACTTGAAGTAAACGGCAATCCTCCAGTTTCAATGTAATATTATTAAGAAAACATGTAAGAATTTCCGGAGCTGCATTTTCTGAGATCATATCAAGATGAGTGTAAGGTTCTACTTGTTTCTCCTGGAAAATAATAACCAATGTCAAATAAAGCAAATGAAAAAATTTCATCTTATTATAAATTTGTTATATAAATTTACTAAAGTCCTTAAAATTTTAACTGAAAAAATGTTTTTCATATACCTGATACAAATAGATATAAATTTATAATTTTCTCATTAATATAATCAAAGAATAATTAACATATTAACGAGAATTGTTTTTTGATCTTCAGCGCGCTAGATCTGTTACACTTGTATTAGGTGTTAGCTATTAAATAATTGCTCTTGATTAATTAATAGCAAACACCTAACACACGTGTTAACAGATCTAGCGCGCTGGACTGGAAGATTGAATATATAACATCTCAGATTTCAAATCCATTTGGTGATCCATATCAGAGTTTGATATAAAAAGCGTCATGCGAGCTAATCGCGAAATGATGCTGGATTATAGCTAAATGGATTTCATTCTCTCTTGGTCCAGACTTAAGACTCAGCAGACTCCAATAGCCTCAACCAGCAGTAGTCTCGCGATTTATATCTTGTTTAAAAAGCGCGATCAAAAACAATTCTCGTTAATATGTTAATTATTCTTTGATATATTAATGAGAAAATTATAAATTTATTTAACTTCATTATTTCAAGTTAGAAATATATAAAGTCGGATATTATTTTCACTTAATATTTGACAAAAAATCACCTGCATTCGTTTCGCGATCGAATCAAATACAGGAAACTTATAACAAATAGATATACATATCATTATAGTCTTCTATACTCTGATATATGAGCAATACAGAGGACAATAGGATAAAGTCGATAAAACAAAAGTTGATTTTTAAATCCCAAGCTCATTATAATACATATTTAGAATAAAATGTAGGTCCTAGTGAGTAAAACCGAAACAAGGAATACAGCTTTTTGTAATAAAAAGAATAAACCTAATTTGTTGGATAAGAATTTACGAAAATTTAGAAATTTTCCTAAAGTGAACTTAAGATAGTTGTTCCGCCAAATGGGTTTTCTTAGGATTTTTTTGAAATTTAGATAGATTATTATTTAAATACTTCTGCATCGATTGGTGGCAAAACGAAATTTATTAACAATATAGTAATAAATTTCAAAAATAGAGTTTTTCAGACTCTTATATATTGCACTATACGGGATATCGGAAAATTTACATACATATTTAATTTTAATTAAGAAACCCTTCTTACCATTTTTATAAAAAACTAAACCAACATTAAACAATAACCAATACATATTTTAAGACAATTTTGATTCATAGTTACAACACAGTTTCTGAGATAATAAGGAATTAATAATGAAAAATGTATAAAAAAAATGTACACTAAAAATAATTTGGCAACAGCAATGTCGAACTTACCACATAAACACCCAAAACCTTTTGAATTGTGAGGGCCATATTGTCCAAAAGTGTATTTGTGGAATTAATACGACGATCCAGGGTCAATAAAAGCGTAAAAATACAACGAACTGCATTTGTGTTGGTTGAATTTGTTCTCTGGATTAATTTACGGAGCCAAGCAAAAGCCTTTAAAATAATTAATAAATTAATAATAAAAAAATTTAAAAATACCAATATAGATTTATTAAGTGTACTATTAAATAATCATAATTTTTCAGTGAAAGTTTCTAAAACTTAAGTCTTTCGGGCAGCTAATAAACTCAATCTTAGAAATTGCTGCCTCTTTGGAGTTAATGAAATCCCTAACAATCCATTGCTATATCTCGAGGAATTAGTGGAAAAGCCTGTCAGTCAAGATGTCTAGAGATTTTGGATCGATCGCAACAAATCGTATCTTTAGTAGAAAACTGTCATATAACTTTTCAAATTTTAAGAAAAACGCTTTTAGTTATTCATTTTTTTCAATTTTTTAGTTGTTCTGACACTCTGGTACCTTGATTTTGATTGAACACAAATGGAATAAAACTCTCTAAGCAGGTAGTTTTATACATTTCAAAGGCTTTCGATCAGGAGTGACAAAAAAGCAAGAAATGATTTTTTTAACTATTTAAATAAATGTAGATTATTTATTTGTACACCTATTATAATAATGAATGCAAATGTACTTACATTATGTACAGTTTCATGAGTAGTAGGTAATATTAGCACTAATTTAGAAAGAGCTGATATGATTGAGATTATGTATTTTTTATCTGTATCTGTATCTTCTTCTGTAGACAATGTTTCTTCCAGAAGTTTTTCTAATCGTTTTAATACACTATCGGGATCCCCTCCTTTAAATTAATATTTATTCAGTGTAATATTTTGTATAATTTGTCAGATTCTTGGAGAAAAATTAAGAAAAAATTAATTCAAAATCGACGTTTCTTCTCTTTATTGAAACTTTTTCAATTTCTTAAATTTATTGTTTCATGTTGGGTTTATTGATTAACATTTTATGTTCAAATTATACATATAAATCTGAATAAGATTAATACAATAATTTAGTGACCTGCCGCTTTCCTAGCCCAGACCAGTGCAGTGTTTCGCATTAATCTTATTCAAAATTATGTGTACACATTGAACAAAAAATGTTAATCAATGAACCCAACATGAAACAATAAATATAAGAGATTGAAAAAGTCTCGATAAAGAGACAAAATGTCGCTTTTGAATTAATTTTTTCAGAAGCCAAGGAGAACGCATATTTAAGATTTTATAGAATTATAGAGTGAAATAATTACCAGTTATAACGAGATGTTTTTCAAAATAATCAGGACACTGTTTGGAAATTAAACTCCAAAGTGATTCAAAACAGTTGAGAGCCAACGAACATTGAGGTGGACTGTTATTATAATCATCTAATACTTTAAAAAGGCACCTGAAAATGATAAAATAAATATTAGGCAAATAAACTCATTTTGACAGTTTTAATCGTCAAAGATACAAGAGGATGTAACATCTAAAGAAAGGGTTAACTAGCAAATCATTGCAAGAATAATGGTAAATTTCAAGAAATGGAGTCGAAGGATTCGTGTCTTGAAATATTGTAAGATTGTATGTCGCAGAAAAGCGAGTTCCATTCTTTAGAAATCACAATCATAAATAAATTGACAAACGACTTTGTTCCATTTGTCATTTTGGAGTCAGTTTGTCCAAGGGATAGAATGTTTCCATACGAAGCGGGAGGCCCGGGTTCAAGACCGCTCTTTATCTATATCAACAACTTTCTAAACTTGCCCTCCAACCCGGTACATTGTTACGCAGCACCCTACATAACGACCTTGCATCGCATAAAAACCATGCAGACATTGCCTCCTCAATAAATTTAGACTTATGCAGACTTAAAAACTGGTGATCCCAAAACTTAATTAACTTCAATGCAGTGAAAACTCAGTGTTACCTTATTTCTTCTAGGCGCGTCGATAGAAACCTCCCAAACATATCATTCGATTCAAACTCACTGGAATTTAGGGATAAAATTTAAATGCTAGGCGTAACTCTAGGGTCTGACCTTTCATGGAATGACCATTATCTCAACCACTGCTAAAGCTGCAGCGCGCAAGCTTGGTCTCCTATTTATGTCTAGACGCTATTAATACTCCCAATCAACTTCTTACACTGTATAAGGCTCAAATTCGTCCCTGTCTCGAATATGGCTCTCATCTGTTGAGAGGGGCCTCCAAGAATGCTCTTGGCACACTGGATGCGATTCAGAAGCGACTAAACTAAACTAATGGGAGACCCGGCTCTAACCAACTCACTCGACTCCCTGGCTCACCGAAGAACCGTTTCTGCCCTTTCCCTGTACTACAGATACTATCACGGTGTCTGTTCAGTCGAGCTGAAATCAATTATCCCCCATAAACTCCTCTTTACGAGAAACACGCGGTTCCCCCTTCGCTGTCAAATTGGATAAAAATCGAACAAGCGCTTTCGCCAAATCTTTTATCCCTATGACCACCAGAGAATGGAACTCGCTCCCTGCCACCAACTTTCCCGCGACTTATAACCTTCAGCTGTATCCACATATACCTTCGACCCCCGCCCAGTCCATAAAATTCTTTCTTCTTCTTCTTTTCACGGTGGAGAGGCCAACCCAGGTCTTTAGAGGATACACCTTTTTGGTAAATAAAATAGACCACCCCTTCAAATATTTGGCCGGTTATAATCAGACTTTTTCACCAAATGATACGCTCATACGGACACACAGAAATACATTCATAAAAAGGAAAATATCATTCAAATTGAATCTGACTAAATGGGCAGAAGAAATAAAACAAATAAAAAAAAACTGTTTTTTTTTCTCTTTTCTAGGCTTTCGAATATATTTTAGCGCGCTAGCCAAGCCGTCATTTTTTTCGTGTGAATGTACAATCATGAAAATTCAATTTTTGGTAGGGGTAAAAAGAAAAAGAAGAGGAAATTTATACTCACTTCGAAACTGGATCCAATAATGTTCGAAGTTCAAAACGAGGTGAAACTTCAGTTAAAAGTAAATTATTAAGACTTGTTAAAACATAACATTGAAATTCTCGAGAGCGAGGTAAAGGCCCATTCTCACAATTTCCATTAATTCTAAAAGATGTAATAAATTCTCATTTAAAAAACTAACCAAAGAAAAAACAAATATTTATAAATAAATTGTATATCTTACGAAAAACAATAATTTAATAAATCAGCACATGCTTTTAGATTTAAAACAGTGGGTGGACATTTGAATTTATTTGGCATTTCCGCAATTAATTCCATAACAACTTCATCCTGATCACCAGAATTGTCGTCTTCATCTTCTGATGGAGGTCGGCCAGTATTACGAACTTTTGCAGAAGGCGCTAGTGCATCATCCTCTGAAGCAGCCGCTCTTTTACGGCCTTTGCGTTTTTGATCTGAATCTGATTTTTTTCCAACGCTCTATAAAGCATTAAATATAATAAATTAGAATTATACTAATAATATTTTTTAGATTAATCTCTCTTAAACATGTGTGAAATTAAGATATCGCTGGAGTTATACCTAAGGGGACCGCTTGCCGTTATTTCTGGGTCCCTGGATCATAATCTTATAATCTATCATAATACACTTGTGAGGCAAAATTTTAATTTCTATTATTTATTTATTTATTATCTTCCAATGTCGAAATTTCAAAATTTTTTATATTCTTAGAGACCCCACCCAAATAGCAAAAATAAAACCAAAATTATAAATACAGATAAATTTGGAAATGAATGATACCAACCAAGTATCTAAGGATTTACATTCTCAAAGAAAAGAGTTATAAAACGATTTCAGAGAATATTTTTATATACACAGTATAAGTAAGTAAATTATATATACAATTGTAAGTACCTATGGATAGAATTAATGGCCCCCGACTTCTAGTAATAGGTAATGAATATTGTGTAAGTAAATTAAAAAATCACAAAATTGATTCAACTTCTGAACTTCAAAGTGAAAAATGCAAGAAATCAAGAAATAAGCTCAGCGATATTTTTTTCATTTGGAATTTCTGATCTAAAAAGCTCAAAAGTTCTTTGAAAAATTACAAACACTAGAGCATCAAGAACGTTTTTGAGTTATCATGGGTTTCGTAATCCAGACAGAAAGACAAAAAAATAAGCAGGCCAAGAGCTCGCATACGGAGGGTCCATACATTGTCTTCCAATTTACTTAAGGAGTGTGGTGGCATAAAGCGGTGGCATCCCTCATCGCCCTGGGTATAACCCAAAAGATTATAAATGACATCACTTTTTGGGCGATGAGGGGTTCTCTATTAAACTTTTACACTTTTAATAGTAGGACATATAGGGCGGGTCACAATTAATCAATGTAAAAAAAATCAAACCCAGTGACAAGGGTATTTTACCCAAGTCAGTTAATGAAATGCCCTATTAAATTTTAACTTTACCTGTAAAATGCCACTGTACCATATATTTACTAAATTTGTAACTTATTATCTGTAAGAGGAAGGCCCCTCCTGCGCGGCCCAATAAAGAAAATATCAAGTTCATGGTTATTTGTCGTTGATAGAGAGAATGAATGAACTGGTGGAATTTCTACCTTAATTTCAAGTTAAGCCACTTCTGGACGCCGACGAGTACAAACGACACTACAGACGTGTTCTCTCACATAGTTATTTTAAAGTGAATTAATTTTTTTTTTTTTTGAATATCAAGTTTTTTAATTTTTTAAAGACGGTGAAAGTGAAATCATAATAAATACTTTTATTCGGAATTTGTTGTTTTCATTATCCTTGGGCTGCCTTCTTATCGACCATTAATTAATATATGTATTTATATGAATATTAGTTGAATTTGATATTCTCGATTTTCAGATCGATTCCTCGACTCAAATTCCAATCTAAGAAACTTACAAATCAAATCTAACAAATTGGTTAGGGTATAAAGAGCGTTAGAGATTTCAGAAACTACAGTCTTATAAGTAACAAATGAACAATAATTACCAAATGATACCATTTCATCATCTAAAGAGAGATCATTTTGAAATTAACAAAAAATGATTTAAAAATAAAAAAAAAAATCAGATGTACATACCTTAAGAAAATCAGTAATTTCTTGATATCGCTTAAAGAGACTTAAAGCGACTCCTGGTGCTGGATTCGGTTTTGGAGGTTTACTGAGAGCATAACATAAAAGAGCTTCACAAACTGAAGAGAGAAGAGCTAATTGAGCTAAGCGTGCAGCGTTTTCCACTTTAATTGATTGAAAATCTTGAGGCGAATTCTAAAAAAAAAAGGGAAGATTGAAAATTAAAGGATAAAAACTAAAAAAGTAACATGAATTAAAAAGTATTAAAATAATACAGGATTAAGCCTTGGATTCGCCATCGTGGAAATGTTTCCGACCTTTCGTTTTATTATAGACTAGCTGCAAGGCCCGCCTTCGGCGGGCCTCTTGCTAGGCAGGGAGCACACCCCTTGGACCCCCAACTCACGAACCCCTCCCTCACACCCCCCGAAAAGTTGTCAGAAATCACATCCCCTACAACTTTGCTCATAATAAAATTTGTCATAGAGTTAATACTATAGTTTAGGAGTTATTTGATAATTCTTCATTCGTGCGCTCCCCCAGACCCCCTTTTGGGGTCAAAATATCAAAACGTTATATAGCTAAAAATGTAAGTTAGAAGACATCTGATGCAAATATGAAATTTCATAATAATTCCTTCAGCCGTTTTTACGTGAATCGTGAGCAACTTTTCGCGGAAACTACGGAAACATACAGCCATACAGACAGACAGGAATTTTGTTGAGGGTGTTTTCGTTCATAGCTTTGATTGAAACGTGTGCAACCAAAATTTGGCGTGATTTGGACCAATGTACAGACAATACCTTAATTTTATATATATATATATATATATATATATATATATATATATATATATATATATATATATATATATATATAAAAGAGAGAGAGAGAGAGAGAGAGAGAGAGAGAGAGAGAGATACAAGCATGATAAAAGGTTAAATAATCCCTCAATAAAGGGCCTTATTGACTCCAAACTCGAAATATGAGATTAGAGTATATATATATATATATATATATATATATATATATATTAAGGAAAAGCTATGTGATTTCGATTTCTAATTTTTCAATTTATCGAGGTTACACATTAGACTATGTTTTTTATAAATTTTATGTAATAAAACTTTTATATCTGAATACATACCATATATGATATGAATGTATTTTCCATTGAAAAATTAGAAATCGAAATCACAAGCCTTTTCCTTAAAAAAAAACTAGATTTCGAAAAAAATATTCTAAATTTCCCAACACAGAAGGATGATTATTAATTTCATCTCAGTACTTGAATCGAATTTCTCAGAGCCTGTATAAATCAATAAAATAATTCTTTTTCTTATCTTATTCTTCCTAAGTACAAATTAAAAACAAATAATGTACGCATATATAAATCGAATTTTATTTTTTGCATTTCATTTTCAATCTTTCTTTTCTTTTATATAGAAGGACTATTTTTTCTTTTTTTTTGAATTTTTTTTCTCTATAAATTATAATTTCTTTAAATGGAATAAAAAATTTTCCCTATGATTTTCAAATTATCCGATTATATGATTTTTTTTAATTTCAAGTTTATATTTTATTCTAGTGAAGTTAATTTTCTCATTAATATATCAAAGAATAATTAACACATTAACGAGAATTGTTTTTGATCGCGCTTTTTAAACAAGATATATATCGCGAGACTACTGCTTGTTGAAGCTATTGGAGTCTGCTGAGTCTTAAGTCTGGACCAAGAGAGAATGAAAAAGATGTGATCCATTTTGCTATAATCCAGCATTATTTGGCCCTCATGACACTTTTTATATCAAACACTGATATGGATCACCAAATGAATTTGAAATCTGAGATGTTATATATTCAATCTCCCAGTACAGAGCGCCCGATCAAATACAGGAAACTTATGATTATATTTTATTCTTAAATAAATTTTTCTAATTAATATAACAAAGAATAATTGCTATATCAATGAGAATACTATCAGTAGTCTCGCGATAAATATACTTTTTCAAATAAGCGCGGTCAAAAACAATTCTCATTGATATAGCAATTATTCTTTGTTATATTAATTAGAAAAAATTATAAAAATTTATTTAAGATCATTATTTCAAGTTAGAAATATATAAGTTCAAATATTATTTTCACTCAATATTTGATCAAAAATTCGCTACATTTGATTCGCGATTGAATCAAATGTAGAAAACATTCGATTAATATTTTATTCTGGCTGCAGGAATAAATTTATTTTAAAGATTCAATAGTTTAGTTAAATTAGTAAAATTCATTTGTAATTTCTATCAAGAGCACTAGTTTGTAATTTTGAAGTTCAATCGGCTGTTGATAAATGAATTAGGAAGCAATAAAGTCAATTGAAGGAGACAATAAAAGAGTGTGTCTTCTGCTGGAATTTTAAATTTTATTTATTTATAACGATAATTCCAGCAGAAGACACTCTTTTATTGTCTCCTTCAATATATAAAAATTCTGCTACCCTCGGCACAAAAACTTTCAATTTAATAAAGTCATTGCTTAAGTTGATGACTCATCATCTATGCACCTATGGGGATATTAGAAATGTTTTTAGTTAATTCACGACGTTTCTAGTTCTGAAGTACTTTTTAAGATAGATATAGCTATATAGTTACCAGTAGGGTCATAGGTCCAATCTAGAAGAATTTCCACTTATATCATATCTTCTTTTTTTTAAAGCCTAACTAGGCACAGAGTTTAAAATTTAAGATTTTGTAGCCAAATTGATTTTTCCGCAATGGGTTGTTGGGTGCTTAATTGTATATATATAATAATAATGCTTACAATTTTTAAATCGTTATGAGTTAGAGCTGCAACACGTTCCGATAACGATCCAAGTAATTTATTCATTTGTCGAAGATCTGCTGATGGCAATTCTGATTCATTGCTCATTTGAACCACTTGCTGACTGGCAAAAATAAGATGTCCGAGAGGCTCCTAAAAAAGTTTCAATTAAGATTCCAAATGTCTCAAGTCACTCTGTTATTTGAGGAACTTTTTTTACCTTAATGATTGCATGAGTTTCTTTATTTTCGACACAAGCAGACATATCAAAAGGAATGGCTGCATTTTCATCACTCAAAGCCAAATTTATTTGGTTATGCAATTTGGTTAATAGAAAAGGACAAAGTTCCTTATTCTTATGAATCGATCCGTATAATCCTTTAAAACATAAATTGAATTATTTTCTCATATTCTTAATTTCTTACTTAACGATACGTAATATGGGGAATAATTGTAATAATGGAGATTTTTTTCAATTTTAACTTTTCACAATTCCTCCAAGATCAAAAAAGTAGTTTTAAAAAATGTCTGGGTGTCTGTGTACAAATTTGGAACATGGTCTTCCTCAAAATTCAATAAAATATCAAAATGAAATTTAATATTTATTTGTTTATAATTAATAGAGATTGTGGTGTTGGTGCAAGGTGAAACATCTTTAATAAAGATAAAAGTAAATAAATATTATATGAAATATTCATTTATTATGAGTTAAGATTTCTAGGTCACTCGTTTACCATTTAACATTTTTTAATGTGAAACAAGTGACCTAGAAATCTCAACTCATAGTAAATGAATGTTTCATATAATAATTATTTACTTTTATCTTTATTTATTTGTTTTATATTGAGATTGACTTGATTAGATTTTAGGTGAAATCGGATGTCTCAACTTGACTTTGTTCCAAAAATAATTAATATCTCTTAAAATATAATTTTACGATCTTAACCGAAAGGTTTTTTGAAGGGCTTATTTAATACCTCCGGAACTATATTGTTCATAAATTTAGTTTTGCTACCAATCGATGCAGAATTATTTAAATAATAATCTGTCTAAATTTCAAAAAATCCTAAGAAAACCCATTTGGCTGAACAACTACCTTAAGATCTGACAAATCTTTGCATCGAGGAATACAATATTTTGATTAATACATATATGTTGTGTAGTAATAGAAATCACTAAATATACGAAAAGGATAGCTGTAAAGTCAATCTAAAATTTTAGAATATATATATATACCTTGATAAAAAATTAAACGAACTTGAGCTTGTTGGTTCAAGCAGCGTTGAAGGATAACTAGAAGCTCCAGGCAAATGGCTTCTCGTGTCTCAGCACGTCCTTGCGTTAATGGTTGAGAACCTAGGGAAGAGGCTGTATTTCTAATGCACGACATCTGGCTAAGGGCTCCAAATCCACTGAGCTCGTGTGCTTTAAGTAATTGTAAGAATCCAAGAACTGCCATTTTCCGGACGTTGACATCCCTTAAAAAATATTTTTCAAACAAATTTAACTTGTTTACTTATTTATATATGTCAAGTTCTTTTTAATAATAATGAAATCTAAAGAAGGTACAGACAAAAGATAAGATATTAAAAAAAGAAGTTAGAATTTTATTTGTTAAGGTGAAATGAATTGCTTGATGCAAATAAACATATACTTTTATACAAGTTAATATTTATATACGAAGATAAGTCAAAAATTACTTACACTTTTCATTCTACAACTTTATTAAACTAAGATAGGTGTACAACAGATACATTATTTTTCGATATAGTCTCCACCTTTAGCAATGCACTTGGTCCAGCGAGCCACAAGCTTCCGGATGCCTTCCTGGTAGAAGGTTTTCGGTTGGTCATGAAGCCACTTTTGCACCGCATCCCGAACGTCCATTGAGTTCGTCGTGGATAATGTGATAGGCAGAACCGTGACTAATGTTTAAAGAAGATGCTACCTTATCTATGGTAACTCGCCTATCTGCTGTAATCATCTCTTGAGCTTGCTGAATGTTGTCGTCAGTGGTCGAAGTTGACGGTCGCCCAGCTCCCTCTTTTTGTGTTACGCTCGTTCGGCCACTTTTAAACATTTCGATCCATAAAAAAACGCTTTTACGAGATAAAGCACTTTCCCCGTATTGTGACAAAAGTCTCCGGTGAATTTCAGCACCTTTCACACCCTCTGACCACTCCTCGTTGCTCCTCTTTGGTGCAATCTGATAGCGGAGCTGACATGCTTATGCTGTTGTAGCTAGACGACAACTGACGCGATCGTGATTAAATTCCGCACACGTGACCACAGACGCGCCAACTCAACGCATGCGCATGCGGCCGCCTCCTATATTAGTTTAATAAAGTTGTAGAACGAAAAGTGTAGGTAATTTTTGACTTATCCTCGTATATAACTTATTTATAGGTATGAAATTTTTTTAACAAAGTGCAGCTCCATTTATTTCTTTATTTTAAAAATTCCTACTAACGTTTCAACCTATGATTAAGGTCATCTTTAGGTCATTCCATACCTATAAATAAAAACAGCTATAAAAATTGTTTAACTCGAGTAAGTAAATTCGTTTTATTATAATAGTAAGCTGGTTACCTATAATTGATTCGTTTATAAAGTTTATACTTACTATATTATTACAAAAATGAATTTATATACATCCATTCGGGAATTTGGGCCCATGAGAAACAACAGATAGAATATTTCTGATTAAAAAGATTGATAATAAAGGTAATAACATAATTAAAACTCGCACAAGATCAAACTTAAGAAAGTAAATTATAAATACAAAGTCCATTTCAAACAAAAAAATTTACCTTATGTGAGTCAACAAAGTATATCTCCAGAACCCAGGGGGGCACCTGGCCTTCCACAAACACCACTCCTGATATTTGCTTATATAGATATATGGTTATTTGCATCAAGCAGAGGACTGAATCAACCAAAAACTCTGCTACTCTCAGCATACTAAATCTTTTAATTTGTATCTCTTAATTAAATGGGATGGGGTAGAGAAACAACCTCAAAAGCTCATTTGAATGCTTTTCCTCATCCAAAAGCTTGATCTAATAAATTATAAATATACCTTATTCATTACAAGGCGCAGCATTTCTGGTTATTTCTTTTAAATTTTGGGACCCAGAATATCGATTAAAGAAATAGAAAAGCTATTTTTCCCATTCATGTCATGTCCACCAGTGATGGGGCGGAACACAGAACAAATAATTTTGAGTGGTCTATTCTAGTCTATTATTATAAATTAAAAATTTTACTTGATGCCATAATTTATTTGAATGCTTAAAATATTCAATAGAATATTATAAATAAAGAACATCTTTTGATTCGATTTTTTTAAACTTGAACGGATTCAAGCAAGCTGTCTTTAAATAAATAACTTTTTTTAATTTTATTTTAGGGGATCAATTCAAAATTGAGCTGCTCCAAACCATGAAGGAGCAGAGAAATATATTTGACTGCATGGGATTATCAATCGAGGAGCAATCAAAGAATGAGGTCTTCATTTGAGCCCTACACAATATTGCTAAACTTAAACTCAGAAATGAAGAAGAAATAATCAGGATTTCAGTATAAAAACTGCGCCGTGTAATGAATGAGTCTGAAGCATTTAATTAAATTCTGCACAATAAAATTATCTAAATAATGCTGTTTATGTTGAATCATTCTGACTTTATAACTTTTCTTATTTATAAAGGCAAATGAAATATCATTTATCTAAAAATAAATTGAATTACCAAGTGGATAATGAACTTCTTAAAAGTATTATTAAGTTTTCCCGAAATGATGTAAATCTTTTTACAAGTGGAACAATAGCTAAGATGATTTCTTGACACGTATTAGGCATTTTGGAAGCACCATGCTTAAGAAGCTGTAAAATCAATTCTCGATTTTTATTTATAGCTTGGGGTACTTTTAAACAAAGATGATTTAAACAATCTGAAAAAATTGAAATGTTATAAATATTATTTAATGATAAAGATGCAATAAAATGTTGCACCAAGGAAATGCAGCACCTTTAAGACAAGATTGAGAAAAGAGGAAGAAATTTCAAGAATCGTGAAAAGAGAAAGAAATTACAAGGGCTAGGTTAGATTCGAAGTTAACCAGTGTCTTAAAAGAGTGAAGGTTTTTGTAACAAAAAGTTTTCCCCTTATCTTACTCTAGACATCCATGATACTTATGTGTTTAGACCTTGCATTCGTGAAATGATATTTAAAAAAGTCAAAGTGTCAAACGAATTGGACGCACGCTTTTGTTCAATTTGTGTCTAATTTGATGGTCAAGAAGGGTGGGGTGGGGTTGTAAGTTTAAATATTACCTGTTATGGATCCATATATATATATATGTCCAAGGGCAGATCTATAAAAGGTAATAGGGCATATTCCCCTAAACAAGAATATTTTAAGAAGTGAATTTAATTTATTTAGGAACGAATCAAATATTTTAGTAGAAATATTTTTACATTGCATATCAGAGGGCTTGATTCGTTCCTAAATAAATTAAATTCACTTCTTGATATTATTATCGGGTTGATTTTTGAAAAAAATTCCATCTTTTTTCAAAAAAGAAACTCAAGAAAGATGCTTAAATCTTTACATTAATTATTTATATAAAGGACCCGTCACTGAAAACTTTTTTCAGTTTAAGTCTGGTACTTTTACTGTTCCCTTCGGGTTGAAAGGAGTGAAAAATCTGTTGCTTTATTATCTCTGTACTCTGTGTTGCATATCGAAGAGAGATTCGTCTTAAGGGTTCGACTAACGGCCCGGCAAGCTAGTTAGCGCTTGCGTTCGAATTCCCGAGGGGACGGGCACCCTCCTATGCAATGTAAAAATATTTCTACTAAAATCTTCAATTCCTAAATAAATTAAATTCACTTCATGTAATATGTATTATCGGGTTGATTTTTGAAAAAAATTCCACGTTTTTCAAAAAAGAAACTCCGAAAAGATCGCTTAAATCTTTACATTAATTAAGAAGAATATTTTCATTTAAATACAAAATCAAAATGCGAGAAAAAATAAAAAGATTAATATATTTAGGAATTTTCAAATAAGTCATATTCTATAAGCTTCTCTTCTCTGTAGACCGTATAACTTCAACACAAACAAAATGTTAAAGTAGTACACGCAACGTTATGATGAGTGATGATATTTGTATACTGCCACCGTCTACACTCTACAATCTACATAATAATAAAAGTTTTAATAACATACTCGATAATTGAATCCCCTCTCTAAAAAAATCCAACCTTGTACCTTTATTAAAAAAGCTGGACCCAAAGATAGAATTTTATTCAAAATTCAGGTGAGATATTTATATTAGTTAATCATAAGTTTCCTGTATTTGATTCTAACTTGAAATAATGAAGTTAAATAAATTTATAATTTTTCTCATTAATATATCAAAGAATAATTAACATATTCACGAGAATTGTTTTTGATCGCGCTTTTTATAGTAAACAAGATATATATCGCGAGACTACTACTGGTTGATGCTTTTGGAGTCTCGCGATATATATCTTGTTTAAAAAGCGCGATCAAAAACAATTCTCGTTAATATGTTAATTATTCTTTGATATATTAATGAGAAAATTATACATTTATTTATGTTAGAGTGAAAGCCATACATAGTATTTAATTAATTCCTTATATGATTTTTAGAAGAGAAAGAGTGAAGTTAGTTATGAAATATGAGAAAATTTAGGTAAAAAAAATTTTAGAATATCAATGGCAAAGAAAGAAAAAAAGCTCCTTAAAGAGAAAAATTGAGAGAGAAGTCTACATTTGGCGGTATCCAGAGGCATTTCACGAATTTACTAGTCAAGAGATCGTGAATGAAAAGATAAAAGTATTTGAAAATAAAATTGTTATTTACTTGTAAATCTTTTGTCCCCCTTTTTGAACATGATACACTGAGTAAGTTGAGTAAGAATTCGTTGAGTACGGCCAAAACTGATTATAAAAGCAGTAAGAATCGTTTGGCCAATAGTTGACAAATATTCAATTTGCGGACCTCGACCGGAAATGGAAAGAAACCAAAAACCAGTTTCAATTAAACCTTCAGTAAATGAATAACTTTGTGAAAAGCTAAAAAATAAATAAATAATTATTATTAATATGCAATTATTTAAAAGAAAAAAAAATTTACCTAAATTTTATAATATAATTTAGTGCTTGAGAGATTTCGGGTAATTTCGGAGTATTTCGACGAAGCCATTGTGATTCTTTTTGACAATTTAGTTCATTAATATGATTCAAAAATGTAGATTTAAGTAGTTCTAGTGATTCTTGCTAAAATTGAAAAAAAAAATTATTTCCTTCCTCTGGAGTTAAAGACATACATATACTATACATATGGTTAATAGAGTAAAGGGTGTGTAGTTTGCACAGTGAATTGAAATAAAACTCAAAGAGGTTTATACAAACTCAATATATTTCGGATTATTAGTCCATCATCAGGAGTTTACAAGTCAATGACTGGAGTTTTATTTTCAATTCACTGTGAAACTACACACCCTTTACTCTAATGACTTAAAAAGGCTTTTCAGAGGTTCATATTTTTCATTGACTTGTAAACTCCTGATGATGGACTAATAATCCGAAATATATTGAGTTTGTATAAACCTCTTTGAGTTTTATTTCATTCACTGTGAAACTGCACGCCCTTTACTCTATTAACTAACATCATGTTTCACCTAAAACCTACACCACTTTCCATAAGTAAGTAAAAAAACTATACATATATACAATATTTTTATGAACATTTCTTTTTTGTTTCATTTTAATAGTTACAAGAAGAAAAAATCGTATATTTCTAAATGGAGAATTGATGGAAAGGCATTCCCAAGGATAATGAAACAAATTCGAAATAAAATGATTTATTGGAATGTGATATTCATTTTCTTAAAACCCGTCGTTTCGGAGGATCATCCCTCCATCTTCAGGGTTTAAACGGGTCAAAGAAGGAAGCTTCTAACTATTCCTTTTTGTCTTTTTTAACAGTGCTTGTTTGGTGTTCTAGTTTGCCATAAAATCATCAGAATGTTTTCAATCATGTATTGAGTTCTACCAGTCCGTCCCCAAAAGAATATACATCTATAACTTATATTTTTAACATTATGAGATTATGTGGTCAGCTTAATCGAGATATAGCGTAGTCGCTTTTCATTGCGCCTTGCTCACACTCTTTACAAATTGTTAAAACTTTGGTAGTTGAATCATTTAGAAGAAATTTTATGAAAACCATATTATGCACTATATATATATATATACATATATATATTAAACAGTGTAACATTTATTTAGCTAATCAACTACATTAGTTATGTGTAAAGAAATAAGTATCTATTTGAGAAAGAAAGATTGAATTTTTTCTCAAAATCAACTTGTGATATATAATCAATTAATTTTACAAACATGAATTTAGGTCATTTATCAAAGATTTTAATAGATATGTTTATATTGCATGTAGGAGGTCTTGTCCCCTCGGGAGTCGAACCCAAGCACTAGTATGCTTTCCGGGCTGACTAGTTACCTCTTGACAAGACCTTACATGCAATATAATATATCTATTAAAATCTTTGATAAATGACCTAAATTCATGTTTGTACATTAGTTTTGTTGAATATGTTTATTATGTATGTTAATAAATATATTTGTGGTTTTTTCATAACTATTAAATAACAAGGCACATTTACAAACACAAAACTACATTGATTCTGGATTTAACGTCAAGTATTCTTAAGACATGAAACATGATTGATAAATATATGAGTAACAATCCAACATAAAGAAACTTCGTTTTTATTTGTTGTATAGAAATGGTGATAAAATCTTATAGTATGTTCAATTGTTGAAGGAATTGGCGTACATAAATGAAAATACATTAATATGTTGTAAATATATTATAGTTGTGGAATTACTAGTAGTAAATATTAATGGATTACTAGGTTCTTAAAAAATAAAAACTGAGCCCGATTAAAAAAAATAGTTCTTATCTTATTTCAGGGGTACCAGGCGCCAGTCAATTTTGAAATTCTAAACACATAAAACAAATGATAAAACAATAATAAAATCAAAAGACAAAAAATTAATCAAATTATTTCAAGCTAATTTAAGTTTAGTAC
The DNA here is from genome assembly GCA_024734495.1 of Forficula auricularia. Classification (NCBI taxonomy): domain Eukaryota; kingdom Metazoa; phylum Arthropoda; class Insecta; order Dermaptera; family Forficulidae; genus Forficula; species Forficula auricularia. The sequence continues at coordinate 1,284,064 of JALMQS010000025.1, read as the reverse complement.
CTATTAAGTTATTGACGTGTAAGTAAATATTAATGTCCCAACAAATTCTATTATGTTATAGATTGTAAAGAGTAATCTTAATTCTACAATCTTTTTTCTAGAAGAGTTCCTTACAAAAATGTAATTATTGAAAGTATTAAGGGTTGCGCACATTATTGCTGGAATAGCGACAGGGCAACAAATTTAAAATGTACGTTTCATTTACTGAATGACATTAGTGAGAAAGGTTTTTGTTTTGCCGAGAGTAGCAGAGTTGTTGATTCACAAAGAGAAACAAAGAGGTTGTCCTCTGCTTGATGCAAATAAACATATACACATATATATCAAGATGATATATATGTGCATATGTATTTATCAAGCAGAACTACTTTGTTTCTCTTTGTGACATTAGTGAGGTCTGTATTTGTTCCAAAATGGATACACTTGTATAATAAGTTCTTGTAATCACCCCTTTCTTTTCTTCCTTAACAGTTTTGGTTTTTAACATTAATATAATTTTTCCGAAACATCCCTTTTTCAAAGATTGAATATGACTTTCCCCTTGATTATTTTTATTATCTTTGGGGTGCATTTCCATCAGATTTCATTGATATCTACTGGCACGAGTCTAAGAAAATGCGTCCAATATATATTTTTTCTGCCATCTCCCTTGAATATATATATATATATATATATATATATATATATATATATATTAAATAAATACACCTTTTCAAAATTTCATTTGAATTGACCGGTTTCGCTTTTCTATTAGAACCTGTTAAACCGCTTAAGGACGTTCCCTAATAAATCGATTTTTTGCAATCCTTTTAAAACTTTGAATACACATATTTATAAGTGTCCTTTATACGTAGAATTTTTTTCAATAGTCCTTGTGGCACTAAATTTATAAATATTGACCTTTGAAATTTGCATATTTAACACGCGAACTTACTAGCTAAACTTATCCAAATATTGAAACTTGCAGGATTGTTCGTCAAGGATTGGCCTTAATGTGGGGACGTAGCGTTATATTCAAAAATAGTTTTGAATATATGTTTAAATGACAAAGAAAATTGATCTCTCAATGTACAAACTATTTTTTTCGCAGTAATGAATACGATTTATAATGAAATGTATTAAATTCGATAAAATATTAATAAATTTATTTTTTATCGTAAGTTTTTTTTTTGAAGTTTTTAAAATAATTTTCCGAATTTTTTAAGGACTTTCCCTAATAAATCGATTTTCTTGCAATTTTAAAACTTTGAATACACATGTTTATAAGTGTTCTTTATACGTAGAAATTTTTTTCAATAGTCCTTGCGGCACTAAATTTGTAAATATTGACCTTTGAAATTTGCATATTTAACACGCGAACCCTATCCCGTTAGTTAGTTAAGTTAGGTACTTTTGATGGTTTTCATTTTTTCTCTCATGGCATGTCAAGTGAGAGATATCGACTTGGCAACGTCGCACTAAAATCACTCAATATTTCCATATCTAAAAAACTTTTGCATTTAAGATTTTTAGATAATTCTCTCCACCTAACTATACTGTTCTCATTTAGAATTTCGCATTGAGCTGTTTCATGAAGTTTTTTTGTTTATTCTTTGTCTTTTAGCATCGGTAAGAATGCAAGATTACCAGATCCGAGAAACGACGCAGTGAAAATATTTTTGCCTTTCTGCGCATGTGAGAGTAGGGGAAAGAGCGAACTGCATCTGAGCTATATTAGGGAACATCCTTAAATAAAATAAAAAGCTTACCCGGGCCACGGAATTAATGTCGCCTCTCATATTAAATATATGCAAATTTAAAAATACTAGATATAAAAATTTGAATAATTGATTTGGCTAAAGCCCTTCAAAATGTCTGAAGTCTCCCTCTCTTGATGCTTCTGGAGATGAGAAAAAGAAAAGACAATATTTATATGTTGTCACGATATTTGATTGAAACGAAAATTATTAAGAGGATTTCACAAAACATTTTAAGATTTGTTCGAAGATAAGACATTTTTTTTTTAATTCAGAATGTTAGGCTAAGCGAGCGATAGCCGATGCAACTCATCTCTAGTATGAGACAATTTATATGAAATTTATGAAATGCAATTACAGGCCACTCCGGCAATAATGTGCTTTAGACAACAAAGTTTGAAGACCGCTATGTTAGTTGAGACATATATAGTAACGTGATTATTAATTTGAGAAGAAATATCTTATAAAATTAGAATTGGACTACGAGGTAGGTTTCACAAATAAAAGAAATATTGTTTATGAGCAAGATAAGATCATATATATTTCTGCCGACGAGCCCATCTACAGGAGTTTATTAAATTGAAAGTTTTTGTGCCGAGAGTAGCAGAATTTTTATATATTGAAGGAGACAATAAAAGAGTGTGTCTTCTGCTGGAATTATAAATTCATAAATTAATTCCTGTGAATCCATTGTAATAGATTGATGAAGAGGGCAAAGCCCTCGAAACTATACTCTCGTTATAAATAAGTAAAATTTATAATTCCAGCAGAAGACACACTCTTTTATTGTCTCCTTCAATACAGGAGTTTACATTGATTGACTCTATTGAATCAATGTAAACTCCTAGAGATGAGCTGGTCGCCAGAAATATGAGTCTTGCTCATAAACAATATTCCTATTATTTTTGAAACTTACCTAGTAGTCTAATTTTAATTTTATTAAATATCTTTCACCTCGAACCAACACTATACCGTACTTCCTGAACAAAAAAGAAATACCTTATGTTAAATGTGTTTATTCAGTGTAGAAAATCAATTGTGAATTTATTGTTTTTTCTGTTTATTTTTCCATTGCATATTTATTCAGTTCATGTGTAGATTGAGGCAGTTCATTGAAGGCCAAATTCCAAATAGGAGTTGAGTTTTTTGTTCGATATTGGGTATTGGGGAAATATGTGAACTGGCGTTTCGTAGTGTCGAGCATAGTTTACTCGGAGTAGGTTTACAAATAAAATAACGATTATTTACTATCAACAGTAAAAATGTCTAGCCTATGGATCTTATTTTCTTTTCTTTTTTTTTGTTTAATAATTCAACATCAAAAATTATGAAAAAAGAAAGAAATTCTTTTTAGTCAGAAAATAGTTAACTTGAAAAACTTGATGTCTCATGACAAATTTAAAAATTTTATTATAATGAAAGAAATTAAAATTAAATATATATGTATGTTTCGTAGTTTTTTGGATTTCAAACAATGACAACAAAATATAATTTCAACGTTTTGCCTTCTTTTTTTAGTCTGTTTTAAGCTTAAAAATTCATTGTTTCACGTAGATTAAATGAAAATGTCTAAATTGATATAAAATATTTTGATTAGTATTTGCTTTATTAAATTCCCATTCATTTCTTACCAGATTTTATTAATAAATGAAATTTAAAGAGTGTTTGTTACATTAACTAAACGCATTTTTTTCAAAGAATTTTCAATTTAATTTATGTGAAACAATCAATTTAAAAGGAGGAAAAAGAATAGTTATTAGTAATAAAGCTGTTGAAGTTTTTATTTTTGAGATTAATTTGATTAAAATTTGAATTTTAGTTAAATCACACATAATTAATTATAATTATTTATTGAACGCAAATAAATAATACAATAAAACTACGACGTTTCGATCTCCTTTTTCTGCGATCTTTCTCAAGTATGACCACCTTCTCTGATTTAATAAATAAGAGTGGGTGCTCATACTTGAAAAAGATCGCAGAACAAGGCAATCGAAATGTAATCTTATTGAATTATTTATTCGTTTTCAATGAATATTTATAATTAATTATGTGTAATTTAACTAAAAATTCAAATTTTAAGAAGAATAGTCACAATTGAACAAATTTTTGTTGTAAATTGAACCGAGATCCAAGACGCGATGAAGATTATGAATTTTGTTGTAATTAAACCGAGATCCAAAACACCTATGAAAGTCATTATATTCAATTTTAAAAAAGATACGGGAATCAAATCATAGAATTTAGATGAAAAAGAGATTTAAAAATAAATTTGACTAAGATATTACTAGTTTTTACTATTAATTATCTATTTTTTTCCTTATAAAATGAATATTCGGCTTCCATCACCTTAAAAGTTTATTAACAATATTACTTAAAGTAGATATTTCCTAATAATATTTATTAACATAATAGGGAGGTTTTCGACAATTTATTCTAAGCTTAAGCGACAGACCTAGTGAGAAGAATGTTCACATAAATGCGAGTGAGTTGAACCGCTCTCTATTAGTCCTCGCTGATATGTTAGGGCGAGTGATCGGTCTAGTGTCCGTCTCGAGTAAACAACTAGGCTTTATAGTACTAAAAGGAGGTCTGGGTCTAAATCAGGAGTGTCGGTTAATTCTTTTGCTGGGCCCGCAAATGTAGTTAGGTCACTCGTAGAGGGTGACGCGATTGAGACTTTTTGTATAATCTGTCTATTTCTTTCTGGGATTTTGAAGATGACTGTAGCCCAGACTGCATTTATTCTTAGCCTGAACTCAAGTTTTTCCAGTACATTGATTGAGTTCGCGTCTACCGAGACATAAAGTGCTATTCCATCACTAAATTCTCTTCTCTCTTGGACGCTCCAAGTATGGGTGGAAAGCCCTTGGTTCATTCTTTGAAGAAGCCTGAGAAGAACGTCTGTTTTCTTATGAGTCCTTCCTGGGATCCAAATTAAGCATCGTGTGAATTTGTCCTTGATCACAAGAGTAAGTTCTTCAGCAGGATTTAGTCGAATTTTTCCAATGTTTTCCTTCAACCATTGTAGGGAGTAAAGGTCCCCCGTGGTGACTAAGAGCCTTTCATCCACGACTTTGGCCAAGAGACGAGGAAGCCTTATATTATCTGGAGCTTTTACGATTAAGTGACCAAACGAATCACTAAAATTCAGATGGTCGCTGTTCTTAAATCTTCTGTGTTCTTGGTTCTTGATACAGACCTCCCATTGAGTTGACATGTTCGCGTACTCGGCATTTATTCTCCGTGATTGTAGTGAGGGAGGAGAGTCTGTTCTATCTTCCATAGACCATTTTCGTTCTTGAAGGCCCTCCACAGGGACGAGACCTACAAGTTTCTCTTTGTCTCTAGATTCTTGTGAGTCTTCTTCGTTTGAAGGAAGGTTTTCTATCAAATTTGGTTCGAATCCACTTCTCTCAGGCAGCAGGATCCCTTCTGGTTTTTGGACAGTACTGGAAGGCTGGTTTAATTCGAGGCATCTTTGAAGAGAGGTGGGGTTTTTTTCTGGCGTTTGGAATAAACTGGAAATAAGGAAGAGATCTTTTTGTCGGTTTAATTCCAAGCTTCTATGAAGAGAGGTAGGTTTTTCGGTAGGGCTTCCTTCTGGGTTTTGAAGACTATTGCGAGAGGTTAGCCGGTCAGAGAAGAGATTTTCTCGCCTATTTGGTTCAAAGCCGCTTTGAAAAAAAGTAGGATTTTCTTCTAACTTTTGGAGTGTACTGGGAGGCCGATCAGGAAAGGGGTCTTTTCGCCGGTTTGGTTCGAGGCTTCTATTAACAGAGGTAGGATTTTCTTTTGGATTTTGGAGTGAATTGGGAGCGGTTTGCCGCTCAGGAAAGAGGTTTTCTCGCAGGTTTGGTTCGAAGCTTCTTTGAACAGAAGTAAAATTATCTTCTGGCTTTTGGAGTATACTGGGTACCAGTGACCGCTCCAGAAAGAGAGTTTTTTGCTGGTGTGGTTCGAGGCCCCTTTGAACAGAGGTAGGTTTTTTTTCTGGATTTTGCTGTGTATTGTGAGTGGTTGGCCGCTCAGTCAATAGGATTTCTGGCCGGTTTGGTTCTAAGCTCCTTTGAACAGAAGTAGGATTTTCTTCTGGTTTTTGGAGTGTGCTGGGAAGCCGATCAGGAACGGGGTCTTTTCGCCGGTCTGGTTCGAAGCTTCTCTGATCAGAGGTAGGATTTTCTGCTGAATTTCGGAGCGTATTGAGAGCGATCGGAATCTCAGGAAAGATGTTTTTTCGCCGTTGTGGGTCAAAGCCACTATGAACAGCGCTCAGATTTCTTTCTGGCCTATCAAGTATATTGGGAGCGATTGACGACTTCAGAAAGAGAGTTTCTCGCCAGTGTGGTTCGAAGACCCTTTGAACAGAGGTAGGGTTTTCTTCTGGCTTTTGGAGTGTAATGGTAGCGGTTGGTGGCTTCAGAATTAGGTTTTCTCGCCTGTTTGGTTCAAAGTCCCGTTGAACAGAGGTCAGGTTTTCTTCTGGCTTTTGAAGTATACTCGGAGCGTTTGGTCTTTCAGGAACGAGGTTTTTTTTTAGGATTGATTTGAAGTTACTTTGAACAGGGGCCAGGTTTTCTTCTGGCTTTTGGAGCTTACTGGGAGCGGTTGCCCTCTCAAGAAAGAGGTTGTTTTGTTGGTTTGGTTTAAAGCCCCTTTGAATAGGGGTCAGGTCTCTTTCTGGCTTTTGGAGTGTACTGGGAGCCGCTACACGTTCCGGGAAGATGTTATCTCCCTGTTTTGGTTCTACTGGCTTCTGTAGTGTTCTGGGAGTGTTTGGGATCCATGATGGAAATTTTAATGATTGTGGTAATATGGTGGTGTTTAAGAGGCCATGCAGCCATGTTTGTGTCATGGTGGTGATTGAGTTGCCCGGTAAATAAGAGTCAGTGGATGCATGGACATTTTTTTTAGAGTTATCTAGTTTTTTTCTTTTTCTCAATAAAGCTCTCGCTCTGTTTCGCTTTTTTCTTTTGCGTTTCTCTTTAAGGTCTAATACACTGGGCTCTTGATTTGTGGGCAGGGCAGTATTGGTTTCTCTAGGAAGCGATCGTTTTTGGTTTTGAATATTCTTAGGCTTATTATAACTTGAAGATAATTCGTCTTCTTGTCTCCGCTTGTCTCCCCTTGTCATTTGTAGAGATGATTGTAAAGGTATCTCAATGCAGCTAGAAGGGTTTGTTTGGAGGTTAAATAATTTGGATGGTTCATCACTAGTATTTGATGGATTTTTGTTTGTTACTCTTGCGGTTGAACTTGGCAAAGGAATTAAGTTTGTATTAGATTGGTTCATAGAAATCCCACGAGAAGCTAGGGAATCTCGGTCAGCCCACACAGAGCCCCGCATGCGTGGGTAAGGCTAATTACAATGGGAGGGCACCTGGTATCCCAAGGGCATCGTTCGTGGCACCATTTCCCTGGTACCATTCAGCTCTCGGCACGATTGCTTACACCTTTGCTTGGGGGGTTGGTTGCGATGTGCATAAGATTTGATGAAGCTCATCTAGTGCAATATCGGGCGATGGGGTCACCACATCCCTACGCCAATCATCACCGACAATAAACCCTAAAAATAACCCTTAAAATGACATTCAAATGCTGGTATTCAATTAATAACAGAATGATAAATGTTTTGACAAAAACAATGAATTAACAAATTATTTAAAATATAGACAAATAGAATCTTTTTGGGGAAAAATATTTCAAAATTAGTAAAAATTTGGTAAAGCTGACTAAATTTCAACTCTTTTAAAAATTACTTTAATTGCGGCCTCTTCTCGACAAATTCGCTGTTAGGTTAGGCAGTTCGTTTTTCTATGCGCAACTTGAGGACCTGTAGGACTCTGCTCTTTCTAGGCTATAGTCTAAACTAGACTAATTCGGAAATACAATGTAATCTAATCTAGAGATTTTGGGGATGGTTGACACTAAATTCTAACTCTCCATAGTCTCTTCTTCTTATTCATCTTTTCAGGTTTAGTGTCTGATGTTTTTCCAGAACCGATGAAATTAAGTGGATATGTTGTAGCTTTGTACCCAATGTATTCATGGCCTTTCTCTCAGAAATCAAGAAAAAAATATTTCATTTATAAAATTTCAATTTGAAGTTCTAAAATGAAAGAAAAGGTAAGAATAATTACATTTTTGAAAAATAATTAATTAATAAAATAAATAAATAACCAAAAAAAAATATAAAGACAAGACCAAAGACAATCGCGTTCTCGGTATTCAACAGATTGAGAAAATAAATGTGAATTATAACAAACCTTGATTATAAATTGGCGCTCTCTAATAGTCCATGTAACTGTGACATCTGACTTAGACAGAAAAGACAGATCCGAAGAGAATAGAAGAAGAAGCCAAGCTAAAGTAAGAGTTAACCCTCCTACTTCTTCTAACTCGTTAGTCATTATCTGTCAGAAGTGCAGATGAGACTTTCTAATCACATCGCCATTGCCTTATTAAGGCAGACAGGACATATAATTACTATTATATATTTATATATATTTGGAAGAAAATGCAAAACCATAATGTAATGTCATTGTTGACACTTGCATCTTGCTGGGGTGTTAGAACTTCAAAAATAATTAGAGACTGGGTTGAATTCGAAGAAATTTGTGAAAGTGGTTCTCGAAGGAACGAAGATTGTATGATTCGAAAAAACAGTAGCTGGGGGGGGGGGGGAATTATAGTCTCTAGAAGTCACAGGGATAAATTAATTAAAGGAGAATAAAATGCTTTGATTTCGAGGATCTTTATAAACAATTTGTTCAGGAGGGATTCTACATTTTATTAAGCCGTTGAAATTAATTAATTAATTTAATTGACGGAAATTTATCATTAATGAGAAAGAAAATTAATTGTTAAGGATATATTGGGTTTTCGTTTAATAAATACCTAAATTGTTTATTCCCGTGCATTAGCCGTTTTTGAGTCGCAACCCGGGTGGGAAGAGAATGAATGCTTGGGGGCCAGTCTCCACAGATGCGAGCCATATTCGAGACAGTGGCGTATTTGGGCCTTGTAGAGGGTGAGAAGTTGCAAAAATGTCTATTTGACAATGTTTTACATTTTTTTATATTCAAAATGATCTATTAAAAGATGGAAAGTTTGGGAAAAACAATCAAGGTGTTACGAGTATTTGGGCTTGATAGGTATATATATTCTCAGCAATGGAAATTTTGCCGTTGATTAACATGTATCTAAAGCTTTTTCAAGAGTTTAAGTTATATACCTATAATTTGAATATTCTAAAAAACTGTTTGTTTTTTCAGATAATTATAAAATAAAACCTAACATATTACATGCAGATTCAGATACTTACGTACCTATATTAGGTATAATAATGAAATGGACATTGGCAAAATAATAATATCATAATCCGTTTAAAAATCTTTCAGGTCATCAACTTGACTTGACAACTAAATCCTTAATAAAAACAAAGTTTGAAAATATGCTATTAGAGTGCAATATGTTTACCTGCGTTTTCAAATTAGGTTGTGTGAAAGTAATGACAAGAGTAAGGATAAACGGATCAAGAAGAGCTTCTGGTTTCCCACTAAGTTGTCTGCAACCTGCCAGGAGTTGCCGCCAACAGGATTGTCCAAAAAGATTTAAATGAGCTTGGATATAATGAATGACATTGTTTACAGAGCTTGTAACTTCGGAAATATTTGAACTAGCTGTAAAAAATAAAAAAAATAACATATAAAATAAACCATTTTTAAAAATATGTATAAGTTTTTTATTTAAATTTAAGACCTTGTGAAATTTCATCATAAGTTTTTGGCTGTCCACCTTCGCCGGCATTACGAATATTTTGATAATAAAGATTTAATTTAAACAAAAGTAACAAGGTATTCTTATTTTTACATAAAGAGAGCAAATGATTTACAAGTTGAGGCATGTTTTCAGGTTGTATATCTTCAAAACGGGAACAAAATTTGCCAATGATTTGTGAATGTTCAGCTGGTTTTAGGATGTTATCTAAACTCCTAAAAAAATAATAATAAATAAATCAAATCATTTATATATTAATAAATTTATACATAATTATTTTTTTGAATTAAATACTATAAATTAAAATTAGAGAATAAGGAAAATTTTAATACAGCTGGGGCTTCTCTAATGACAAGCCCTCAAAATGATTTACTCCTTGGAGCTGATGAAGAAATCATTTTCTAGCTTTGGGCTGATGTGATCGATTTAGAGGTGTTTGAATTATAAAAAGTATAATATTTAAATAAAAAAACCAAACTCAATGTAATATTATTAAGGGTGTTATTTATTTTCACAAAAAAGTGATCTGCACCAAGGAAGATTGGCTTCTTATTCAAGTCCAAGCGATTTTACAAACCCCCGCAACTTCTCACCATCTACAAGGCCCAAATCCGCCCCTGTCTCGAATACGGCTCTCATCTATGGAGAGGAGCCTCTAAATATTCTCTTGCTACCCTGGATGCAATTCAGAAACGAGCCGTCAGGCTAATTGACGATTCTACCCTCACCGACTCCCTCGACTCGCTGGCTCATCGAAGAGATGTCTCTGCCCTTTCGCTTTTCTATAGATACTATCACGGCAGGTGCTCTGATGAGATAAAATCAATAATTCCCCCCAAAGCATGCTATGCACGTAGGATGCGTTTTGCCGACTCACAACACTCTTTCGCGGTTAAATTAGAAAAGTGCCGGACCACCTCATTCGCCAATACATATATCCCCATGACTTCAAGGAACTGGAACTCTCTCCCAGCCTCCATCTTTCCCAGCACCTATAATCTTCAAACCTTCAAAACCGGGGTGCATAGACACCTACGTTTACACCCTCTCACTTAAACAACTTTCCCTTCTCTTCGGTAATGCAAGGGTCTTTGGAGATCCATAGGAGCTGCATCTTTACTGGTGCACCCCTTCTTGCATTCGATTGCATTAAAAAAAAAAAAAAAAAAAAGGTGACAAAGTTAAAGTGGTTTATAAGCTACTTTTTGAGCAAGTTGAGAAATAATTTACATATTACATTCGCTTGAATCCTAGTTGTATTGCTACCATCTCAGTAAAGTTGGCAGGAGAGGCCTAAAAGCAATACTGGAAATTGTACCCCTAATCTCTACTAGAAATTCGACAACTTTTTTCAAGAGGAAATCAATGAGTGCGTATTCTGCTTGATCTTGATGCAAATAAACATTGCCTCTATATAATGTATATATATATAAAAATTTACTACAATGCCCATCTGTCTGATTCTTTGGGGAATCGAAACAGATGAATTTTGTTCAGATATTCAATAATAAATTTTATTTAGAATGTTTATATGTTAACTAGATGAACGCGAAAGTTAAAACTTGTATACAGGGTGAATCACGGTCCATGGCACGTTAGACGTTTATGGAAAACGGAAGGCAGGATTTTTCTGAAAATTTAGCACCTTACATTTTCTTATCTGTTCTATCGATCTAAAATATTTTCAGCATTGCGACGTTTCGGCTTCCATCGAAAAGCCGTAGCACGTTGCTACGACGCGTTCCATTTAAAAAAATAAAGTTGCTACGACTTTTCGATGGAAGCCAAAACGTAGCAATGCTGAAAATATTTTAGATCGATAGAACAGATAAGAAAATGTAAGGTGCTAAATTTTCAGAAAAATACTGCCTTCCGTTTTCCATAAACGTCTAACGTGCCATGGACCGTGAATCACCCTGTATAGTAACTATCCATTGCTTAAATGCAAAAGGCATCTGCGGGCGTAACGCAGAAGATGTCGGATCATACCCTGCTGGGTCCTGTATCTTTTTTCAACTCTTGGTTCAGTATCAAAACGAATCTGGTCCCAATTGCACCAAAATAGGGCAGTGACCGGATAAATATTTATCTGTTCTTTCGCATTGGCAAAAACAAGTACCCGCTTGAATAGAAATGTGTGTACTAGAAACTAGCATTTGGTTGAAGGTAAATGAACTTACTAAGAAACATTTTTCTATTCAAATGAGTAATTGTGTCCATAAGAAAGAAGAGATAAAAAATTGTTAATGAAGTGTTAATAAAATAGACTGAAAATGAAAGCCAATCCTTCGAAACTAAAGACGCTAACAAATAAAATTGCATATAGTATATAAAAATATTCATTTATATATATTGAAGGAGACAAAAAAGAGTGTGTCTTCTGCTGGAATTATACATTTTATTTCGTTATTTTTTCGTATTTTACGTTAGTTATAAATAAAATTTATAATTCCAGCAGAAGACACACTCTTTTTTGTCTCCTTCAATATATAAAAATTCTGCTACCCTCGGCACAAAAACTTTCAATTTCATTTATATATAGGTATACTTATGTTTATTTAAATCAAGCAGAGGACAAGCTTATTGATTCCCTAACAAGAATCAAAAAATCTTCCACTCTGGGCAAGAAAAGTATTTTCGACTAATTGTAGTTTAAGATTATATCTGGCTTTGTGTTTTAACAAAAATACTTTTGAAGCATCGGACTTCCCCTCTTTTCGACTATATTTTTAAAAGCTTAAAGTAAAAATGATTATCATTTAGAATTGTTAGATTTCGAAATATTATTAAAACAAAAAAAAAATCAAATACATACAAACAAAATTAATTATTATTTTTTAATAAAGATTGAATAATGTATTTTAAAATTATTATACTTGAACATATCGGCCAAAGGAACCATAACATTTTCTCGCCAACGAATAATACATATCGATGTAATCACTCTGCATTTGACTTCTTCGCCAGTCATTAATGTTCCATCATATTCAATTTCTTTTTCATCTTTAATTATATGCAAAAGAGTTGGTATTAATTGTTTCCATCTGAAAACAAAATTATATAGGTATTTAATTATTAATTTATCTTAAACCATTATATTTTAAAATCATTGTTAATATTTAAATGAAAGTGTTTTTTGTGAATAATTAAAATTAAATAAATAAATAGGAGTTTTTTCATTGTCTTATTTCTTAGTTAAAATTTGATGTATGGTAAAGTATAAAAAAATTTATATATACCTATTATAAATTAGTAGAAAGAGAGAAGTATTTTAGAAAATTATTCTATTTAGTTAAATAATAACTATAGATTACATTTTTAAAACTTGATTACTCTCTTAGAGCGAAGAAAAAAATGTTTGAGAATTTCTTAAGAATTGTGTCAAAAAGATTATATATAAAATTGTTTTCTTTTACAAGATTTTTAAAACTTTATAAGAGCACTTTAATTTTTTTTTTTTTTTATTTGAAAAATAATATTTTTTTTAATATATAAATAAATAATTTATATATTTCTAAGAAAAATTAATTTATAATCACAAATGAGCGCGCCTATACTCTATAGGTGGACTCTTAACAGCAATATAAATAAATTAATTAGAAATTTTCTATTTATGAAATTAAAATAAAATTCGGATGAAAAAGTGAAAACATTTTTAAGACTCGCTTGCTTTCTGTAATTTGGAAATTTGGCAAATTTTTTTTTTCCTTTTTTTGTCAGCGAACGGTTTTAGCTAGCAAGCTTTTACTCGACGCAAAGTTTATTAATACACGTTTCAGCATATTAGCTAAAAACCAGTCCAAGGGCCCCCGTATAACGGATTCGTTTTTTTCTGATTTCCTTCATTTTTCATCTGCAAGATCTGAAGTTAGAAAGACCAAAATCTAATCATTTTATAATTTTCTCATTAATATATCAAAGAATAATTAACATATTAACGAGAATTGTTTTTGATCGCGTTTTTAAACAAGATATAAATCGCGAGACTACTGCTGGTTGAGGCTATTGGAGTCTGCTGCTGAGTCTTAAGTCTTGACCAAGAGAGAATGAAATAGATATGATCCATTTAGTTATAATCCAGCATCATTTCGCGTTTAGCCCGCATGACGCTTTTTATATCAAACACTGATATGGATCACTAAATGGATTTGTAATCTGAGATGTTATATATTCAATCGCCCAGTCCAGCATGCTTGATCTGTTAACACGTGTGTTAGGTGTTTGCCATCAATTAATCATAAGTTTCCTCTATTTGATTCGATCGCGAATCGAATGCAGGTGATTTTTGTCAAATATTAAGTGAAAATAATATCCGAATTTATATATTTGTAACTTGAAATAATGAAGTTAAATAATTTTATAATTTTCTCATTAATATTTCAAAATATAATTAACACATTAACGAGAATTCGCGATCGAATCAAATACAGGAAACTTATGATTAATTGATGGCAAACACCTAACACACGTATTAACAGATCGAGCGTGCTGGACTGGGCGATTGAATATATAACATCTCAGATTACAAATCCATTTGGTGATCCATATCAGTGTTTGATATAAAAATCTAATCAGTTCTTTGTTTTGAAAATATAAAAATTTTGGCACCAGATCGAACTTTTTTAAGATCTTCATTGCTTTAGTTATGTGAATTCTAGACATTTAGACAGAAAGAAAAATCTTGATTGGAAGTGATTTTTCTCCACGTTTCAGACATTTCTAAGTGGGAATTAACAAAAAATATTGAGGTTTTTTTTTTGCAAATGTGACCTGGCGTGCGTACTATGTTAATTTTTAATGAAAAAACTTGTATTTCTGAAAAGTGAAAAAAAAGAGGAAAGTGATCAATAAAAAAATTAGAGGCTGGTTTCACTTACACAATATTTGTAGAATGTGGATCTTGTAAATCATTTAAAGAATAATCGATGAGTTTTAATAAATGTTTTGTAGAAAGACTACCAAGTTCTAAAGATAAATAAGATAGTAATGAATTCATTTGTTCATTTGAAAGATCATTAAAATGAGTAATGATTACAGCATCCAGAATATTTTTGGAAATCTTGAAAAAATAATCAAACAAAAACAATTAAATAACTTATTAGAGAATTTTTAAAAATATATTTATAATTTTAAAGTTTTTGTGCCTAGGGTAGGAGAATTTTTATATATTGAAGGAGACAATAAAAGAGTGTACATTAATTCCTGTGAATCAATTGTAATAGACTGATGAAGAGGGCAAAACTCTCGAAACTATAGACTCGTTAAAAATAAAATTTATAATTCCAGCAGAAAACACACTCTTTTATTGTCTCCTTCAATGTTCTATTTTATACTACAAACAATTTAGTTGGATTTAAAACTAAGTTACTAAAATCAGTTAGTCAGATTCTCAATTACTCCAGGAAATAGTCTAACCCGAAAAAAACAAAAACAATTGGATGTTGATGAAAGCAGTCCACGGTGGTTGTAAAAAAATAAGACTATAGAGGTTTTATTATTTTACATTTATTTGCTAAACCGACGTTTCGGAGATTTATTCTCTCCTTCTTCAGGGTAACAAAAAGTCAATGAAAGTAGTTCAAAACATTCATTGACTTTTTGTTACCCTGAAGAAGGAGAGAATAAATCTTCGAAACGTCGGTTTAACAAATAAATGTAAAATAATAAAATCTCTATAGTCTTATTTTTTACAACCACCGTGACTGCTTTCATCAACATCCAATTGCATATTTATACCAGTCCGTCTCCTAAAGAAAATCTCTATCAAAAAAACAAAAACAATTTCAATTCATTCTGGCTGGCAAGAAAGTAGATGCCTACATGATTTTTTCGTTTCAGTCCATCTGATGTCGATGACAATTGATTTAGAATAATATTTAATATCCGAGGCGAGTCGGGATCTTTAAGATTTTGAATAAAAACCTCTTCCAACTAAAATGACACAATTTTATATTAGATTAAAATTCAAAACACATTCAAGAATAATATGATGTAATATTTTAATACAAAGAAAAATACCTTCTTTTCCTCATAATTGATTAATTTCTCATATAAATTTGCTTGCTGGCTGTTCACAGTCAGCTTTTTTAAATCATCAAATGTCAGAGAAGACATGATAAGCTATGAACGATTAAAACCTTGTTGAATATTAAATAATATAATTTCTTAAAAGTTTAAAATTTCCATCAAAAATTTGATATAAAATGATGATGGTTATTTGAGCGGGAAAAAATTGAACAGATGGATTAACACGCCATTTGTTCACGACCCTAGTGACATTGCGGTGACGTTTAGAAGTAGAAAATCAAAATCAACCGTGAGCACAGTACAACCCAGGGAGATACAAACAGAACAAAATATATTTAATCTTTTATCTATGATACAAACAGTAGGGACTCTCTATGTACCTATGTGAAGTTAGCCATATGTCAGCCAGCAATAGATTATATATCAATTAACTAGCTGCAAGGCACGCCCCCTGGACCCCCAACCCACGAACCCCATCCTCACATCCCACTCCCCCCATCACCATCCCGAAATCCACCCCACCCCCAGCATCATGCACCCATGCCCAACCTCCGCCCCCACAGCACCACACCAACACTCCACTGACCCACCTCGGACCCACACCCCCTGGAAAAACTCCGAAAATTTCGAAGTTTTTAGGCCACCAAAAGTTGCCCCGCACATTTTCGGGGTCGGAAACTTAGATTTCGCATACCCACACCATACCTAAAAAAAATCTTTCCCTCGCAATTAATGTAAGCTGAAACCCCTCTATTTACTGGGCCAAGTTAAAGTTTGAAAAAATAAATGAAAGTTTGAAAACGTTGTTATTGTTTTATTTTACCCGGCAACTTTTACTGTACAGTACTATTTTAATTCCCCCCCCCCTTAGAATACTCATCACCCCCACTTATTTACCGCGCCCTTGGAGGGCGATCGCCCCCAGGTTGGGGACCACTGGTCTAATGTCTTGATGATATTATTGATAAATTTGCTTCATCAAAAGCAAGGAAAATTTATACATAGTAATTAGTTTTATTAATGTACTAGTTGCAAGCCCGCCTTCGGCGGCCCTCTTGCTAGTCAGGAGGCACGCCCCCTGGACCCCCAGCCCTCGAACCCCATCCCCCACTCTCAGCCACCACCCCCAGCACCATGCCCAACCTCCGTCCCCACACCACCACCCCAACACTCCATTCCGCACCCGTTTCCAACCCCCGTCCCTATACCACAAACCGCACCCCACGTCGGACCCCGCACCCCATCCACCCCGTGCTCTCCAACCCTGCGCACCACACCCCCGCTTAGCCCCCTGCACCCCCACCCTATTCCGCCTCACACCACCCCATTCCACCCCCGCACCCAGTTTTTGCATTTCTAGCCTTCTAGTGACCCACAGATTATGTATACAAAATTTGGTTGAGTTTGCTTCAAGGGCAAGAATTTACATTTTTTCACTCTCCCCCCTTTTTGGGTGGTTTTTTGGGGAAATTTTTTAAACAAAAGTTGTCAGAAATCACATCCCCTACAACTTTGTTTATCATAAAATTTGCCGTAGGGTTAATAGTTTAGGAGTTATTTGATAATTTTCATTCGTGCGCCCCCTACAAACCCATTTCTGGGGTCAAAATATCAAAACGTTATATACCTAAAAACGTAAGTTAGAAGACATCTGATGCAAATATGAAATTTCATAATAATCCCTTCAGCCGTTTTTACGTGAATCGTGAGCAACTTTTCGGAAACCACTGAAACAGACATACATACAGACAGACAGGAATTTTGTTGAATGTTTTCATTCATAACTTTGCTTGAAACGTGTGCAACCAAAATTTGGCGTGATTTGGACCAATGTACAGACAAAACCTTAATTTTATATGTATAGACTACTAGCTGCAAGGCCCGCCTTCGGCGGCCCTCTTGCTAGCCAGGGGCACGCCCCCTGGACCCCCAACCCACGAATCCCACCCTCACACTACACTCCCCCCGACCCACCCAGCACCCCTACCCCCGCACCATCAACCAGTGCCCAACCCCCGCCCCATACCACAGAACCCAAACCTCACCCCCCACTCCAACCCACCACACTCCCCGAAACCCACCCAGCACCCCAACACCCGCCCCCACACCACCACCCCAACCCTCACCCCACCCAGCTCGGGCCCCCAACCCACGAACCCCAACCTCACCCCCCACTCCAACCCACCACACTCCACGAAACCCACCCAGCACCCCAACCCCCGCCCCCACACCACCACTTCAACACTCTAACCTGCACCCCCCACCTCGGACCCCCACCCCGTACCACCCCACTGGACCCTCACCTGAACCCCCCATCCACCAACCTTGCACCCCCCCCCCCTACTCCGCCATACTCCCTCACTCCACCGCCATTCCACTCAGCGCATCCCATGCCCTAACCCACCCCCACTCCACCCCCGCACCCAGTTTTTGCATTTCTAGCTCTCTAGAGTCCCACAGATTATGTATACAAAATTTGGTTGAGTTTGCTCCAAAAGGCAAGAATTTTCATTTTTTGACCCCCCCACCCCTTTTTAAGTGGTTAGTTTTTGCATTTCTAGCTCTCTAGAGACCTACAGATTATGTATACTAAATTTGGTTGAGTTTGGTCCAAGAGCAAGAATTTTCATTTTTTGACCCCCCCCATTTTGGGTAGTTAGTTTTTGCATTTCTAGCTTTCTAGAGTCCCTCAGATTATGTATACAAAATTTGGTTGAGTTTGCTCCAAGGGCAAGAATTTTCATTTTTTGACCCCCCCCCATTTTGGGTAGTTAGTTTTTGCATTTCTAGCTCTCTAGAGGCCCACAGATTATGTATACAAAATTTGGTTGAGTTTGGTCAAAGAGCAAGAATTTTCATTTTTGACTCCCCATTTTGATGTAGTTTTGCATTTCTAGCTCTCTGAGGCCCACAGATTATGTATACAAATTTGGTTGAGTTTGGTCCAATAGCAAATTATTTTTGAAGCATCTAATCTGGTATTGCTTTTGCATTCTCTTTCTAGATTCCCTCAGATATATCTAAAAGTTTGGTTGAGTTTGCTCCAAGAGCAAGAATCTTTCATTTTTTGACTCTCTCCATTTTGGGTGGTTAGTTTTTGCATTTCTAGCTCTCTAGAGGCTCTACAGATTATGTATACAAAATTTGGTTGAGTTTGCTCCAAGGGCAAGAATTTGACTATTTGATTTTTGCTTCTGCTCTCAAGGCCACAGATTTGTATACAAAATTTGGTTGAGTTTTGGGTGGTTTTTGGGGGAATTTTTAAACAAAAGTTGTCAGAAATCACATCCCCTACAACTTTGCTCATTATAAAATTTCCCGTAGAGTTAATAGTTTAAGAGTTATTTGATAATTTTCATTCGTGCACCCCCAAACCCCCTTTTGGGGTCACAATATCAAAACGTTATATAGCTAAAAACGTAAGTTAGAAGACCTCTGATACAAATATGAAATTTCATAATAATCCCTTCAGCCGTTTTGACGTGAATCGTGAGCAACTTTTCGCGGAAACCACTGAAACAGACAGACATACAGACAGACAGGAATTTTGTTGAGGGTGTTTTCGTTCATAACTTTGCTTGAAACGTGTGCAACCAAAATTTGGCGTGATTTGGACCAATGTACAGACAAAACCTTAATTTTATATATATAG